>JADBJO010001511.1:150000-257500 GCA_016801955.1 Conus betulinus
ACAAAATTGAGCAAATAGTCCAGGTATTAACAGACGCAAGCACCAAGCACTTACTTCATCAAGCCATCAAAGCTTTCTGGCAGGAGTTCAACTTCAGACATCATGTCATAAGCCACAGCTGAAAGCAGTGCACAAACATCTTGATCCAGTGACAAAAAAAACAAACAAACAAACTTTTCCTATGATCCACAAATCCTTCATAATCAACAGTTAAAAAGCAACTACCAGTAGAATAAACACACACACACACACACACACACACACACACACACACACACACACACACACACACACACAACTTTTATCCATATGTCCTTCAAACACCATAGTTGAAAGCAATTGGGATGTTGAAAAGTCATCTTAATTTGTGAAAGAAATGTCTTCTTTTATCTTCAAATATTTTACTTGTTACAACATCATATTGATGATGATAATGACAACAGTAACAATGATAATAATAATTCTATTGGATATTTGTTAAGCAAAAATTGAAGAGGCCTACTACAAGATTACAAAATGACAAAAAACACATTCAACTATTATTTCATGTGTTTCAGATGTTGTGGGCATAAACATAACATACAAACAGTCCGAATCCTACCCATACATGCTAAATCAGTACAAGATCATCTTTTTACAGCGGTCCTGAAAATAGTGAGAAAATCTGATTGTTTGATAGGCATTTTCTTTATAATGTAGCTGGGTTTGGAAAGAGAAAGACCTATGACAATTAATCCTTAATTCAAATATGGGTACCGCCTTGGCTTAAGGCTGTGTCAGGCCAATTGACACAGGCTAGAACACCAAGGCTTATCAAAATGTTGTTAAACTCTGCATAGTTATGCAGGGATTGTCTTCAGTTGTGACAAGCTCCCAGCATAACATTATTAATCTGCAAAATCTCCTAAAGTCAGAGTGTGGTTGCCCACATGGCGGGGTGATCAAAAACGGTCACACATGTAATGTTCTCATCCCCAGCTGATGCATTTGTACCATAGCAGTCAAGTACTTTGGCTGTTCGGATGATCCCTGGAGTCTTTTAGCCAGGGTATGACAACAACAACAACAAGAAATGTGGGTAGTCACACAACACAAATGTCAGGAAGCTGAATGTAACTGATAAGGTGTGTAGATGTGAAGTAATTCATGCACGCCATAATGTGGAACACACCTTCCTGTTATCTAGTCAGGTAACTTAAAACTTGGCAGTTCAAAATATAATCATTCTCTTCATTCCCCTGCTCTGTAAATAATCAAACCAAATGTCATACTTAACTTGTCCAAACTATACACAAAAGATCACTTGAATTTAAAAAAAAAAAGTACCAACACATCCACTCACTTTTAATGTCATCCAAAAGAACAGTGGTGTGCTCAGCTTGATCCTTCTTGGAAGGCTGGCCCCTCATGTTACCAATGCGTGGCTGGCCCCTGCCCTTACCCACCACACGGCTTGATACGGCTCTGCATCAGTTGATACAGAAGCTGCTTTTTTTTCTGTTTTTTAAAGCCATTTTAAATACACTCAACATTATCAGAAAACTGGCAGACAAGGGATGGAGCGCAGGCAGAAATACACACGTGCAAAATTTACAGACCACACATGTAAATACAGAAACACACACACACACACACACACACACACACACACACACACACACACACACACAGAGTTATATGTTTTTTTTTTTTATTTATTTGTTTACTTGCATATTATATATGCTCTGTAACTCCAAACATATTACTGACCTGTCCCTTCCTTTAGCATCCTGTGTCTCTTTCCTCTCTTGCCTTTCTCTGCATTCGGGTTATTGCTGCATAAGAAAACAAAAAGTATGGTCAGTTTGAAATCTTGTTTCCATTAACACACTCATACACACACACACACACACACACACACACACACACACACACACACACACACACACACACACACACACACACACACACACACACACACACACATTAATGGATTTGAGTTGGCTGGGTTGAAGCAGGTTTACACGTTGAGTAAACTCTCTTCGTCAAGAATGTGCATGCATTTATAGCATTTCTTTTCAAAATGTGTTCTAGATCCCACAGGCCCTTTTGTGCGAGCATGGGACTTACTTTTAATGTTACCTATAGTGCTACTTTTCCTTTCAGATAAAAGAAAAACTTTTCTTCTTCTCTTGCCCAGGTCTCAACCCCATCCTTTAAATCAGACCTTCTTTGCTGATGTTCACTCCCTGTTCTCTTGTTCTTCATATCTGTCTGTCTATCCATGCATCCATCCTCCCACCAAACCACTGCGCAGCAAAGTGGACCAGAAAAAAAAAAAACCCAACCTTAGTGCTATTATTTTTTACCGTCTCTCATAGATCCAAAACAACTGCTGTCACCTCCAGGAAGACCTATCATCTTGGAAACATACAAAGAAACTGTCCAAGTTCACTGGCCAGCTCACTGTTAATAACCAACTATCAAGGCTTTGCCATCATACACTAGGAAACAATTCATTATATACAGATCCCTGAGGATTGGAAACAAACAAACAGACAAGAATCAATAGATCCTGACACTCTCTTCATCACTACTGATGCTGAAGAATTGTATTTAGTAAACATTCTTCATACTGAAGTGCGAATGTCCAGTCAGATGCTCTGGACTTCACTCCAGAGCTGTTTGGCATGATCAAAATGTTTCACGGCACAATATCATTTAAAGGACAGATCTTTCTTTGAACTCTTAAAACAGCATCAGGCTTCTCTATGGCTTCTTCTGACTTTCACTGTTTCCTTCCAGTGCCAGCCTGTCCCTACTTTACATTTCTATGAATGATTTCATGGATTACGTAATTAAGTGGTAAAAATTCAAAATGATGTTACTTGGCATAAAGATGAAGAACTACTGGGTGGGTCACTTGAAATTTAACGTTTTGATGGGAAAGGACCATAACAACAATAGATGTAAATTTCAGCGAGCTGGTATGGTTAGTGTTGTGGACTTGCAGGTTGTGAGATCATGGACGTGAATCTAATCAGAGTCATCTATTCATCAGAGTTTTTGTCCTGTCTTGCTCCTGTCCACATCTGAGCATGTTCTGGGGGTTAGCTGGGATGATTAAAACAATATAAATGAGTTTCATCCACTTAATGGATATGCCTTTGACAGCATCACTCTCAAATTTCCTGATCAACATTACAGGCAGTTTGCATCTCACTGGGATATTTTGTTAAAGTATGTGTACACCACTATAGCCCTATCACATAGTCTTTGACCAGAATGGAATTCACAGCATCATCTTCATACTTGTTGATAATTTTTTTTTTTAAATCTGAAATTTTGTGGTATTTCATGCCTTGCTCCCATGGTGACCTCACGTTCAGTTTCCTCTCCCTGTCCTTGTTTATCATGAATTTATGTCAAAGTCACTTTCATCACCATGTTCATGGGTAATGCAATTGGATGCATGCAGTGACACCCTCAGACAGAAGATGCACATTCACTCTAGCTCCATAACTGGGCAATTACTGTCATCAGGATGGGGCTTAGTTGGTGACATCCTGCAAATGCTGGATCTCTTCTTTTTTTTTGTGTTCCCAGCCATGTTATATCCTCAATCCAGTTAGTAAGGCGAAGTCCACAGTCTGCCACAGAGACACCACCAGTCCCCATAGATTCTCTTGGACCTCAACTGGACTGGACCACATCTGGCATCTCCTCCAGTCACTGTGGTTTGGCCCCTTTGAGGCTGTGGCACAGTGCTGTCACTGCCTGGTGAACCACAGGATGAGCACTAAACCACAGAACATCAGTCTGCATGGCCATGATGGGTAAGGCGCATAGCGTCTGGTCTTCTCCTGTGCTTGTGACCCTGCAGGAGGTCTGCTCGTTGGCCTCAGCCAACACATTTCGACTTCAGAGCAGCTCATAGTTGTCTGGTTACCCTGGTAATACAGGGCTAACGTATACAAGACAGTGCAGGTTTGGACTCCAAGTTTTCCTTCTCTTGGGCTGTGTTGGTTTGGGGCACCTTCTTCTGTATTATCCATGCACCCCCCAACCACAAAGCTTGTGAGATCCCCAATCCATCAAGCATGGGATGCGTCTCTACGCTGTAAAGCCCCAGCACAAGAAAAATGCTGAATCAATGCAGGTGCCAATTAACTCTATGAAAATGACTTGACAGCATTGTAGTATCTTCTCTAGACGGTGGCCTTATGATCACTAAATAATGATGATAGTTCCCTTTGGACCTCTAGAGTTTGGGCTGTGACAGAACAACATGGGTACAGCATTGTAGGATGTGTGCTGGAATGAGCAGAGCAGGAGTTATGCCACAGAGTAAATCTTAAATATTTGGGTTATACAGCTTATTCCTTCTTCTGATTCTTCTTCAGCAGTTGATTTTAATTAGCTGCATCAGATCTTTGATCCTGTCACCACAGTGAATCCCACAGTAGCTTATTCCAATGATTTGGCCAACTAGCAAATACAAATGCCTCATATGCAAGTATGTAGTGGAGTGCCTGGGGAGAAAGCCTTCCATAGAAAGTAATTTCAACTAGAATGTAGTTGTGGAATGTACATCCAATCATTTTCTGTACCTTTTTCCCCCAACACTTTTAAGTTGACTCAGCTTAACAAAACCTTCAAGTCTTACAAAGTTTCTGTTCTGCTTTAGCCCAGTTGACCAAGGCTCTAGCTTCGCAAAATATATCAATGACCGGTGTCCAGTTATAAAAGGCAAAAACATGAAAATGGCCAATTACAAGAGGCACAAACCAATCAGAGTGACAAGTTACCTGACAAATTCCAAGCCACAGGTTTCTTCTTTCCACACCCACCGGCCAGACGATGGC
Organism: Conus betulinus; assembly: GCA_016801955.1. NCBI lineage: Eukaryota > Metazoa > Mollusca > Gastropoda > Neogastropoda > Conidae > Conus > Conus betulinus. The sequence continues at coordinate 154,845 of JADBJO010001511.1, forward strand.
ATCTGTAAAATGTAAATACAAATAAATCTGCAATTTTGAGGACAACATCACCATCACTATAAACAGCAACAACACATATAATGAACATCAGATGAGAGCTGATGTGATCAGATAAGAGAGCTGTGAGGTAAGGTGAGATAAAGTTTATCATTGTATTATTATAACTCAGAAGACAATATGGCCTTTTCAGGGCTGTCAACATGCATGGTTAAAAGTCCTGTGCTGCAAAAGAAACAAATAATAATAAAAGCGAAATTGATATATGCAATAATAAGTGACATGGAAGCAATAGCTTAGACATCACCAAAGTGGGTTAAATGTGAATTTGTCAAGAGTGCCTGCCATTTCACTTAATTTCACACTCCTTCCTTGCAAAAAAAAAAAAGAAAGAAAGAAAGAAAGAAAATGCATGAAAAACATGTAAAAGTAAAAAAAAAGTGAGACATGGGACAAATTTCATTAAGATCAGATTTATACTAATGATAAATCCTGAAGAAGTACTCAGATCAGGATCTGAGCCTAAAAATTCCATCAGCTTTGTATATGTGTGTGTGTGTGTGTGTGTGTGTGTGTGTGTGTGTGTGTGTGTGTGTGTGTGTGTGTGTGTGTGTGTGTGTGTGTGTGTGTGTGTGTGTGTGTGTGTGTGTGTGTGTGTGTGTGTGTGTGTGTGTGTGTGTGTGTGTGTGTGTGTGAGTGTGTGTGTAAGCCTAACGCAGCTGCTGCATTAAATTGCTGAATCCACCTGCTCCCAAAATTGACAAAATGTCCTCACAGGTATGGATGTGAACTGGAACTTAATCCATTTTTATTCATAAAGACTGAATAAGATAAGATGTTGGCAATTGAAATATGTCTTTCAATTCTAAATGAAGACCGCATTATTATGATAACAAGATTCATGTGTAAGTTTTCTGTAATTATTATTATATCTCAGTGTTAATCATGTTCAAGATATGTGATGGTCAGAGAATTTAAACATGACTCAAAAAAGAATATTTATTCATAAAGTAGATGAACCTCGACCATGATGTCCCATTCTTCCTGTTTGAGCATGCACCACATTCGCGTCTGTGTAGGCACTGACTGGGATTGAAAAATTCAATGATAATGATGATTCCCCCTCTGCCCCTTCCATCTCACCCCCTCCTCTACCCCGACCCCTTTCCTTCATCACCTTCCAGTCATCACTCTTTTGATAATAATCAACATTAAGACTGGATTTTGCTTTCTTGTTTTCAATTTCCTAGGTAAGCATGTATGCACAAACCTATAGCCATTTACTGTTTACTGTTCCCTTCATCATTTAGTATTTCCATTCATATGTATAAACCTGCTAGTGGACTACTTGTTATGTCTATTTATGTGTGAGTTGAAGACCATGCAAGCACACAAGATCCTTTGTTCAAGGTTTGATGGGTCCTTGATACATGAACACATCCAGCATGCATGCACTAGACCCTGTAGGCAGAAAATTACTGCCTGAATGAACTGTTAAAATAACAATACATAAAAAAATCCTTGTTATGTCTATATATGTGTGTGAGCTGAAGACCATGCATGCACATAAGATACCTTGTTCAGGTTTGATGGGTCATAAATACATGAACACATCCAGCATGCATGCACTAGATCCTGAAGGCAGAAAATTACCGCCTGGATGAACAAAAAATCTTATTGTAGATGTGATGATTCAAAAGCTACAGAAAAACAAGTAAAATAGGGTAAAAAAAAAAAAGAAGAAAATGATTAAAGAAAACAAAAAGTAAGAAAATTCAAGACTGGAGCAAATGAAAAATTCTAAACTTCAAGATGGAACTTGTAGCAGTCTTTATTAATGTATTTTCACACACATACACTCACTCACGCACACACACACACACACACACACACACACACACACACACACACACATGCACACACACACACACACACACACACACACACACTGAGGTGATACACAAAGTTCTGAGTTCAGCAGCCATTTGCCTTTCTTGCTAATCTAATCTAATCATCAGTCATTGTGTTCAGAAGCCCTCTATTCAAATCCAAACAGATTAAAAATTTTTTTTTAAAGATTGCATTTTCCAATCATAATGATGATGTTAATTATCATTACTATTATTACCATCATTATTATTGTGTTGCTGTTATCACTATTGTCAAAGTTGCTGAAACAAGCCAACTTGTGTACACTACCATCATTATTATTGTGTTGCCATCATTATTATTGTGTTGCTGTTATCACTATTGTCAAGTTGCTGAAACAAGCCAAGTTGTGTACACCGTTTACCATGCATTTGCTGAATTTTTTAATGCTTTCTGATTAAATCTGGATTGATCATATGACAACTTGTCGGAAAGAAAACATATTCACAGCCCAATGAATGTCCAATAACAATGGTGGGGGCTCTCTGCCTGTTACTTCAAGCACTGTACTTGAACACTAGGCTTGCTTCAGGTTTGTTGACTAATCACCGTTGTCTTGATAAACATATATATCTTAAACATAAAAACATTACAAAGAAAACACCAATTATACCATATCAGAAGCTCCTGCTACTTTTGCCATGATGAAAGGTCCAGATAATTTCTGCAGTTTCTTTCACATTGCTCTATAATCTCACAGTTGCAGAAGCTGCCATGATAGAAACCATGGTGATGGGCAGGGGAGAGTACTCCATGCAAAAGGGACTATCATTATTTATATTTCAAGGAAAATACAAATCAATAATTAGTTCATGTTTAGTGTTTTGGGAAAGAAAACAATGAAAGATTTTGGTAAAGAGCAATTAATTTCTTTTTTCAAATCAAAATATAGTATGTTTAGACTATAGTGTAAAACACAATATCGTTTAACAATGCGTAGTAAAACAAAACGACTTCGCCCTTATTTCCAAGTAAGGTTACTTCCAAATACGGGGATATACATGTACACGTTTTGGTGAGTGAGAGCATAACTTCCTTTAACTTTGTAAGGGATACTTGCGTTTTCGTTTTGAGCGTACACGAATAAGAATGCGATTAACCGTTGTAATAAGGCCAGTCACGTCGTTGAATGAATGAATGAGCTGAGACTGATGAGAGCAAAAGACAGAGCCGATTATGTACATGCGGAAAAAAAATGTATAACGACCGTTGGAGGTCAAAACACAACGCAAAAGTTGAAACACTGAGCCGCCAAATAAACGCAACAAATATTAAAGCAACGTGCCTTTACTTTTATGTCATTTTAGGTCAGATAACAGTATTGTTCTCTTCCATTCCCTTTTCGTAATCTACACTGCACCCCATAGGTGTTCATAGGATTGTGATGTTTCGCCTGATCCTGTGATGTTTCGCCTGCGACATTGGAAACATATCAAAACTATTGAGTACGGTGGGAGGACTGTTACAGCTGTTGATACCAGGTTTACTAAAGACTTCTCATGTGGGAGATGAAAATTGACCCAGCAGGCATCAAGCAAATGGTTCTTTTCAAACCTGGAACTTAATGATTCCCAATGCTGTCAGAGAGGATTTAATATTTTTATTTCATTGTTGCCTTTTTCATCTCATTTCCCACATCTCTCACTTCACTCTCCTCTACCCATCTCCTTAAATCATTTTCATAGTTACTGAGAATTGTTGTTGTTGTTGACGGGCCTAAAGAACATCGAAAGGTTAAGGTTTGTTATTTTAATGTTTGATGTATTCATTTGATGACTGTTTCCATTTGTCTTTGTGCAAAAAAGTAGATTAGACTAAAGTTTACAGGCTCCTTATTTTAATTAAAGCCACACAGATTTTTTTTCTTCTTTTGACAGGAATTTCTGCCATAGAAATATTAGACTGAATTCTGATTTTAATCAGAAAATGTATGTCGCTAGCATCCAGTTTTCATGCACACAAAACAACATAATAGTGTGTGTGTGTGTGTGTGTGTGTGTGTGTGTGTGTGTGTGTGTGCATGCACATGAATGTGTGGTGCTGATTTATGATAAATACTGCTGTGTGGGCAGTACCTTGACACAGATCTGAATGACGTAACAGATTTGGCATGGACTTTGATCGTCTCTTGTTGGTTTCAGTATACTGTTGACCAAAAACAAGATTTTTTCTGTACCTTGCTTTGGCTGTGTGAAATGATAAATGCGATAATTCTTTTATTGTTTTAATAATTTTTGTTCTATATGCCTGTGGACTATACTGTTACTTTGATGGACATTATGATAATGTCTGAATGTTGTCTGCTGACTGGACCTCTTTTTAATGGCTGTCGTTACAGGTCAATAAGCAAGGCCTGCAGCAATCCCTCAACCACCCTATACAACAGCCAGGCGGAGATAGTGGTGTCTATCATGCAAGGATGGTAGATGTCACTCATACAGTGATGATAGTTCAGGTGTTGGTAGATCATTCAGATGGTGCATGGTTAATGGAGTTTTATTCACAGGTGGTAAATGTTGCTGATCGTCTTCGAATCTTCTCCACCCATTTCATGTGTCATGTCAAATACGAGTCCTAGATGATCACTTCCATTCCACTGTGGGGCTGTCAAGTGTGAGATAGTGCTTCTGTTTATAAACCATTTGCAGTAAACAGGACACTGGTGAAAATTTTGGTAAGGAAGCTGAGGGAACCATCTGTTTTCTCTGTAATGTTAGCTTTGTGGGTTTGAAGAGTCTCACTTATGGATGGTATTCTTGAGAGAGTACATTTAAAGAAGTGGGAAGCAAGTCATGGTTTTATGTTCATATGTTATATTTGTAGGCATTAAAGCGCAAGCCCTAAATTTCTTGCCAGTCTTCCAGATGGTTGAGTTCCTCCTGCAGTTGTGGTGATCCTTGGAGGTATTGATATCTTGACACAAGGTATTGTTAACGAACAGGTGGATCTGAGAGTGAACAGACTGGGCCAGGTCATTGATATGACAGATAGTCAGGAGTTTAGATATATCCTGTAGTGTTTTTATGTGGGTTTGTAAATCATTCTGCTGACGGCTATAGGAGAGTACTGTTTTGTGCATTTTTTGTTTACTCTTTGTAAAATGTGTAGAAAAAAAAATTTGTGGAAAATCTACTTACATCTTTATTGTATAGCGCAGTAAAAAATCAAACCTGACCCATATTGCAACAGTAACACATTTTTTACACTAAAAAGTAGGTAGACAGATTATTCACCCAAAAAAATGATTGTATTTCTTCTGTGTTGCCAGATGGGTTGATGGGGGAGCAGTTGCAAACTGAAGGAGTGACTGTCAGACATGGCTGAACAAGGCCATCTGTCTTCAAAGGTCTCTCTGTGGCAAAAGCGTGCTGACGAACACAAAGAAAAAACAACTCATCAACCCTTTTTCTGACTGGGAAGGAGCCTCCCACCGAAACAAACTTGAGAAGACAGACCCCAGTTATGGCAAGCCTGTGGAGGGGTTCTTTTACTGAGTTTCGAGGCCGTCAGGCAGGAGATCATATCAGTGCGGAGATTGTTGAACTGTGCCGTGTGATTTCGGAGTTAGGTCAACCACTGCCTGATCACACCTACACAATAACATTTGGCCAGTTGTTTGAAGCATACACAAAAATTTCAAACAAACTGGTGGGAATGCTTATGAGGGCAAGGAAGCAGCGCCTGGTTGAATTTGAAGGAGAAATGCTTTTTCAGCGTCGTGATGATCACGTGCTGATAAGGTGTCTGCGATTTCCTCATCTTGAAAGATCCATGGAATAATTTGAATGTATTAAAGAGTAAAGTAAATAACTGTGACAGCTTTCTTATACAAATAGAGAGGAAAAGACTGAGACAGATGGGATTATGTAGGCAGTGATACAATTGTCGTAATGTGATGAAAAGCTAGGAGGTGTATATACATACACATATATATATATTATGGAACAGTGCAATACCAATAGAGGCTGCAATGAAGATTACAGGTCATCAGCGCGAAGAGAAAATGTATCATTCTTTCCATATGATTCTTGGAGGCTGAGTGTTGAGAACCATGTATGTTTGCAACTTTTACAATTGGGTGATATATAGATTTTGTTGTGGTGGTGGTGTTTAGATTTAAAAGAATGTCCTTTTATTTTTGTGGGAACCGATGATGTTCCCATTTCAGCTTTATCTGCCAGGGATGCATCTCTGAAGATTCCCACCTGACCTCCCCTCACCCCGTGAATAATTTTCGTTTTCTCTCGTTGTCTTCTTTCCATTTTAGTGCTTTGTTTGGTTGGATGTTTTCTTTTGCCTTTCTTTCCCTTTTTCTCTGTTTTTTAATCATATAATACTTTCAAGGAACTATATTTCACATCAGGGAGAAAGTGCTATTTCTCTGATTACCATGTCTTAATCATATATTGTTCTGATTGGGATGAGCATTTTGTGATCATACGTTCTTATAGTTTGCATTTGGTTTTTCTTGCAAATTTCACAGAATTGACTTTGGACAATATTCATTGGCATGCATTAGTTCGCTCGCTGCCTCTCAGTTTCACTTTTTTCCTTTGGTTTAGTTCTATGTCTGATATGTAGTCTAAACTTTTTGTTAACCTTTACCCTGCTCCTGGGTCTTCCATGACCCAGTGACTCAATAAAAACATTATATCTTATGAACGGATAGAGCTATGCTCACGAAATCTTAGGAGTTTGGCAATGATCTTAATAGCCGTTGGTCACCGAAATTTCATGTATGGGCACAATCAATTATCAGCTAATTAGTCACGGTTTCCCCCAGGACCTATGTCACACAAGACCCATGCCATCGGGTGAGAAATAAGCTGCTGAACCGCTCTTTGTCAGGTGTGGGTCTTACAAGACCCACGCAATCTGAATAGGGATAAACAAGAGGAAAAGCCTCTACAAAATGTGTGGGTCTTGGGCGACCTGCACGATGGGGTCTGTGTAGTAAAAAATGTCATCCAGTAAAGGTTAATTTGAAGATGCTAGTTTTGCATCAGTACAATGTTATTGACAGTTTTTTCTGTAACAAGGGCATTTTATCTCCAACTGAATGTTAAAGTCCTGAAAAAAATTGTTTTATGTCTTTCCAAAATCTCTACAGGTCTTTACGATCATGGAATGTATGTTCTATGACGTCTTCCTCTTGGCTTGAGAGACATTTGTTTGTTATGCTAATTTTATTCATTGTTACAAGAGCTTTTATTTGAAGTTTGAATCTAGTTAAAGTGTAATAACTTTAAGTTTGGGATCTCTTGCTCATTCATGGGCCACCATAAAATAGCTGTTTATATTTATGTTGAACTTGTGTCTGTAGAACTGTAGCAGTACAAAGCACAGGAGTGACAATATTTCTGATGATCGAAGTTTTATTTTATTTTTTTTTTCAAAGTGATTTTGAATGACTTACGCTGTTGTCCATGTCATTTGAGATCAGTGCTTTCTACATATGTGTTTGTGTGTGTGTGTTTTTTGATTTCATTTTCCAGTATGAAAAAAACTGTTCAAGAACAGATTATGCAAAAAATGAAGAATTTCTTTTTCTCCAGATATGTTTATAGCTTATCAGTTGTCAGTGTTTCCATAGGTCGTGGGTGTATAAGATTCCTACTATGTGCCATCTGTGGAAAGAGACAGGGGGATCTTTAATGTCTTTGGTGCTTATAATTCCTTTGAGATTCTGTTTTAACAAATTTGACATCACATATTCATTTCATCAGTGTTGTTGCCATAATTATTTCTTTCCAAAATATTGAGTCTATTTGGATTAACATTTGCATTTAGTGTGAAGTGAATATTTTCAAAAGGTGCCAGTTTAGGTTTTACCAGTTTTCTGCTAAGCTTTTTTGGGTTCTTTTGTCAGCTTCCCTTCCCATTTGAAAACAAGAAACAGTTTTTGTGGTTTCCTATGTTCATATGATTTTTACAGTTTCAGTCCTCCTTCAGAGCTGTCCAGACTGGGGGCTCCTTTCTTTATTTTCTTTTATTTCTTTTTTGTTGTTGTTGTTGTTGAAGACTTGTGTCATATTTTTTCTTCTCCATAAAACATGAAGTATTGACGCAAAGCGATTTTTTTGTTGTTGTTTTTAGACATTGTCAAGACTTGCAGCATATGTAATAAGCTGAGACAGTATTAATGTCTTTGCAAGTATCACTTTTCCACACATCGATGAGTTCTGTTTTTCCAGTTTTTCAGTGGTTTGAATTGCATTTCCAGTTTTTCTTCCATAATTTGAGTTTCTTATTCAGCAGAAGAAATGGATAAGTTTTTATCATTTTGCATTAGAATATTGAATACTGTTGCTTTTTCCCCTATTTCTTGATCCTATCACATGCCCTTTGACTTATGTTTATTTAGTCTAAGACCTGACATTCTCTCTACTTCACACAAACAGACTACAAACAGACTGCAATCTATTTTAGATTTGTCTAAACATGGAATAGTGCCCACTTCTGCAACTGGTGGCCTCATAGAGGAAACAGATTATTGTTGTCTGGGCCTGCATACTTTTTACGCTCACTTGTATTGATGGATTGAAAAGGTGAGGAGGCTCCACGGTATACAGTAAATGTGATGTATGACTTGCTATGAAATGTGCTCACAGTGTGGGGATTTATTTGACATTCAACATAAACACTTCACAGCAGATTCCATGAATATCTTGTTCAGTAGTCTTCCTTGGAATGTTGAGCTTCTAAAAGTGATAAACATGTTTTATTTGATGTACAATTGTGCGGAAAATAGACCTAGTATTAAAGTATTTTGAATATGTTAGAAGAAACTGGTCTGTCAGTTTAAAAGAAAGTACATAGAATGGACTTTCATGATGTGAGATCGCTGATATAACCCCTGCAGTCTGCTGGACAACATGAATTGAATTGAAACTTCAATTATGTGATTTTAGTATCATTCTCATCTTTCATTGTCAAGGTTATACCATCAGCGAAATGATTCACGTTTGTATTTCACTGGGGTTCATCTTCATTTTGATGTGGTTGATTTCTATTACTTTTCTTATTGTTATTATTATTATAATTTTTGGTTTTTGTTTTTTGGTGCTGTCCTACCTTCTGTGCAACTCTGTGGCATTGCACCCATGCCACTCATTCCAACCTGTCGTCCACAGCCACAGCAATCCACATAGAGCAGTCAGCGTCGGGTAATCATGAGGCAACCTACCAGAGGAGACACAGCACTGCCGCTGAGACACTTCGGTGGTACCTGCTCTAATCTAACACATGCATTAAGCCCCCTACTGATCATAATTATTGCTTAGTCATGGAACCAGCGTAAGTGAGGTCTCCCCCCCCCCCCCCCCCCTCCCCCCAACGGTGCCACCATATCCATTCAACGACAGTCCCCATGAGTTACCAGTACTGGTGACTCCGGCAGAATCAAACCAAGGCCATAAACATGGAGAGGCAATCGAAACTGAGTCATCATGAGAGCAGGAATGAAATGAATGCCACAGAATCTGAGACTTTTTTTTAATGCTGACTTATGAGGATGAGGAAGATGATGCTACAGATTTGTATTCTGGTCTGAGACTGCATGACAGGCTCTGCATTTACTTTGATAATATATCCCAGCGTCAACCCAGGACTGAGAGATACAGATAGCTGCAGAGTTGGTCAGGAAATCTGAGCAACACTCTCAGAGACACATCCATTAAGTGGATGAAACTCGACTGTGTGGTCCCAGTCTTCCCAATTAAGCCCATTACAAACTCAGCTCTGGGTAGGAGCTGGTCAGGGCAGAAAAAAATCTCACAAATAAATGGCTCTGATGCCAATTAAATCCCTGATCTCTCAGCCAGGAGTCGGTGACACTTACCACTTTGCCATGGCGGCTGGTTTCTATTCCTTTGATATTAAGGATATTTTGTATTTCAAATTGTGAGCAATTCAACTGCGATTATGGAAAAGAAGGGACACAAGGGACAAGGGACACTGTTATGCCTCATTCAGTGGAAAACTATGCAGACAGGTACATTTCATTTTGGACACAGACTTTTTTTCCCCAAGGAGCATTGAAGTTCAATTCATTAAGTGATCCTATCACATGTTTGTTTTTTGAAAGGGTGTCAAATGTTTTGATAAATTCCATGAAAATTTTCTTACGCTACTTTAACAAAAGTATATCATGAGTGCAATTTGTCACATGCTGACTTTCCCCCCGCCTTATTTTGCTTTTTAGGGTTTTTTTTTTTTTCTTGTTTTGTATCTACTTTATACTGCTGTATCTCTAATATAGTCAGAAATTATCTGTGTTCATTTTTACCTGTTAATTTTATTTTTTGTTTATTCACATATGAGATTCTGTACAGATTGCTGATATTCACCTGCTGATTTCTAAAACAAACTTGGTTTATGCATAAATTGTTCTTTATGACTTGCTGATTTTTTTCATTTTGAAATTATACTGTCTCTCTATGAATCTATGCAGTACTCTTTATCCATGCCCCCCCTCCCCTGCCCCCCCCCCCCCCCCCCCCCCCCCCAAAAAAAAAGTTCTTTAGAAATCATTTAGATGCAGAACATTTTATGAATACCTATTCTTGAAAGCTGTAAGTGGTTTCTGGGCTTATTAAATCTGCAAATTGCTTTTTAATTTCATGTCATTAAAGTGACCAACCTGATTGTAAATATTCTTTATTATTATATTTCATTATTTAGAGCATCAGCATCAGACATCTGAAATTAAAGGGATAAAAAAAAAGAAAAAGGAATGGTGTCTTGTGTCATATCTTCATTTAGTGGTGGTGACTGGAGACATTGAAGATTCTACATCAGTGTACTTTATGTATGTGTATCTGTGGGCATGTCATGTGTATGTATATATATGTTCATGCATGTATGTCTGTTTAAATGTATGTACTGTTGAATGGTGAGTACAGATTACCAATAAGGTATAGCCATTCTGATAGGCCACTTATTTACTATTATTAGTTTTTTCCTCCCTTTTGTTTGGGTTATTACAATCAGAAAGCATTATTATATGGTACTGGTCTTCATGAATATATGAAAACAAATGCAAATTAAAAAGAATTATACAAGCACTTACATTTATTTTCTACATCACAAATTGTTCATACTAAATTTCAGTTGCCTGTTGTAGTTGATATTTAAATCAACAATAACCAACACATGTTTTGTAGAATAAATGAGAGCAAAAAATAGATGTAATCCGGCCAACAATCACAAGACCGATTTTGTCATCGATTACAACTTCATAGAACTTATCAAGACAAGTCATAATTCAGATGAACTGATCTAAGCTTGGAGAAAAAAATGGGACCATGACTACCACTGACAAATGATTCCAATATGCAGCATATTTTTGCATTGATTAAAGCATAAGATTGAGAAAATGTCATCGACTGTTTTCTGTTAGTATATTAAACCATATGTCAAACCTAGCCAGAACACACTTCTAACAACAACAACAAAACCAAGATAGTACAATTTAAACAACAACTAACTCCAATACACACAATGAATTAGCCAGAGTTATGATTGAATGACCCCGCTGATGCATGAGTTTTGATAATCCATGGCAGTTAATTGTTCCAGCCTTATAAATGACGAAAAATTAGACTGCTGACAGCACATCTAAAAGCACCGATGCTCATGCAGGTTATCTTAATCTTTCATGTTAGCCATCTTTCCTGCATCTCATGCTTCTGATGAAGCAAAGTTTTCACATTTTTTTATATTGCTTGTGTGTTACAGGTGTTTGTGAACCTATTCAAAATAGGTACCCTGTATCTCCCTTAATTTTGGCTCTTAAGATAAGATTATTATGCATTTCAAATGATTAAGAAGACTGCTGACATGAATTAGTGATTAGTGATCGTCTTGAAAAACACATACATAGGTGATAACATCATATTAATGTCATTTAATTCACCACTTAATGAAAAAAATCAGTCTTTTGTAAGTTCGCAACATCTATTATTCAAGAGGATTATCTTTTTTTTTTGTATTTGCAAAACGATTAGCAATGTTATGTTTTTCATTCTTATGTGCTACATATTTCACAGCTCTGAGTCCACTGTTGTGGTCACCTGTGCTTTAAGCTGTGATATGAATATTGATCCACTGACTGATATACAAATTTAGAAATAACTTGCAGGACCTGCTATGGGTGTGTGACCTGACTGGCTTTCTGTGATCCAATAAATCATGTGACAGTGTGTGTGTGTGTGTGTGTGTGTGTGTGAGTGTGTTCCCCTTAAAAGAGCCCTCTGAAAGAAAAATTAGACTTAGCAAGCTGATGATCCTAACTGTATGGCTACAGTGAATTGATTTCACTTTCAACAGAGATTCAACAGTTGATATTTACAATATAATCTTTATTTACAGACTTAAAGCACACAAACTGGATTTGGTCATTTTCTCACACATCATGCTTCCACAGAACCAAAACTGCCCATCAGCATTAAATCACAGTTCAAAACACACAGAGAAACATCGTGTGTATTCATGTATACACACATTCTCTCAAAACCTTTCTGAACAAAGGAAAATAAATGCACTGTGATGTCATGTCTCCACTTTCTTCCGCTGAAGATCTTGAACAGTTTTTGAATCTTCCCAAGGCCGAGGTCCTCTAATATTTTCCCAATTGTCCAAATCCTGCTTCTGCAATTCCTGGAGATATGAAAAAATAAGCTGTGATGATGAATTCAGGATTCATAAATCCTTATCAATGCTAAATTCATAACCTTTCTGAAACCCTATAGAACATCCATTTTCTAGTTTTTTTTTACATATAAAGAAGAGACATCCATTTTCTCGATCATGTTCTTTTTATTCTTGTTTGTATCATTCTTCTCTCTGAATTACAAAATGTGTAAAGCAAAAGGCAGATGTCCCATATTCTCAGACTTTCGGAAAGCTTAAAAGTTTACAAAAGACTTTAAGAGTGTTCTAACAGTGACCAGAGAAACAGGTAATCAGCCATAATGAGCAGTACAAATATTAGATAATTTCCCTCACACATGCTCAGACTATTACCACTTTATAAATCATATGCACTGCCACATATGTCTCTGGAGAATACAAAATGGAAAATCTTCAGTCTGTGTGCCAGAGTGTAGAAATAGTCATCCAGATTCTCCAGTTCTCCGAGATCAACATATGCAGGTCCATGAAATGACAGTGTAAATGTCATAGGCAAAAACAAGGGACAAAAAATAGCTATAAACAATATCTGAATGACTGACAATCAAAAACTGCTCATGGACCATTTCAAAGTACTCATGGACCATTTCAAAGTAATTGTCAAAGGTTTCTAAAACAATTTCTGCTGTGTCTGTGGGTGAGTATGTGTCATTTGAGTGTGCGTGTGTGTGTGTGTGTGTGTCTTTTGTGTGTGTGTGTGGAGAGATGAAGGGGAGGGGAGGTGATGAGGATGTACTAATGCTTAGCAAAATCACCACCATATTTTACCTCGTATGCATCTTCGATATTTTTCCCTCCTCCATCAGTCTTCATCTTTACTCCATACTGCTGGGCCTCTTCATTGGTTATCTAAAAAAAAAAAAATTATGAGATTATCAATGAAAAGGTTGAAATTCTGCATGAACAGAGAAAGTAAAGCATCACTGTGTGCAGACTAGTCCTCTTATGCCAGACCACTACAATGTGAGGCTACAATGTGCAGGAACTACAGCTGAATAAAGAAATAAGTGCATAAACAAAAAAGATGAGCTGGGATGAGGAGCTCGCAGACAAAACTTACGAGATGCTTAACCTAAGCACTAAACTTATATTTTAATGAACAGGCTTTGAATGCCTAGCAAACATAGTCTGCTGCACTGCCATAGTTGTGTGTTCATACATGCATCTCATGTCAGCAGGAAAATCTGTAAGTGTGCACACGATTATGTTTGAACATGTACACATACAAGTGTGCAGACAATAAGTGAATGACGTCTGTGTGGACTGGCAGTTCAGAGGATGGTAATTAAAACAAAGAAGAAAATAAAAAAAGAGGAAACATTTGGATAATAGAGAACATTCGTTGCAAGGTCGAGAAAAGAAAAATGAAATGAGACAATAAAAACAAAATAAAACAATGGCACAAAAATACAAAAATGTAAACAAATGTAAAAAAAAAAAAGTTTGCAGATGCACACATCGACGTCTTCCAAAACTTACGCACTAGAATATACGGACTGACAAATGAAATCTGATTTGAAAAGCTGTTCATCCTATATCAGATCCTTGTGTTTGTCATGGTGCATACTCAGCAGATGCAACAACAAAGAATGAAGTCATTCAAGATGAAAACATGTTCATGCAGACCAACTAGGAAAGCAAGCAACCCCACCCACACACCCTACCTACCTACCCTTCAGCCCCTTTCAACTCGTCTTTCTCATACTCCACTACAACATGTGTCTCACTCCCATGTGTGCAAACACACAAGCGTAAAGAGCAAAAACACAAACACATGTAACTGATGGGCCAGTACCTAATTAAAAGATGAATTTTAATTCTAGTGGATTATTGTACAAATAAGAAATTCATTCCAATAACAGAATTTCTGCATGATTTCTAAATTATATGGATGATTCGGCATGTAGTTTTTATTAACCTTTCACCTGAACAGAGATGATACATAGAATTTTTTTTCTAGTATATTAGAGTTCAATTACTAATGTAGCATTTAACAAGTTTTTATCGCAGAAATTTGTTTGTGTGATATGATCCTTTCAGTGTCTCATGAATTTCTGGAACAGTTAATTGCTTTTACACTGGGAATTATGATTAGGCAGTTTGTTCCACAGATCAGCTGATCTGGTCCAGCTCAATTCAGTTCAACAGCTGATAATTGTAAGAAACAATGAAAACAAGGTTTAGATTTGGTTACGAGTCCTGCCAGTTTTTAGTGGATGCCTACAAGTAATACCATCTGTTTTATCTTTTTAATGTGAAAAGATTTTTTTGTGGTGCTTTCATCAAATGCCTGTGCCACACTTTTGATGTTCTAACCATATCATCCCTTAACATCAGATTTTCATGGCTTGAAAGCTGCTGGTAACTTCATAACTTGCTCACTCCTATAATTTCCTTAAAGTTCATTTGTTTTCGCAGGTGTGGGGACCACACTGCATTTTCCTAGTATAGGACTGGTCTAACTAACAATCAAAATAATAAAATAATTACTTTTATCTTTAAACTGGACATTCAAAATGAGTAATTATGCCTGCTTATCTATAAATTACAACATTTGCTACTTTGGTAGAAGCACTGTTAGCCAAATTACAAGGTAATACAAATTACGCCAAAACAGTTAATCTGTTAAGAGGGACGTTAAGAACATTATATCTATGGTATTTCATGTTGCTGTATGTGGGCACAGTGCCTAAATCATATCACCATATTCAAGGACAACTGGAAGGTCTCCAATGGAAGATTTCCCTTTACAGCTCAAAACAGGCTGATCAAATCAAGTGGCATCAGTGTGTCTCAAGCCTTCTATTTTCACTCCTGAATTATAATACATCCTAATGACAATATATTCCAATCCATATATTTCTTGGACTAGATATGAGTAAAGCAAATTAAATGCAAATGACCCAGTTAGTCAGGCCTGAGAGGCACAACTCTATTCCTCTGATGGTGCCATATACTGCTATTCAAAAAGAAAGTGTCAGCATTTCTCATGTAGGAAAACTGAATAAATAGTTCTAATAGGTATAATTGATCCACCCCTCCCAGCTCCTTTCTGGAGGTTAAAAAAAAAAAGAGAGAATAGAAATGGCAGCTGGTCTCATGTGCAGTCACCAAAATAGATTTAAACATGGGTTAAATTAATTAATGGAAGTCAAAAGGTTTGAAAGGTCATCCAAAAAGGTCAGAGTTTAAGATGAGCAAAGTAGACGATAAAACAGTTCCTCAGTCACTTTTTTTTTTTAATTTGTCACTCATGCTGTGCCTGTATCACACATGTGGATGCTGTATATCAGTGTGTTTCAGCTTCAGGCATTACGGTCACAATTTCTTTGTTGTCTATCCAGACCTGGGTGTACAATTTCCTTCCATTATTTACAGCAAAACTAACCTTTGATTTTGGCACTACTGCCTTTGACAGTGTTTACTGATTACACAGACATGATGACCTTGCTCACGAATCAGTCATGGGTATGACAGAATTCTCAGTACCCAACTGAGAAGTCACAGTGGAAAAAGTATTCAGTTCCTGGTGGTCAGACTTGATTCAACAGATTTCATTAGCTGCCATTATAATTCATAAGACCGCCCTTTTTTTCTCTATACATCTTTGTCTCTTATATTTCTAAATGTTTTAAATCTAAAAACCCTGTTTGTATAATTTTGTTTTCGTTTAAAAAAAAAAGATTATATTTATATACATAAAGAAAAAACATTTAAAATGCATTACCGTTTTGCGCTTTCTGAAGTCGTATCGTATTGATGCAAATTCCTTTAGACCAAAGGAGCCAGCGACAATACAGACCTGAAAGAAAAAACTGCATCATTAATCATGATCATTGTTCTATGAGAGTAGGTCATAGGGTTGCCATGATGGATTTTGGGCAGTCAGCAATACCCTCTGCCATCTAAACACAACGGGGCAAACGACAGATTTGGGTCATTCCTGTTCAAAAGAAGTTCCTGATGTAGTTATTCAGGAGAACTGTGCAGTTTGCTTCTTTGTAGAGTATTGCCAAGACTTGGGAAGGTTGCTGTCTTTTAAAATGATTAGTTATGATTATGTTTTCTGTTTGGCCTCATGCAAATTATTCCCCATTTGGCTATCTATACTAGCAACAAATTCTTGGAAGCTGCAGCCAGTTTGCTAGCTCTGATTTCCCAAGTCTAAGACATCCTGCAAAGACTGTTTAGGTTCTATCCTAGCCTTGGAGCCATACACCCCCTTCCCTCATTCCTATGCTTAAACTGGGTGTCTTGTTGTTGACTTACTTAGAGCACAAAGTTCCCAGTCATTTTTTTGCAAATTTTGAGTCCTGTCCTGCCGACGGCCAGCATAAAGATGAAAATAGCCTTTTTTTTTTACTGCCCATCTTTACCTTTGCTGCTTGTCATAGACCTGTATCAAATAACCACCATCATGATTTCCATTTGTTAACTGAGCCAGTTTTTAAGCTACTTCCACAAAATGTTATGACTTTGTTAATAAAGAGTCACTCTTTGTTAACAAAGGAGTTAATAAAGAGTCACTCTTTGTTAGCAAAGGAGTAAACACTGCAAGGCTTTATTCCTTCGGTAAAAGTAAGGGTTCCCTGGAGACCCTTGGTGTATGGCAAGGCTTTAGTGCTTCACAAAAGTATGAGTCCCATGGAGACTTATGACCTATGACAGGGCTTTATTCCTATACAAAAAGCATAGGTCCCAGGACCTCCAATGAACAGCAGCAAAAAATTTTAGGCATCGCAAAGCAAAGGTTAATGTGTTGATGTACTACTACTAGTGGTCCAGAGTAGTATTCAACGGAACCTCTTTCCCCCATATCTTGGGATGGTTATCCTCATCTGCCATATCACCTGAGATGGATGTAACTAACTATAGTCAAACGCAATCACACAGTGACTTGCAGGAATATATGATTCATAATGACCTACCATAAACATTCGTACCAGTCATAGTTAATGGCTTTCTTTGATGAAGTCAGTGAAGTTGTGGCAGAAATCAAGGATACTATTTCAAATTTCTTGACTGGACTGAAATGTATTTGACAGGGTACTTTCAGCATAGGCAGAGCAAAATCTAAGAACTCCTATCTTACAAGTGGTGTTCCTCAGGGAAGTGACTCAAGTTTTAGAACCTACTCTGCAAGTATATTATTTCATCAATCAATCTATATATATATATATATATATATATATATATGTCTAAGACTGCAAATCATTTCTATTTTTTGCTTTTTCTTTTAATGAGTTTTGTTGATGACAGCAAAGCTTACTGTGGCACTCTTTCAGTTAAATGATCAAAGTGGATCTAAGTGACAAACCTGCATCGACAAATTGTTTAAGAGGACCAATGATTGGCAAATAAAATGTAATAAGTAATAGTGAACATTTTAAACATACTACATATTTGTAACAATTCCCTCCCCCTCTCCCCCAACAAAATCGACTGTTATACATGCAGATATGGAGAAAGACTATAAAGTCATGGTTGGCAAAAAACTTATCTTAAAACATGTCACAGATACTGTTGAAAAGGCAAATAAAATATCATTAGACCATTTATAGAATATGGTAATGTTATGTGGCTCCCTTATCTGAGGAAGCATACAACTTTTGTAGAAAATGTGCAGAGAAATGTCATATCTAAAATCATTGGCTTTAAGTAACTTGTGTTCAGAAGAAAGGTTAAAAAACAGGCATTACCCAGCTTTGAATTTGGAAAAGCAGGTGGTGATACAATACAGACTTTGAAACTTCTGTATGATTATAATAATAAAAAAAAAAAAAAATTAATGATCTGTTTACATAAAATCAGATAAATCATCACAACAGCTCATTTTATATTAAATGATTTTGAACAATTTTTGTTTACCTTACAACACAATCTTTAGAAATCATTACTAACTTCTATGCTTACAAGAAGAGCATTTAAGAATTCTGAAAATTAATTATGCAAAGGCAGCAACAGATTTTGTTTCCAGACTAATTTCAACATTGGGAACTAGTCAAACATACAATGTAGTGTATATACCCTTTCACAACATTTCTCTCTCTCTCTCTCTCTCTCTCTCTCTCTCTCTCTCTCTCTCTCTCTCCATGTAAGCAGCGAATTGCTGTCTTAAGCCACTGCAAGGATATGATATGATGTTAGAGTATAATGATCTGATATGATATGATGTAAATATATATGATAAATATATGACATGACTATAGTAGAACTTATTTCTACAGGGGTGGAATTATGCATGCCACGCAGCTTCCCTTGGGTCATACCACTTGATACTTGGAGATAAGAATGAGGGTGGGGTGACGTTTTAGTGTATGGTGCTTCTTCATATCAAAAAGGTGTTATTAGTATGTAATTTCTCTCTGATTTCATAAGATCAACAACAGCTGCTTTCAACTTTCTATTTCAGATCCTGACTCCATGACACATATGCACTAGAAAACTTTCCTTTTTTCCAGCTAGGAAAATTACACAAAATTTTAAAGTTTTACTAGTTTCAACAGAACTTGACCTTTTCTGAATGTCATTTGTGACTGCACCCAGACATGCATTCAGATCAATCAAAAGTTGCTCATTTGTTTTTCATCCTCACCTGAAATTTCATTATTTTCATTATTCATTACCCATTTTCTGTCCAAAAATAACTTGTTTATCTAGAAAAGTACAAACAAAAAACCAAACAAGTAAATGAAGTTTAACTTTAAGCCTTTCTCTATGATGTAGGTGAGTGCACACCCACTCTTTATCAGAAGCAACCACCTAAAAGAAATATGGGTGCATGCCCACCCACATCATACAGAAACGGATACTTAAAGAAGCACAGGTATGTACACACCCACATCATTCTGAAATAAATAATCACTATTATGTCCTGCTATAATGCACAGATGAATGCAATCTCAGATGGAAAAGAATGCAATTATTTTCACCTCGTACAGAAAAGTTTGACAAAAACAACTTGGTTGTGCATAATGTGATCATCTGGGATTTAAAAAAAAAAATTTTTTTTAATGTGTATGCTCTGAACAGCCTAAGGGTATCAAAGCCAGACTAATTCAGCTCTCTTGAATGAAATCCAACCAGCACAGCCCCAGCCTATCACTTACCCTACTTTAAAACAGCTCTTTCTAAATTAAACAGAAAGTTTGATAATCAAGCTTCTTCCTGAAGGATATCTGAGATGGAGGCTTGGCCTTTAATGCTGAAACTAGAACATCCAAAGTGGGATGGTACAAGGAATTAAATTAGTTTTGAAGGTGTTGCAGGAATGTGGCAGAATTTCATATTAGTTATTGGATCATGTTCTTGTGGTTGCTAGCTGAAGACAAAGGTCAGAAGATAAGCTACAAGACAGTTGATAGTCATAGACAGCATTTTAAGCTGAGACTTAGTTGAACTGGCCTCCACAGTTTGCTATTTCAAGTATTTGAGATCGCTAAATAGTAACTTCTAGTCCCAGTTCAGCTACTCCAGTTATGTAACACAAGCTTAAGTGACATCCCACTACTTTGACATGCACTGTCACTGACAAACCAGTTTCTACCATGAACATGCGATCAGATCACTTACACACTCAATTTCCAAATATTCATGTATGTGCGTGTGTGAGAGAGACTATGTGTGTGTGAGCGTGAAAGTGTACAGGGCTAGAAATTCCCTAGTAATAGGTCAGAAAATCTAGTTGTCCCCCTCAAATTTCTACTTGCCCTTCCTGAGTAAGAAAGGGTTAACAGTATACAAGTAACTGCTGATTGCAGAATGAGAAGCCAGCAGACCTTTATACAAAATTTCAAAATTGACATGTTCTGCACAGATCTATAATTAAGGGTCTCCAAAAGAGAAATAAAATATCAAGCAATTATTTTTTGTTCATTGTGTTCAAGTGTGTATAAGAAATGAAAACAATAAAATTATCACACTTCTACCATTCAGACATTCCTGGAATTAATAAGATTTATAAAATCTGTCTTGCTCTCTTTCTCTTTTTCTCTCTTCCTCTCTCTGCCTCTTAACCACATACACATTCCAAGATAAATCTGTTTCATCATAAGTTCTGCATATAGTTAAGAATGAAAACAGAAGGAGAATCTTTTTCATTTTTATGCTGACCAAGCACAGTGCCTGAAAGACATGTTTTAGGTTCAGAACAAGCCTTGCCTCAGTGAGACATTGCTCTGTTACGATCCCATTTAAAAAAAAAAAAAAAAAAAAAAAAAAAACCAGTGAGGTGAAAGGGAGGCTGGAGCAACACAGGAGTGCTGGTAGTGAAGTGAAAAGGGAAAAAGGAAAGTGCGATTTGTCTGCACTGCAGCTGTCTTCTCAGCCTCCTGCTCAATGAATGATACATAAAAAATTAGTTGTCCAACTGACACATGCCGTTGACATGGAGAATTTCCACTTGTCTGCTGGAAGACTTTGTTTGTCACAGACAGTTGGACAGGTGAGTATTTTGAGCCTTGGTGAGTATATGTGTATGTCTGTGTGTCTTTACAGTTTGTTTCTGTGAGTGAGTGTGTGTGTGTGTGTGTGTGTGTGTGTGTGTGTGTGTGTGTGTGTGTGTGTGTGTGTGTGTCACTTCGTGTGTGTGTGTGTGTGGAGGGGGGGGGGAGGGGCAAGAGGATACTGCATATGTGGTGAGTTGGCGTGTGGCATACGTCTGTGTGTGTGTGTGTGTGCATGTGCATAATATATGTGTTTGAGTGTGAATGTATGTGTGTGAGAGCATACTTGTGCATGGGCATGCATTTATGTGTATAAAGGGGAAAGGACTATGATTATGTGTGTGTACTTGTGAGCATTCATGCACACATACACACACACACACACACACACACACACACACACACACACACACAGGTTTGTTTGTTTTTTTTACCGGACTCGCTCTAGACATTGCCCTGCTGTCACCGTAGTGATGAAATTCCAAACCCTGATCAGTTCTGAAGAACAACTTTACACCATGAATGGAGACTTTGAGTGACCTCTTAGAAATCTTTACTCTGATTACTGAGCGAGCAGGTACAGGAGCACTCTGATTCGACAGCGACTGCACACTAAAAGTGTTGAAACTGAAACTAGCAATGGAAAATATCCCAAACAACAGGATCCATCAAATTCTCTTGATCATGTCATTTTTTCTCTTGCTCAAAAGTATTGTATATATAAAAATAAGTGACTTACAATAAACGGGATGCCGAAGCGAACAAAGTGGCTTTTAGTGGCTTGACGATACCATTCCGTGATCGCTGCCATTTTCACCTTGCAACATACCGAGGTTTACAAAAAGACATCTGATAGGCCAATAGTTAAGTTCGTCTCCAATCAAAAGACGTGAACCAATGCAAACATAGCGATAACTCTTCCAAAACGTTGAGAGTTGACTATCATAACAAAAACAAAAATCATGCAATGAGTGGAGATAGAGTGTGTAGGTAGCATGAGACTTTAAAAGTTGTTTTCCTCGTAATTACATAGGTGTAACTGCAAATAATGTGTGGGCTGTCATATATGTTAAAAGAAAGTATCTTGGATAAAATGATTGAAAAGAATTTATTAAGATAAATCTTAAATAAATGTTAGCAAACCGCCCAGAGAAACGTGGATAAATGAGTTTACAAAACAAAACACAAAGCGTGAAGGCGTTGGGGGGGGGGGGGGGGGGGGGGGGGGGGGGGGGGGGGGGGGGTGAATGGAGTTTGACGTTTTAGTGATTTACGAAAGTCTGACACTGTTTGACAGTGTCTTCTTTCAGATTGAAATGTGGGATGACTATATAATATTGTGACAAAAAAAAAAAAAAAAAAAAGAAAGAAAAAAAAAAAAAAAAAAAGAAGAAATTTAAGACTTATTAACTAGATATAGATGTATGTAATATACATACATCAATGGTATCTGTACCATGGTATACAGATTTGTGTTATAGAGACAGATTGAAGGACCAGGATCAGGATCAGGACTTCTGCATTGCTGGAACCTTCCAGGGTTATACACAGCAATGGAAAATATCCCCTCATTGAAAGCTAGAAGAGTTAGAGGAGACTTAATTCAAGCTTTTAAGATTTTTAATAATGTTGATAATATAAGTATGCAAGATTTCTTCAAATTAACAAATTATATACATACTAGAAATAGTTGTAGTAAAATCTTTATTGAATACAGTCGTACCAACAAACTGTTTTAGTAACCGTGTTGCACCTCTATGGAATATGTTGCCCACTAATCTCAAATGTGCACAAGATTCTAACTCCTTCAAAGACCTAATTGACAAATGGCAGTATTTTGTTGATGTAAGATATAATTATGACGATTAAAACCATCACTAAAGACTGAACGATCACAAATTACTTTATATGACCTATATTATTTTCTTTTAATTTTCATCAAATGATGGGACAATTGAAAGCCCAGGTGGCTATGTGTTTAACACAAGTCCCTACATTCTGAATCCGGAAAAAAACAAAATGTGCAAAGGTTGGAGCATTATGACACTGACCTAGTGTTTAACCAGTCCTAGCCTAGAAGTTCCCCTTTCAGGTATTGGTCTGCTTTTTTTTTTGTTTTTTGTTTTTTTGATTGAACAAACTACCAAATAACATTTTAAGAGCACAAGTTTTTACACTTTTAACATCTTATTGATAATTTAAAAGACTTGAAAGAAAGTAAAGTATAAGCATGACAAAGGAGAGGTCACAAAACATAGCTTTGATGTTAGTGACCTTGGATATCTCAACCAAATTATGTAATAAAGATGGAAGTTTAAATGCTGATAGCTAGTTTTGTTTAGGCCCAATTTTCATTGCTGTGATTCTTTTTTGTGCAAATGTTGATTGCAGCTGATGCCACAAATGTTCAGACCTATTTAGAATACTAAGAGCAGATTATGGAATTCCTGATATACCTGACATTGATCCCCTTCTCACTAGTCTTCTCATGCCCAATGGCAGGAAAATTGATTACCACATCACCAGACTACAGCGGTGTGCTATCACATGAAGAGCCTGAGGTGCTGAAGGCATATGAAATAAAACGTTTAAAGTCTTCTTGTAAAACAGCTCTACTTAGAATTGTATTAAAAGTTTCTTCTAAAAGACCCTAGAATTTGGCTCAGTCTGGGGAGGGGAGGGGGGTAAAAGAAGAAGTAGAAGTGGTTTGTTTCGATAGTATTGTAAGGAATAATGATTTTTTAAGGCATAACTACAAACTTTGTCAGATTTAAGGGTGCAAAGACAGAGATAGATGCAAACCCATGTCCTAGAGTGTTCCTGTCCTGTGTATGTTGAATTAGCTCATTACAAAAATATAGACACACTGCTGAATACATGAAAATGTCATCAGTTTTAAGAATTTTTTTTTAGATACAAGCACCAGATATAAAGTCCACAATAGTCCATTTTTCACTTATGAAAATAGTTTGCAAAATAGTCTGATACTGGCCAAGCTGAGAGACAATCATGTGTAATGATAACTGACTACACAGTAAATAGCAGCTAGCTGGTGGATCTGAAGATCAGTTTTGGCCTTCACAATTTTGTGCATGCATAATTTATAGTGCATGTTCAGTGCTTTTTTTTTGCCAAACACTCAATGGTGATGATGTTTTCTACTGTCATGATGGATGAATGGCTTACCTGAAGTTATTTTCCCCCAGTTTTTATTTGTTTCATATAATTATGTGATCAAACACTATGGAATTCATCTCCAAGGGGATTCAAGTAACAACTTAACAAAATAGATGTTGCTGACAGTAACGGCGGAGCTGGTTCTTCCTCTTCCTTTCTCAGTTTTACCAAATGTTCACTCCAGTATCAAGAATGAATGAGCTGTCCTCAGGTCCACCCAGAATGCCAAACAGCTTGATGTTTAGAGTTGTTGGGTGTTGGACAGACCCTGCCTCTCACAGTATTATGCTGTGGGCAGCTTTCAAGGATTATTATGTTCTGCTGTGGTAGGTCCCTGATCACGGTGGCACTCACGTGACTGACCAGTGCCAAACTCTGTATGCAGGTGATGGCTTAGGCAATTGTTAAGATGAAAAAAAAAAAGAACAACAAAGCCTTAAGACACACAAGAGTGATATTTCAGTTTATTTAGCCCTTTTCAAGTCTTGCATTTGGATTAGACAATGTGTCCAGTCCTTAAACATGAGAGCTTTATTTGATCCTCTCATTGCAACAGATGGTAGCTGTTATTAATATTTTTATCTGCGGTGGAGATTTTGGAGCAACCTTGTTTGGAATTGTCTCACCATTGATGCATGGTGCAAAAGTATCTTTCTTATTTGTTAATTACTACTTGTGTTTTCATGCCTCATTGAAGATGTACTTTCACATTTCATTTTTGTTTTTCAAAATTTGCAAAGTCTTTGTCATAATGAGAGTGAAATTAATTTCCCTTTCCACTTATCTGCCCCATGTAATGATGTGATCAACCAATGGTGAATTTCATCTGTCAGGAGACACAAATAAAAAACTACACAATTATTAGCTGTTGGCAGCACTTAGGTCTCTGAAAATGCGTGGGTAACTGTAGAGCTGTTCACTTAGACTGTTGGCATATTTTGTCCTTTCTTGAATCCTTTTTGGATGAAGCATAGGTTCAAAGATTTTATGTTACATTTATATTACCCATTTATTGGCCAGAAGTACCTTCGTCCCACATCCTTATTTCAGTTTTGGAAGTTGTTGGAACATGAGTTTCACACTGTGTGGTGGTGAGAATATCACAGAATTATGAATGTAATGTCTCAGCTAGATACCTTGGGTAGACTGATGCCACCAGGTTTGGTCTTGAGCTTCCGCCATGAGATGAAAGTTAAATGTAAGCACACGTAACAATGACTTCACAATACAGAACTCACAGGCTCCCATAGTAAAGCAATTGATACATTCACACTTTAACACCCTCTTTATTCCTTCTCTCCCCTTCCCCCTCCCCCCAATTCTTTTTTTGAAAAATATATCTTAAATAATATTTCTGTAGATCTTTGCCAAGAGATTGTCATAATGATGGAGGGTTGTTTTCCCAAGATTGTCATAATGATGGAGGTTGTTTTTCCCACACTTGTTTCTCCTACTGATTATTTTGGTCATCATCTTATTTCTCTGAATCTTAACATCATTATCATAATGGCAGAAGAATTGTTTATCCGCACTTGTTATTGACCATTTTTTTGTTCCATCTCTCTCTCTCTCTGTGTCTCTGTCTGTCTGTCTACTCTTTAAGACAACACATGAGTTAGAAACATATACCAATGTGAAAATGAATTGGTACGTTATGAGCACATTAGGAAATTTTAGACTTGGTGTTTCTGATGTCGCTTGTCATCATTTCAGATAGTACAACTACTTCACAAGGTGAATTTATATGCCGTTTGTGTGGTTAAGCTAAAGAGAATGAAGTTCATTTTTTTTGTTGTGCTGTCCTGTATTACAAGATTTTAGAACCAAACTTATTGACAAGGTAATATTACTGTTGTCATCAAGAAAAGAAAACATCATCTGCAATCTGGTTTTGTGTATTTATGAAGCACAAAAAAAGAGACTGCATGCTATTGTGCATTAACTTTATTCAACTATGTGTATTTTCATTGTTGCTGTGGATAGGTTTATAATGTACAATGTCTTAGGCGTAAGTTACATTGTATAACTGTGTAATGCCCCCCTTCAGTATGGGGCCATGGCCTTAAATCTGAATAAATATTTGTATTTGTATTCATATTCTGTCTGTCTGTCTGTCTGTCTGTCTCTCTCTCTCTCTCTCTCTCTCTCTCTCTCTCTCTGATGTTTTTTTTTTTCTGTTTCAACAGATATGTCTGGAAGCACAGTGTGACACATTGACTTGTACTGATTTACAAGACCTGCCCTGATTTACAAGATCTGTGCTCATTCACAAGTCAACTTTGGAACATAAACTGACCATGGATCGGTGTTTAATGCTCTTTAGAATGAGGAAACCAGTGCATAGTACTTTACAACCAAACTCCTTGGCCCTTAATTAAGCAGCAGCAAGTCATGATGTGCTCCTCTTCAAAAAGAGACAAACATTCCTCTGATCATGGATGTGAAACAGACTCAGCTCAGCGACTATATGACTGGAGATCAGGCAAGACAGTGGGACAAACTCCAGGTTGGAAGAGAGCATCACTTTCACCCTCAGCACGACTTTTTGGCAGAATTGTCAAAAGATTCAGATGAATCTCATGATGCTAGTGTTGGGTCAGACAGTAAAAACTCAGGCTTAAATTGTGTTAAAATCAATGATTCGGTTGTTGATAGTGTTAGTTCCCATTGTGATCATCAAGATTCGTTACCTAAGGGTTGGAGTGACACCAAAGTTGAAGGACATGTGCCCCAGATATCAGAAGTTGGAGACAGTAAAGAAGAGCTTAAGGATCTTGGTTGTGACCCACCTTCGAGAAGAAGAAAGCTTTCGCCACTGAAACGATTTTCAGAGATGATTCCAGAGAACTACTGGAATGAAAATAGTGTCAGTTCCACAGTGAAACAAGATCTGGACAACTTGATTAAGTCTGATGACACCTCAAAGAAATAGCAACTGTGAATAGCTTCATAGCAGACTTGTGATGACAAAACAGAACTTTTTATTCTTGCTCCTTGCCTTTTAAGTTATATATATATATATATATATATATATATATATATATATATATATATATATATATATATATATATATAGATATATATATATATAGATATATAGATAGAAAAAATTATGTGTATATATATACATACATATGTGTGTGTGTCTAAACATGTATTCATTTTCATTTGAGTCATTGAGGTAGCCAACAGGAGTTAAGAAAACAATGAATGAACAAGTAAATAGAAAAAAGAAAGAAGTAACACCAATAGTGTTAACAAGTAATGAGAGAGGAATGGGATGAAAAATTCAAAACCAAGATTTGGATCACATTTTTATGTAATATATTAGATGTGTATGAAAAACAATGGGATACTATTATCTTGCTATTGATGCATACCTGAACTCACATTATATGACAGTGTTAAAAGGCTGTGTAGGAGCATGCACATTTGCGTTCAGACAAATAATACTCTTTGTAAATTAGTGATATTTACTGTAAGACTTTGACACAAAAAAAGGAAGTGGCAACCACCAATGTACTCAACATTTTTCTTTCTGCTCTCACATACTTATATCATATATGACAGAAAAGAATACACAATCTAATTTCCATACCTTTTCCTTGGTTTCTTTCTTTTATTTTGATCCCCCCCCCCTCCCTTTTTCTTTTGCACACATGCACATACACACACACACACACACACACACACACACACACACACACGCACACACACACATCAGACACACACACACACACAAACACACACACTCCACCACACACATGCTGTCTTTTGTTTCTTCTCTCTCTCTCTCTCTCTCTCTCTCTCTCTCTCACATAAACACGCTCAGAGTACATGTGCAATCACACACATACATGGGCCACAGGCTGTCCGAAGATATCACAGATTAAGTATACACAGATAGTTCACTGCCTTCTTTCACTTACTATCTTGTTACAAGCCAAAATTTCGATTACTTCCCTTTGCTCTGGGTGGTCAAAGTATTCAGGTTTAGTATATTTGCTGTTGCATTCAAAGTTGCATATTTCAGGTTTAAAACACACTGACACATTCACACATACAATTCATACACATGCATGCATGTACATAAATACACACACACGGACGCATGCAAGCACACACGCACGCACACAGGAACGTACACAAAAGAGCACACATACAAACTGCACTCATTTAATCACATGCATATGCATTCACACATGTGCGCACACACACACACTGAAGATCATGCACACACACACTAACAAAAAAAACGTTCACACACATGTGTGTGCACACATATACACATATGCATGCTTGCATGAATGTTATACACACATGCATTTCATTTTGGATGCATACACAAATGCATACACACATGAGTGCGCGCACACACACACACAGGTACACTCATGCACACACACACACACACACACATGCATATGCACACACATGTGCACATACACATGCATGCACACGGGTTACACACGTGCACACACATATGCATGCAAGTACACAAAAGCACACCCACACATGTGCATGCGCAGACATGTATGCACAATTGCAAGCATGGTTTTAGAGCAGGACAGTTCACCCAAGGCAATCCGCCCATTGTTGACAATTCACTTCTGGACATTTACCCCTGACAACCCACCCCTCCTGACAATCCGCTCCCATTGTGCATGTTGCAGAAGGCCTACTTGCACAAACCCAAAGACATGTATAATTTGTGTGTGTGTGCATCTGTGCGCATGTAATGTGCATGATTGCATAACAACCACCACACAATTATGCACGCGCACTGACACACATACACACACGCGCACGCACGCACGCACACACACACACAACACACACACACACGCACACACACACACACACACACTCACACACACACACATACAGGCAGACAACACACACACACACACAGAGGCACACACACACACACTTGCACACGCACACACACTCACACACACACACACAGAGGCAGACAACACACACACACACACACACACACAGAGGCACACACACACACACACACACATATGGGCAGACAACACACACACACACACGCGCGTACGCATGCACATACATGCATTATATATTGATATGTGCTCAGACGTACGCGTATGTTTATGTCAGTGTCATTAGACTAGTCTATTTGTGAACAGATCTATCTATATGATGCTTCTTTCTCCTTCCCAATTCGTTCCCATTCACCCCACCCTCTCACCCATATGCTGTGCATACATGCATGCACACATGTAATTGTGTGTGTGCACACTTAAGTATTTTTGCTTTTGTGTTAATGTGTGTACACAAAAGCTTATTTCATATATTCAGATCAAAATCAGAAAAGGTCTTTAACGAAACTTTCATTTGCTAAGAAACAGACATGGTCTATGCGTGTATAAATCTACTAATTCCTATGTTGAACTTAACTATACTTTGCTTGGTCTTTCGGAAATCTGTAAAATTTTGTCTACAATCTTTTTTCCATATCGAATTCGTTCAGTTTATTCCTGCACAATGATGTCTGCCGTTCTTTATTTTCGTAGCCATGATGTTTGACCACCCAAGTTTAAGGGACACTACTCTGTCGAAATCGTCACGTTTTGTCTTTACTGACGGGTCTGTGTAACCAACCTCCTTAGCCTGTGAAGATATGGTTACTGTTGGAAGTCTTTTAGTACCTGAAATAAAAGTACTCTTGAATTTTTGAGTTGTTGCAGAAAGAGAAGATGATGTCTTATGATTAAGACAGGCCTATGGGGTGAAAAGGAAGTGATAATGGCATGTTCTATTAACCCCCACCCGACTTTGAAATTTGGAGGTTTGAGGGTATATGGATTGTTTTCAATGAATTGGTAAAGTTTGGTTGAAATTAATAACAGGTCGTACACCACAATAAGGAAAGTGCACCAAAATGTTATGTAATCCATTTATGGCATCTTTGAGCAAAGCATGCTCGAAAAATAAAGCCAACATCGCGCTTGAGAAACAATCTCCTCATTTCAATTCATTTTTGTTTTATGATTTCGTTGATGATGCAATATTCTGTCTATGAATGCATGAATTATCTGCTTCCTATTGAATGTCAGTATCCAAAACAGATAACTGTGACCCTGTCTTTGTATTAGTTGGCTTCCCCAAATATTCATGTTTCGTCCATTTTAAGTTATCTGCTCAGAAGCACTTAAAGAATGACTTGATGCATAATATTGTATGTGAAAAATTTAGATGTCAGAACCAGCCATCAGACAAAATAAAAGTTCTATTACCCCAGTCATGCCTGCTTATGCTGTGTCCCACGGATATGATATCTCACTAAGGTGACAGAGCTGTTGCTATGACAAACAGGTAATTGGATCCCTTGCTCACTCATCATTTAGCATATTTTAGTCCAAGTATGTGAGAGCATGCACCTGCATATGTGTGTGTGTGTGTGTGTGTGTGTGTGTGTGTGTGTGTGTGTGTGTTAAACATGAAGCAAGGACATCCTGAATCCCGCACACAACGGACATGTTTTAGGACCTGTCCTGAAAGTTCTCTAGTAGATAGGATATTAAATGTACACCCAACAACTATAATGCCACACTGCCATTCTCTACACACTCCATGCCAAGCTGACCTCCCCCCCCTCCTCCTCCCTACACACAGATGGCTCTCTCCTTCCATGCCCACTCCACCCCTTCCCATCTTCTTCCCCCCTCCCCAACATTGGCACTCATACGCGCTTATGCATGTACACACACCACACTCACTAGTCAGATCATGCCCACATACGCGTGCACACACACACGCTCATGCGCGTGTGTGCGCGCGCGCGCACACACACACCTGCACAAAAGACAACACTTTCTGACCTTCCTTAATCTCGCCCACCTCCCAGCAATCCATCCACACATACCACACTGATAACACACTGGCACACACACTTACCTGTTCATACATAAAAACTATACAAACTGAACATAGACTCATCTTTGGCAACACACGCACTCACAATCATGGACACACACACACACACACACATACACACACACACACACACACACACACACACACACACACACACACACACAAATGGTTTTGTCAGTTTCATCAAGGAAGTGTCACTGCATGCCAACTACTCCATTTATGCTATACCACATCTGCCAAATTTCAAGACCACACTGTGCAGGATATACAGTCGATGGATAATGAATTAATGACTAAGATGAAAGGAAATGAAATGAGGCAGGGAACAGTAAACAATAAACAGTAAACAAGTGGGGTAGTTTTTGCTCCCATAAGGAAACCTAACACAGAGTAACTTTTATTGAAGACTGGCACAGCCTTTTAAACTTGAATAAAGTCAGACAAATACAAAGACGAACAATCTAATAGGGGGGGAAAACAAGCACAGGCCAACAACTAAATTGTCTTCATAGTAATGATTTGGCAAAACACCTGCCCCCCCCCCCCCCCCCCCCCCCCCCCAAGTTCAAAGTTCAAAGTTTTGCCAAATCATTACTATGAAGACATTTAGTTGTTGGCCTGCGCTTGTTTTCCCCCCACTATTCGATTGTTCGTCTTTGTATTTGTCTGACTTTATTAAGTTTAAAAGGCTGTGCCAGTCTTCAATAAAAGTTACTCTGTGTTAGGTTTCCTTATGGGAGCAAAAACTACCCCACTTGTTTACTGTTTAAGATGAAAGGATTTAAGACGAGAGTCTCATGAATACAATTTATCTGGTGTCTGACTTGTGCATTAACCCAAAGTGCTGGTCGACTTCAGGTACCTATGTGACATTGCCTGCACCAATTGTGTTTACATGTGTGGGTGGGTGGGAGTGGACCCATGTGTGTGTGCCAGTGTATGCTATGTGTGCGTGCATGTGCGTGTGTATGTGAGTGCATATTCATGAATATGTATGTGTGATCTGTGGGCATGTGTGATCATGCTCCTGCATGCACATATGTGCGTGCGTGTGTGTATACATACATGTGTGTAAGTATGTATGTCTGTGTATACGGGCATACAGTGTGTGTGTGTGTGTGTGTGTGTGTGTGTGACACACACACACACACACACACACACACACACACACACACAGATTGTCCCTGTTATAGTATCAGACATGGATGCTGGGTGTCGCTGGATAATGAGTAAAAGTAATTACGAGACAGACAGAAGAGAGAGTGGGAGAGATTGTCCATGTAATATCAACCAGACACGGATGCTGGGTGTCAATGGATAACGAATGAAAGTAATTGTGAGAGAGGGAGACAGACGGAGAGAGAGAGAGATTGACCATGTTATCGGCCTAATACCAGACACGGACGCTGGGCATTACTGGACACTGAGTGAAAGTAATTGTGATCAAAAGCAACACGGGCCAAGCTCTCCTTATCCGTGGCAATAAGAAGTAAAGGCAGTAGGTAGCCCCCAACATCCAGTAAAAACAAACGACACAAACACCCCCTGCTCACTTTCCCATTCCATCCACTTCCTGGCCTTATTGAGCCGGTGTCACAGCTGAAACTGTCTCACCATCATCATCATCGCCTATTACCCCTCTCCTGGGGTACAGGCCGCCAACCAAGGACCTCCAGGCATCTCTGTCCTGGGTTCTTTTCTCCAGCTGGTTCCAAGTCATCCCCATGTTCCTGAACATGTTTGTCTGCCCCAAACTGTCTCCCCGGATAGCATGACCTAGGCAGAGAACTCTGCAACTACGTTATCCCCTCTAGCATGCTGTTTCCCTGCGCCGAAAGTGTCTCACCCCGCACTGTCTTGGTTTTAACCCCGCCTATACTGTCCCACCTCTCTATCCGATCTATTTCATCTCCAGATCGCTCCCTAATCCAACCATCACAGACAGCTGCGTGCTCACATAATACATGCGCACTGTTCAAGTTTATATAGTTACGATTGTATGTGTATAACTGACACTCAGGCTGACAACATGCCCGACTAAATGAAAGCAAATTCATCGTAAGTTTGGTAGGTAAGGAATAAGTAACAAAATTCTACACGTAAATGGCAGTTCGACATTTATGTACACTGCCATATGAAAAAAACATAGCCTAGTAAACGTGACAAACCTAAAGGGGTGTTCGTCAGATTTTGCCTAAGATGTCAATGATATGATATGATATGATACGATGGACGAACGCTTGGAGGGAAAGGGGTGAGAATAGAGGGAAGAGAAGGGTACACTTTGAGCTTGACGACAAGACTTCAGTTGCAGGATTTTTACTTTTGGTCAGGAATGAAACGTTCAAGACATCGCGCAGTGTGTCTCAGAATGTGGCAAATGCCATCGGCAGTCGACTAAGATGACTTCAAAGAAACCTTCCAGCGCTTGTTGCGGTGTGGTGGCGTGTGTGTGTGTGTGTGTGTGTGTGCGTGTGCGAGAGAGAGAGAGAGAGAGAGAGAGTGCGCGCGTGTGTGATTTCGAACTCGCTCATGTTTATGCGTGGAATACTGAGAAAAAGAGTTAATTTTTGCTTTTCAACGGAAACTTTTGATTGATTACGCCTCTTTAACCATGGATTATAATTTTACATTTCATCTCCCAAATAATACGCACCTACCAAGCATTTTTCCTTTGCCATGCACACATTCATGTGTAGGCCTGTACCTCCTTTTATATACGCCTACTGACAAACGCTCTCTCTCTCTCTCTCTCTCTCTCTCTCTCTCACACACACACACACACACACACACACACACACGCACGCACACACAGTGGCTGCTGTCCCGCCTCCCCAGCTATCCCCGTTCATCCCTTTCCCCTGGTTTCCCTCCTTCGACCCCTCCCCACTCTATCCTACTCTCTCATGCTCATTGTCTAATTTCACTGTTAATGTCAAATATTAAACGTAATTTTGATGATAATGTTAATGATGATATTATTTTAATGATAAAATCCAGTTGTGGTATGTATTGGTTTACAGTCCTCGCTGATTAAGCCTTAATTAACAAAGGCGAAAGTTTGGAAATATGAATTGTTGTGCAGTGTGAATGTTGGAGGTGCGCATTTTAGGCCTACTACTACTGGTTCGGCACATCCACACATTCGTGCGCACACGAACACATATTGTCTGCCATTGATGTCAGTTGTACAATCAATTGCTAGTTTTTTAAAGAATGCAAGTGAATTGTTAAAAAAAAAAAAGAAGTCGATATCGCATTATATTTATACTGAATTATTTCTAGGTGAGGGCAGGACAATGGACACTTCGGTTTTAGGTGACACTTTTGGGTGCAGCTGGCAACTCATACTGTGTGTGAGAGGAGAGAGAGAGAGAGAGAGAGAGAGAGAGAGAGGGGGGGGGGGGGGGGGGAGGTGGCGGTGGAAGGGCACTCGGCAATCTGGACCGAGGGGACAGCATGGGCCAACTGGACCACCACAGACAACATGGGCTAGCCGAGACTGTCCACCTGGAGAGTAGGCCCATAGGCTTATAAGCTGTCCAGGAAACAGATGGGCAAGGGACAGTTTCAGCTGGGACACCGGAACCCGATGAAGGGTGGGCTGAGCCGGCGAATTGGGAGCGGGGGGGGGGGGGGGGGGGGAATTCCACACAGACGTTTAGGGGCACTGCCTTTATTGGGGACAGTCGGGATTTCCCTGAGCTAATGTTTAAAAATACCATTTTTGTCCACCGGGGGGGGGGGGGGGGGGGGGGGGGGGGATTGAGGGCGGGAGAGGAGTCCAGAAACTGATCCTGTCCCCTCCCCACCCTTCTTCTTCTTCTTCTGTTATGTGGCCACAATCAACACTCGGATTATTTTGCCACAGGTTTCCTTGCACCGGCTGTCCGACTCATATATCCTTTTCTTTTCTTTTTCCTGTGTAGGCTTGAAATAGCTCTTCAAGTTGCATAAGTAGGTCACAACATTTACTCCAGATCACATTTAACACTCCCTGCCCCCACTAACTGGATCGGAGGGGACGAGAAGTGACGGGAGGCATCCTAGTGACGGCCCCCGGCACCCCCCGCCGCAGCGGCCCTCCTACCAGCACACCCCCTACCCACTACCTACCTAACCTTGCACTCTCACATTCATACAGGACAGTTTGTGTTTGCGTTCGTTTTAATCTTACTCCTGGAGTTTCGCAGCAGCGAGACTGTCAAGAGTGTCATCACTGAGGCGGGAGGTGACTCTATTTTTTAAACTGTCAGGGGAGTCTGCCTCTACAATGTGTGCTGGGAGTTTCATCCCACTCACGGATGGCTCGGGGGGGGAAAAAAAAAGAGAAGAGCCTATATTGCTGTTTATGATCTACCAAGCGTTTAAACTGTTGGTCATGTGACCTTCTGTCTCTTTACTATTTTTTTTTTCAGGACACTTTTGTTGATCTGCACCAGGTCATTGTGGGATCTTATACATGTTGACCCTTGACGCTTGGCAGCGCTTCTGGAGAGACGGCCACTTGAGCTTCTCAAGCATGTCTGTTACGCTTGCATGCCGGTGGTAACGGTTCAGGACGAATCTAGCTGCCCTTCTCTGGATGTTTTCCATTTTCTTGATGCAGCCTATTTTGTGGGGATCCCATACTGAGCTGGAGTACTCTAACAGGGGTCTAATGAAGGTTAGGTACGCCTTTTCTCTCAGCTCATGGGAACAACTTTCAGATTACGTCTCAAGAATCCGAGGGCTTTGCTTGCTTCTTTGTGATGATGTCAATGTGTTCCGCCCACTCTAGGTCTGTCCTCAAAGTGACCTCCAGGTACGACGCTGACCCCCAGGTACGACGCTCCCCGCCGGCTACGGGCTGAATGTATAGTCTCGACACGGTTGGGTGGACACCCTAAAACGGACTAGAAGAATTCCTGGATGCACGACATAACTGATCTGGTCTGCCGGTTACATTGGACACCTCATTTCTGTCGGAGAACAGAGAGCAGAAGTCGGAGTTCCCTGACTGGTCAAGCGGGCGCTCATTGACCTTGACGACCACAACAAAGTCCACTGTCCTACTTCCTGTGGAGGTCATTCAATGACGACGATCTAAAGTCATGGGACACAGCATGGGTACCTTGAAGATCTACCTATGAGATCGCGGGAACCCTGGTCAATTTTTGTAGACCCCGTACTCCGTTATCAGCCATTCAAGATGGCGGCCACTTGTGTACGCTTCCTGTGTAAGCACCACACATAGGTCGGCTCATTTCTTTGTTGTCAGTCACATTCTGGTCTCTTCATGGCTTGAGAAATAAAGTGTTCACTCGTAATAACTAAAGTTGATGGACCAAAGGATCTTGGTGTGGATATGTTTCCTTTTAATCTTCATATTGATTCGAAATTGTGTGTGGAGTGTAGCTCGTGTGTCAGTCGAAGTGCTTGAACCACGAACTTGTTCCACGCGAGAGTGTGCAGTCTTGATCGTATGTTTTCATTGACTTGATCTGTTTTCAACGGCCACAATCTCAAGTGATCCATCGAACCATGGCGGATACTAGACGAAGGGTGAAGCTGTACATGTTGAATGAAGACCGTCAGTGGGATGACAGAGGAACGGGCCATGTGTCGTCGGCCTATGTTGAGCGGTTGAGAGGAATGTCCCTGCTCGTGCGATCAGAAACTGATGGTAAGCTAAAGAAAACTTGGTTAACTTCGGATCACAATGTCTGGCTCTGTTGTCGAAAAAAAAAAGTGTATTCATTTCGAAATGGGGATAGATTATGTCAGTCTGGCAGCTTCACTTCGGCTCTGGCAGTGTTTGTTTTTGTTGCTTATCATTGTTATTATTATGATTGTCATCATTATCATTATCATTGCCGTTGTTGTTGTTGTTGTTGTTGTTGTTGTTGTTATTATAATCATTTAGATTAAAATAATCCTTGTATGGTAAGTTTTCCTTTACCGTGCCCAGTTCTCAGTTTATATGACAGTGACCTCATGATATATGATTGTAGTAATCTATTAAAATTTAAAGCAAGAACATGAATAGTACAGGTCTGCTGTTTATCAAGGACAAGTTGCATGGAAAGACAACAGTGAAAATAGTTAAAATTTATGGGAACAAGTTCAAAATTTCCCTTTTGTGTGTGTGTTTTTTTGTGTTAACAGTTTAATTAAGGCCTTGGTCATGGTCTGCAGACTGTCAAAATTTTTTTTGCATTGATCTCTTTCTTTTACAGACCATCTACATTAATGGGCCTTTTTCTAATGATGTAAGATTGAAAGTAAAGCTAGTAGGTTCGTCATTCAGTCATTTCAAGAACCCTTTGGAATGTATGATTATTTATCTACCTGGATAATTCTGTTTAGAACATGTAACTTGTAAGATTGAAACAATCCTGATTCAGTCATAACAAGAACCCTGTTGACATTAACAACAGATTCTAATAATCAGTCATTTCAAGAACCTTGTCATATGTTTACAAGGATGGCAGAGTTTTAGACATTTTGCTTGATCAAAAAATAGAAATTGGTTCTTTAACTGCATAACTAGAAATTCAAGCCAATCACTAAATCAGGATACTTTGAAGCTAGTTTGAGAAATACTTTTTTCCGGGATGAACACTGGCTTTGTAGCCAACAGATATAATTATAAATCTAATAATCTGTAAGTGTAAATGTAATGACAGAAAGAAGTCCAGAACAAATTTTTGTCACCAATTCAGCTTTAGACTTCGTTTTTGTATCAGCTGATTATACTAGTTTTGTTAGCTTTCAGTTAATTTACAGATCGTCATACCTGTGGAGTTAGGTTAGTACTGCCTTTGTAAATTAACAAACACTGCCTTTGTAAATTAAACAAAAATAAAAAAAAGCACACATGAAAATTTTAAGTTATTTCCCAGTCTGATTTTCATTTTGAGCCACTGTTGAGTGTGAAAAAAAGGAATAGTGATACCAGGGCTCTATCAACTGCAAATTTGATTGTCAATGTTTTAAAACAGTGTGATGAGTATGAAAGATCACTGCATTATTTAAATGTTTTTCTTTTCATGGGTTATTCTGAAAACCTCTAATCGCAGAGGGTCATCGGATGTGATTTGGTCCTTCAAACTTTTTATTTAGGTGATGAGTATCAGCTATGAATGAATATAGTATATAAAGGCCCTTTTTTTTGCTATCTTTGGGTTTGAAGAATCTCGCTAATTATCAATTTTGGTACATCATCATTGTGTGTGAACATTGTAACAAAAATGCCATGGATATTTTTAACTGGAGAATGGCTGATATTCACCTTCATCAGTTGGTGAATGCCAAGTGTCAGACCTCTTGTTGTCCTTCATGACATACCCATCCCACTCTCTTCTTTTTTGTTGCTGAGAGTCTTGACCAGTGGGATACGGACTTTAGGTCTACAAAGATGGGGAACATAGAAGGTCTGAAGTTTGAACAGATACTGGACTTCAGAGTTGGGTGCTCATTCCCAGATGACTAACATAGTCAGGATGATCGAAACCCTGGATGGAGACAATGTTAACGGGATGGAGAGAACATTAGGTATCTGCCCTGAGTCTGCTTGTAATGAAACACAACGAGTTTTAATGATATGATGGACTATGGCTTTGACTTTTGAGCCGCAAATGAAGAAAAATAAGTCCATGCTGTGTGTCAAAAAAGTTAAGAGAGTGCGTCAATCTCAGTGGTGAGAGCAGCAAGAAATGGCTGTTACAATGCAAGTACTTTAAGAACGCCCTAACCCCAATCAGGTTAGGACCCCCTGTTCTGCCCACTGAACTGAGATGCCTTCTTTGGCTTTCGCTAACTCTAAGGTGAGCAGAGCATGCTTCAGAAACTTGCATCCCCATTGCAAGCACCCATAGGGGATGATCGGCTGTACCTGTTGAACTCATCGATGTCCAGGACACTTTTTTTTTTTTTTTTTTTTTTATCCCTGCCCCACACAGACCCTTGGTACCAAGGCAAGGGCATGCAGTGTTTATGGTTTGGCCAGTTCCCTTTCAGACCATGTTAACCAGTGTTCAACTGTCTTAGACAGAGCTCTCAGTTCATACATCCTTTTATGAGGAACAGTGCTTTACTCTTTCCAGGTTTTCTCAGAAAATCACATTTCCACATTGCTATGAGCACCTAGTTGGAACAATGAGAACACCTTGTGGTCTGTCAAGGGAATGAAATCTCTCACAAAGAGCTTTAAGCACTTTAAATGACAAGAGATTTAGAGCTTGGTAGGAAGTGGATAATTGGCTGAGTAGTATACTGAGTAGCAGTAGGGCTGTCACCAAACACAGATCTTCGAGCTGTGTGAACGAGGTTGAAGTTGACGGGGTAAAATGTTGTCAGGTGATAGTAATAATTGAAGGCTGTGAGGACACCCGGGTTCGAACCTTTCTGTGGTAGTGAAAGGGAGACAAATTATCCTCTCAGACCTCAGAACATCAAGTGGGTGCTCGAGGCATAGTCAGCTGAAGTTCATTTCAGTTAACAGATGGAGCCCATTCACTTGAAGAACTGGAGTCTTTTGCTTGTTCTGCTTATATAACTGTAAGGTACTGTGATGGTGCTGTTATCAGACTGGTCGGAAAATGAATGCATGTGAATCGATGTTGTCATAGCTTTGTTTAGGATATTTACTGTCTGAAACTGAAAGTGATCCCAGGAGTTATTTGGAGTTTTTTATGTCCATTTTTCACCAAAGATGGAGCATGGCTGCCTTAATGGCTGGATGTAAAATGGTCATACACACAAAACTCCACTGCCTGTCTATACAGGTAATGTCCGCACGAGTATCAGCCTGTGTACGCAGAAAGAAAGAAAGAAAAAATGATGTCCATTTGGCAAGAAGTGGTTGTTTTCTAGGCAGTAGGGAATATCTATAAGTGTTGATTTGTGGAAGAATGCAGTTAGAGAGGAATTCATAGTGGATCATCTGGATGTGAATATGGTTGTAGAGAGGCAATGTTGATAAGACCGCATGACCTAAGGGAGATTCTTTGTTTAAATTCCAATACGTTAGGGAGAAGATAGGAGAAAGGAAAGAAAGGAGAGAACAACAATAAAACATGAAGAAAGAATGTGGTCTGTGATGCTGAAGTGGAAGCAAGATCTTAGATGCAGGGATTGTGCATTAAAGACAAACTGCGAAACAAAGTCCAAAACCTAGAGGCGGGTGGAGAAAACCAGAGAAACAGAGACTAAGTCCAAAACCCAGAGGTGAGGTAAGAAGGAAAGAAGAACAAAATTTCTGTGTTGAACAAAGGAGAGTTCCCAGAGACGACCATAGAGACCCAGCCCTGGAACCTGGTGCCAGACAATCCAAGGCGTCACCATCACCTGGTGCTGAGACAATTTGCAGGGACCTGTTTGAGAACTGTGGTGTGGTGTGCAATTGGATGTGAGAAGCTGCAAATGGCTTGAAATCATTTCAGCAGAGTAAATTGACAAAACCAGGTATTTGAACACAACTTGGTCAGAAATACTGATTGATTGCCATATCTAGCTTGATGAAATATTATATTAGGACAAGGTGCTACTTCAATTGATGACGTTTCGGTCATTTTCAAGAGCAGTCTGTCCAGTGTTTTTGTTGTGTTTTGTCCAATGCTCAAGTGAATGCCTGGTGTCTGTCATCTGCTACATGTCCACTGGTGCCCAACCAATGGATGCCTCCCCAACTTATCCTCTTTCTCTTTTAAAACACTTCCTAAATGGGATGACTTGATGCTCTGTGCTGGGAAATATGACTTTTTGATGGCTAGTTGTTATGTCTGGGGAAAAAAAAAAAACTCAAAAATTTACTTATATTAAGTTATAATTTAAAATATGTTTTGTATTGTACATGTAACATGTGTTTTATGTTCATTTGGCTTAGATCAGGAGTTCAGCCAGCTATGGGATTAGGTATCTTCTATTGATTCTGAAGGACATATGTACTTTTTCAAATACTTATCCATCCTACATATTGGCGGTATCTGAGGTTCATGTTTCTGACCACTTCTGTTTGCTTGTTCCTATGGGAACATGAACTTTTACCATTCCACTGGGACAGGTCCCACCTAAACTTCTCTTCTCAGCCTCACCATCTAATCTCCCCTTACAACAACAAGGGGATGTCTCTCTGGGCTCTGTCTCTATTTGGCTCATCAAAACTATACAAGAAGTATACTCCTAGGATCATGATACAGACTGACAGTAGCATAATAACAACCACAGCCTAAAACAAGTGAAAGTGCTTCAGGTTAGAGCAGTTGCCACATCTGCAGTGTTCCAATACTCTGTTCGTAAATGTTATCTCCCAGAGGCAGACAGCCTTCTTGAGTTTGGATAATGCTTTCAATTTTCATGAACTTCCACATCAGGGACACATGTCTGCATGACCAAGGCTGGTAGTTCAAAAAGGCATCTTTTCATTGTGGCTAACTCAACTATATCCACCAGTGACTTTCTCCCCATAGACTTTTTGCCTTCCTCATGTAGAAGAGTATGAACTGGTGTAGTTCATGATGCCAAAATGTGGAGTTTATCATGAATACTCACTGTATGGCTTAATACAACTACTGTGCTAATCAATGTCACAGTCTCTTCCATACTTCTGCTCTTTTATTGCAATGGTCCATGGGGGTACTTTGATCAAGGAGTGATGAAGAAGCTGAAGCAATTCCATGCTGGATGATAGAGGGGTGTTTGCTTAATGCGATCTATAGCCACTTCAACCAGAGCTAACTGCCATTGCTTTAAATATTGTGGAGCATGCTAAGTGTATGTAGCCAAACAGAGTGTATGAGAAAAGCTTTTCATTTTGACATGTTGTGTGTTATTAGAAAAATTGTGTGCCATTGCTTCTTGCAAGACTTTGATGTGCTGAACTTAACAAAACGGGGAATATGATACAGGTTCCATATATTATTGTTTTATATTCCAGGTTCTGTTCTGCTGGAATCCCAAAATCCAACCAGACACTGCCTATCAAAAACAACAGGTACCTTGTTTTTTTTCTCTGTGTGTGTGTGTGTGTGTGTGTGTGTGTGTGTGTGTGTGTGTCACTGTGTGTGTGTGTGTGTGTGTGTGTGTGTGTGTGTGTGTGTGTGTGTGTGTGTGTGTGTGTGTTTACAGGATCAGTTGTACTAAAACAGTTGACATTTTATTTACTTTCTATCTTTTATATGATATTAGTCAAAGACTCCACTTCACCAGCATGTGACAGTTTTTACCAGTAAGTTTTTCCTTGCACCATTGGAAAAAAAATGAAAGCTCTGGTTTTTCATACCAGCTGGCAGATACAAGCCTCATGTATATGGCTTTGTCTCTCAGGCAAATCATATGCTATGAGAAGAAAGATTCATGTCCAACTTCTCCTCTTTGGACTGCTGCTTTAGTGCTTCTCAGAGTGCATGTCTGCTGTGATTGTTTACTTTGGGCTAGGAAAGAAACACTGGCAAACTGTCTTCTCGACACCCCACCATGCCACTTCATTACCTATCAAACGGTGTACTGACTGGTCATAAAATGATGAAACTGAAACAAGAAAACTGCAGTTTCTTCCTCCCAATTGAAAGGAAGTTAACAAAATTGGAGAAATTGCATAGCCTAACATATAATATGACAAAATGCATTTGTGTGATCGTGTCTGTATCCTTGCAGTCTGCAGAGTGCCATCGTTGTTGTTGTCATATAAATCCACTGTTTTCATCTGACCTTATGTCAGCTTGTCTGCTCAAAATTTAAATGAGCACATTTATTTCTTTAGTTCCTTGCCTACAGGTGTATATTGTTAGAGTCATTTTTTTTTTTTTCTGTGTATGTGCACGGTTCATATTTGATAAACTGTTCCTTATAAATGTAACAATTTATGAAATTAAAAAAGAAGTTGTTTGTTTTAGACTTCCATCCTAGTTTGATAGCAACGTTTCTGAAAAGATAAATCAGTTCTAATACCTGAAATTAGTTTTTGATTTGCGAAAAAGGTTATGTGTTGCTGTACAGTCAGAACATGATGCCAAATGCTGGTCATTATGTTGCCAACATAGCATAATGCTGGCGCCTATATCAGGGTTCGCACAGGTTGGGAAGATTTGGGAAGAATGGATGGTCCTTTTCCCAGTTGTGAAAGTTTGGGAAAAATGGCATTTGGTGTCTGTGGGTTGGGAAGGTATTGGGGAAATTGAACTTGAGCATCTTCAAAAACTGAAAAAAGCATCTTCAGAACCAAAGAGATAGAAAAACAAACAACAAGGCACAAACAGGTAAATTCTAATTGTCCAAAAATCACCGACATCGTGACTGACAGTTTGCTCTACTTACGGAGTGTAACCAATTGTTGTCAAGAATTACTGTTCTTGCCAAGAAGATTGCCATTGATCGACATTTGTGCACATTCTAGCTTTCTGATCTTAAAAACTAATATGTGTATGAGATGTAACATGGGTGGGAAAACCAGTGCCGGGGTTAGGAAAGGTTGGGTAAAGGTGGGGATTTTGTTTCTCCGAGTCTGTATGAACCCTGTATGTAGGATGTACATAAGGACAAAGTGAAAATTTATAACTTGGAAAAACTTGGCCTTTCCATGAGCCAGAAATTAACTTTATTAAGTCATAAAATCTGGGCTGTTTCGATAATTGTTAAATTATGCATGTGAACTAAGCAATGAAAAATTTTATGGCATTCAGATGAATATCAGAATTTTGAAATAGTACTGTTAGTACTATAGTAGTTAACATTTACACACACACACACACACACACACACACACACACACACACACACACACACACACACACACACACACACACACCTACCTGTGTAAGCACATATCATTGCACAAATCCCTTCACCTGCCTGTTTCCATAATGAAAAGAACTTGGATGTGTGAATCAGAATGATTATAATATGTTTGATAGTGATATGTGTAATATGTGTCTGTCTGATCAGGAAACACTTATTGTGTGGTCTGAGGCTGACAATTATGACTTGGCCCTGAGCTTCCAGGAGAAAGCTGGTTGTGATGAGATTTGGGAGAAAATATGTCAGGTGAGTTGCACATTTGTTGTTTGGTTATATTTGCTGTTCATTTGCAGGCTGCAAGTACAAAACTTTTCTTTTTGCACAAATGGATATTGTAGTTCCCCAGTGACTGGCTAACTTTGGTTCATGGACATGGGCAGTTATCATGGAATTAAATTTCAAAAATACTTTTTACTGTCACAGGTTAATTTCCCAACAAAAGTTTAGAGA
Source organism: Conus betulinus (assembly GCA_016801955.1). Classification (NCBI taxonomy): domain Eukaryota; kingdom Metazoa; phylum Mollusca; class Gastropoda; order Neogastropoda; family Conidae; genus Conus; species Conus betulinus. Next base: position 199,214 of record JADBJO010001511.1, read on the forward strand.
ACATGTGGTCAGCAATGTTTGCATTATTGTTGTTTTCTTTTTTCAGTGTATTTTTCGATAAAGTTTTATTTGGCCCTACTGTCTTCCTTCCTAATTCATCTTCCCTCCCGTCCCCTTCTATATCCCTTAAAAGAAGAAAAAGAAAAAGTTTAGTGTACTCCAGACGATTTCAAATTTTGCATCTGACTCTAAACATTATATTCCTGGATTAAACAGTTAGTTAACTTGCTTACTGAGATGAGAGAAACTGTAATTTTGCATTACCCAGCAAGGATAGTCTTTCCCCCCCCCCCCCCCCCCCCCCCCCCCCCCCCCCCCCCTTGTATTTACCGCACTGATTGCTAGAAAAGAAAAACCATGACTGCAAAACACCCTTTTATAATGAAAACTGTGTGTGTAGATATACCTTTTTATTCCTTTTCTGCTTTTTTTTTTTTTTTTTTTTTTTTTTTTTTGCATTGACACAAAAATGGGGTATTGAATCAGCAGCTAATTATTTTTCCACCTTTCATGCTTTGTCATTGGCATTACTTCACCCTCATGATGCTCTTGCTGACCACCTATACAGCCATATCCAGGTCCGCAGTACCAGCGGACCACAGACAGCAGGCTTTACTAGGTCATCAAGGTGCAGCTCACCATAGGAGACATTGGTGTCCTGCATAGTTACTTTAGTAATGTTCATCGATGCCTGTTCTTATAACGCAGAAATTCCATTAGACAGCATGTACCATTTTTTAGGTCAATTGTACATGTGGTTAGTTGAGTGATTATGATAGAAGAGTATCCCATTGACTACTCTAGCCTACCGATAGTTATTGATTTTGCGTTACCTAAAACTGTAAGATAGTTCTTTTTCATGGCAAGTCTTGTGAGAGATAGCTTCAGACAAGTGGTTGCAATCAGTGATGGTTTTGATGTAGGCAAAGAGAAGCTGGCTCATCGACTTGCCCACACTCTGTCATGGAAACAGGATAAGACTGGTGGCATCACTACGGGATTCCTGTCAGATAGAGTGCAAAAGAAATGATTTAAGACAGAAAAGCATATTTTTATACATGGTATATCTACATCAAAACACAACTCCCTCAGTGTTAACATTGGTTCTGACTCCATTTCCCATACAGTCCTTCGAATGAAACTATAAACCGAGGTTCCGTGTGTGAATGCATGCATAACATCTTGCACATGTGTAAAATCCCATCACCAACTTAAAGAAGAGAAGGCCAGTTTGGCCCTTGGTATGGATGACACGTTACACATAGCATGCACCCTGCTTGAGAAATGGAAAGAATGAAGTAAGTAAGAAATTGAATGAACGATATGGAATGATATTGACTGGATGACACGGGAAATGACTGAATGAAGTGCCAGCTGGCAGCTCTTTAGTCGGCACTACCCAGGTAGGCAGCCCGTTGTGTAAACGAGTGTGGGTTGTAAAGCACTTAGAACTTGGTCTCTAGCCGAGAATAGGCGCTATATAAGTATTCATTATTATTATTATTGTAAGAAAGATAGTTGCCATGAGTAACATTCAAACTCCCAGCAGTAAAATTCAAACTCCCAACATTCGATCGTTGCTGTGTATAAACATCACATATTACCCAGAATGCTGGAGGCTATGACAGTGTGCTATCCAGCGTATATAAACAAAAAGAAAATTACATGAGTAACATTCAAACTCCCAGCTGTAAAATTCAAACTTCCAAAATTCAGACCGTTGCTGTGTGAAAATATCACACATTACCCAGAATGCTAGGGAGGCTCTGGTGACAATGTGCTATCTGACTTACATAAACCAGAAGTGAAATGTTGGGGCTATGACACCCAGAAAGAAAGCGATGAAAGATATGGAAATCGATGCATTGGCTGCCACAGCCTGTCAACTAAAGTTGTGTGAGCCACTATTTGTGACCCACAGAACATGTGGGGGAGAACATGCCTGAACAGTTCATTCACAAGTCTCATTCCCCCTACCCTCCATTCCCCTTTCTCACTCCATTTCCCCAGCCTGCATGGAAAACTGACAGTGAAAAATCAAATGAATCCTCGCATAATTCAAGTTAATGACAACCCTCTTCTTTTTCAATCAGGGAAAAGAATTATCATCAGATTGATTATTAGCCCTCAGTAGATGAGGAAAAGAAGCAGCAGCACTTATTTTGGCTGAAGAAGACTGCAGTCAATCATTTTTCCTTTAAGATTGACAAATTGTCTTCTCTGTACTCGCATGATGTAGATTGAATAGTACAATGGCTGAAATAGGAGGAAAGATACAGAAACCAGAAGATATCCACTACACTAGTACATAGCTAGGCCATTAAGCAAACTAGCTTGTGTTACGTACAGGGTGCGTACGCTCCTTGAAACTCCTTGAATTCTGACAGGGAATTTCAAGACCTTGAAAACATGTGAAAATCAATGAAATGTGGTTCTATTACCCAAACCTCCTTGAAAACCTTTGAAAATCAAGCCGTCAGCTTAAAAAATCTTCAATGTGGCAAAAAGAAATGGCAGTTTGATTTTTCTGTGTTCAGATTGATGAAAAAATTATTCAAAAACAAATATTTACATTGTCGCGATCTTGGATTATCGTCTGCTATTTAACCAGGGGAGATCATTTGTAACTTCAGAATTGATGAAGTTACAAATTATCTCCCTTGGTTAAATAGCAAACGATAATCGAGGATCGCGATGATATTTGTAAATATTTGTTTTTGAATAATTTTTTTCATCAATCTGAATGCAGAAAAATCAAACTGCCATTTCGCTTTACAATGTTGATGCAAGTAGTGTAGCCTTAAAGGGGAGAGATGGTTCGAAAAATTTGACGATTTTCTTTAAAAAATCATGTTTTGGGTTTTATGTGTTTTTTTGTGCTCAAGAAAGTCTGTTGAAACCATCTATGGTGTTCATTTTGTCTATTTTCACATTTTTCTTAGTAAAAAATGGCTTTACTTGAAGGCGGTGTGTGTAGAAATTGCTTAACTTCTTTATTTTCAAACGCCGTTTTCTCTCAAAATCACTTTTTTCGACAACAGTTGATGTGCAAGGAGTACAATATCTCTGGATCCAGACTAGCTAGCTTGGCAATTTTTGTTCCATTTGATCAGAAATGATTTCTGCGTGCAATTACATTTTATTTATAAGTCAAAATAGCAGGTATCATTGCTATTTCTATTGGAACAATTCAAAAGCAGTGAAGCACGAAGCCTGATGGCCTCCATATGGAACAAAAATGTTGAAAAAAAAAGCAGTTTAGATATAATAATGCTTTTGTATTTGTATTACTGTAGCTCAGCTAAACAGTATATAAAAATCCTTTCGTAATTGCATTACTATAGCTCTGCAAAACAAGAAAAGCCATGTTTCAAGTGCCTGACATGTCTGCTATGATACAAATACAGTTCTTATCATGAACTTTTTTTTTTCATTTTTTCATCATTTGCTCCCATTTGTGGTCCCCAAATCAATAGCTTTGAAATCCCCCGATATTTTTTTTTTTTTTTTTTTTTCATTTTATTTTTTTTTACACATAAATAATAGAAAAAAAGAAGAAGTTTTAAAAGAACAATGGTTTAATTTTCATGCCACCTCTTGCCTTGATATGAAATAAATGCTCCTTGAAAACTTCTTGAATTTTGTTCTTGGGAGTCAGTAAGAACCCTGTACTTAAGATAAACGTGGATAGGATAAGATAGCTGCTTTTCATGCAGCTTATACAGACAGCCTACTGGTAGAAGATGAAAGAAGGTTTTGCCTCATACTAGTCATAGCAGTAGATGATAAAGACTGTGGTACCATGTAACTGGCAGTTACGAGCCTCATGTGCGGCTTTATCTCACAGGTAGGTTCTAAAATACCATGATGATAACAAGAAGAAAAAAAACCTCATGTGCTATCCAGTTGCTCCCCTTACTGCTGCCGCTTATGATACGTGAGTGTCTGTCAGCTGTGTTTTTTTTTTTTAACCCAGGCATGAAATAACCCACGCGCTGTTTTCTCCACACACCTCCCTTCCATTCTGTCATCCAAGCAAAGACCAATCCACTGTCGAGTCACAAAACAGGTGAATTCCAGAGTTTCTTTCTCCCAATCACAAATTTGTTTCTCTCAGTTGCACAGAGTTAAAAGCAGATCTGGATGAATCAGGTAGCCCAACATGATTTGGTAATATATAATAATAAAGTGCATTCTGTCCGTCTGTCTGTATTTGTGTCCCATCTGCCTTTGCATTCTGCAGTCTTTGTTGTTGCTCTTAAAGTTAGCATATACTGGCAGATCAGTAGTGGGTCATTTTTGTGCTTGAGGTCATATATCAGTGCAAAGTATATGGCAAAGAGAAACAATGTTGGAAATCAGAGAGTCCCGCATGCCTCACCACTTGCAATAGATTAAAAGCGCTGTGCTTTCTTTCAGCTGAAATAGTTCAGATGGGAGAGCGTTAAACTGAAGATTTGAAGGTCCCTGAATCAGTATTGGGTTTAGACCCTTTTTCCCTTTTTTTCCTTTCCTTCAGGTGATTCAAAGCAGACATAAGGCCGAGGGGCAGATGGGAATGGGAGGGGGATGAAGAAGGATGAAAAAGGACCTGGGAAGGGTAGGACTAGGAGGAGAAAGATTGGGGGGGTAGGGGTGGAGGAGGGATGGGATAAAGGAAAGAGGGAGATGGAGGACGGGAGACAGGAAGGGAAACGGGGTTAGGAGGACAGAAGGGGGAAGGGGTAGTCAATAATATTTATAAATAAAAGATTTAAAATGAAGCATAAATAATCTTGAGTCTAATTCAGTTTTACCATTTAAAATTCACTTCACTGATCAATATATGAACAGATGAAAGGTGTCTTATAAGACTAGAGGTTAAAAAGGAAATCTTTTCACATCATTTTCTGACATTAGTTTTGTCATCATGCACCAAAATTTATACACTCTCCTGATTGAAAGGAAGTTTCTACGGATTTCAAACTAAAAAATATTGCCACCCTGCTCAGCTTTTTGTCACTTACCAGCGTGTCGCAACAAAGCATTCAGTCTTTTTCTGTTTTCTTTGGTCCATGCTTTGCGGGGGAAAAATTTGTGAATCATTCTCTTTTTTTTTTTTATTGTTGTTGTTGTCTCATCTTCCATGCCTCTTCTTCTACCCCCACACTGCTGATTCTGGTTCCTGTTCCCCATCCATGACCACACTTTGGCTTGTCCCTCTGGAGCCTTGGCACTTGTAATCCACAGGGAGCAGTCAGTGTCAGTATGTCACAGAGGCAACCCAGTGATGGAGACACTACGCTACTGCAGTCACTTAGTGGTGTTCTGATCCACACACGCAGGAGGCCATGTACTAAGCCCCCCCACTGACAACACTGATAGCATAGTTGCAGAGCCAGTGCATGCCCCCTCTAGAGGGCATCACTATGTCCATCAAGTGCCCATGAACATACCAATACTGGTGACCTCATCATGAACTCGCTACGAAAATGAGGTCATCATGAAAGCAGGACAGAAGGGCCACAGAATTTGAGATTATTTTATGCTGATTGATGAGGATGAGGTTGATGAAGATGGTGCTGCTGAGTTCTGTTCTGGTTAGAGAGTAAGTGATGAGTGTACTCTACGCTTGCTTTCATAATATACCTAGCCATCAATCAGGCATGAGAAATGCAGACACCTGCAGTGTTGGTCATGAAGTGTGATGTGTCCATTAAGTAGTGGGATATCGACTTGTGGTCCAAATCTTCGCAGTTGAGCCAGGGCAAACTCAGTATCAGGAAGGAGCTGGTCAGGACTGAAAAAGCCCACAGAAACATGGAGGTCAGGATTGAAAAACCCTCAGAAAAATGGCTCTAAAGGAAATCGAACCCATGATGTCCCAGCCTGAAATCTGCGACACTAATCTCTGTGCCATGGCAATATATGTAAATTATTGGCTTTGGTTGGCTATTTTAACATTGGACTGTACTGAATGTGAGATGGTTGGTACCAGATTTTTCTTTTTCATTTTTCTTTTTTTTCCCCTTTTTTTTTTTTTTTGCTGGTACCTTGTACCAGCAGTTTGTTAGGCTAGTGGAACTTCTAAAATTAATCACAGACACTGTTGCGGTGTGAATATTACTATTAGGGAGTTCCTCCTTCTAGGTGATGTCACCATGTCCATCTGATGACAGTTCCTTTGACCTTGCAGACAAATGTGACTTTAACAGTAATTGACCACCAGCATGGAAATAAAGAAGAGGGAAGTTGAAACCAGTCTCTTAGAAAGTAGGACAAAAGGGACACAGAAATTGAGATTTAAAAAAAATGATAATCGGTGAGGATGAAATTAGTGCTATGGAGTCCCATTCTGGTCTGAGACTGCATGACAGCATTGTATTCTGTACTTTCTTTCACAATATCCATGCATCAGACAGGCCGGAGAGATGCAGACATGCAGTATTTATCAGGAAACTTTAGCAACACTCAGAGGTGCATCCATTAAGTGCATGTAATGTTGTTTTATAATTTTAGTCTCCTGTGTGAGCCCGTAGCATGCTCGACTTTGGGTAGGGAACTAGCCAGGGCAGAAGAATCCCTCAAATAAAAGCCATTGATGGAACTCAAATCCACAATCTCACAACTCACTGATCATGATGCCCCTCAAATAAAAGCCATTGATAGATCTCAAATCCACAATCTCCCAACTCACTGATCATGATGCTGTCAGCTCTCTACAGCAACTGTTCAAAATCTGTAGAATTTACTTTGCATCAAGCTTTTTTTAAATTTTTGGGGGGGGTTTGTTTTTTGCTTGTTTGTTTGTTTTGGGGGCTGTGCGTGTGTGTGTGTGTGTGTGTGTGTGTGTGTGTGTGTGTGTGTGTGTGTGTGTGTGTGTGTTTGGGCTGTTTGTGTTTGGGGGGTGGGGGGGGGGGGGGGGGGGGTGATACCTGCAACTGGACTTGTTAAATAATCATGTTTTGGTAGATGTGACATTGTTAGTGTGCAGTAGTAGTATAGACTATTTCAGTCATCAGATATATTTACTTGTTTTAGTCAACTAATGAACTCTTTTAAGAATAGTATGTTTAAAATAAGCAGAATGGTTTCTCATTCTTTGTGTATGTGTGTGTGGAGATTCACATAACATACATTTTAAAAAAGATGGAGAGAGTGTTGTTAACAATGGATAATCTTTGAAAAGGTGGAGTAAAGTCCTAGGAGGAGATTTGATTTTCAGATTCAGTTGTCTTTTGCTTAGCTCCATCAGATCAGTGCTCTTGCTTAGCTCAATCTTCCTTTTTCAAGGATTATTCTCTTTATGCTTCTCCAGTGTCAGAGTTGATGAATGTTCCTTTTCAGATCTTTCTGTTGGTCTTCTTCTTAAATCACTGAATAAATTACATCCAGCTATGTTTGTTTTTTGCAGGTTCAAGGTTCAAGGAAAGATCCCTCAGTAAACATCACTATGAGTGTGTGTTTATTCGCAGGTTCAGGGTAAGGATCCCTCAGTTGACATCACACAAGATGTTGTGGAGGAGTCGGAAGATGAGCGGTATGACGACATGCCTGATGCTGCACCACCCATTGAACTACCACCCTGTGAGCTGAGCAGACTGGAGGAAATAGCAGAGCTGTTTAGTAGTGTGCTACCTTCACCCATCCGTCGTGAAAAACTGGCTGTTGCCATTGAAAGTGACAGCTACATAAAAAAACTCATTGACCTGTTTCACATGTGTGAGGACCTTGAGAATGTTGAAGGATTACATCACTTGTTTGACATTTTCAAGAGTATATTTTTGTTGAACAAAAATGCTCTTTTTGAAATCATGTTCTCAGATGATGTGATCTTTGAAATTGTTGGTGTCTTGGAGTACGACCCTTCTCTACCCAGCCTGCGAAACATAGGGACTATCTGCGGAACAAAGCAAAATTCAAGGAGGTTGTTCCATTGACGAACTTCGAACTGGAGAATAAAATTCACCAGACTTACAGAGTGCAGTATATTCAAGAAGTGATACTTCCCACTCCCTCAGTGTTTGAGGAAAACATGCTCTCATCCTTAAGCTCCTTTGTGTTTTTCAACAAGGTGGAAATTGTCAGCATGATCCAGGTATGTATGAAAACAGATTGATGGGGGGACAAATGGGAAATTAGAACTTTCAGTAAGTTACTCGATTAGCCTGTCTTGTTCTTCCAACTGTGTGGGAAATGTGCATCATATACTGTGCAGCATTTCCTGAGTTTAAGACTTTAACGTTTAGATGGAAGGTTTTTTTTTTTTTTTTTTTTTTGAATGCTGATCGATGAGAATGAGGATGATTAAGATGATGCTACGGATTTCCATTTTGGTCTGAGACTACATGACAGGGCTGTACTCTACGCTTCCTTTCATAATATATCCCGGCGTCAACCAGGCCTGAGAGACACAGGCACCTGCAGTGTTGGTCAGGAAATTTGAGCAACACTCTCAGAAACGCATCCATTAAGTGGATGAAACTCGACTGTGTGGTCCCAGTCTTCCCCAACTGAGTCTGCAGCAAACTCAACTCTGGGTAGGAGCCGGTCGGGGCAGAAAAACCCACATGACTCTGATGGGATTCGAACCCACGACCTCCCAGCTGGGAGTCCGCGACACTAACCACTTCGCCACGGCGGCTGGTGTTTAGATGGAAGTTGCATTTTGCCAGTTGTGTCATTGAAAGTATTTTGATGAGTTTTAAATTCAGTCGTCCTGTGTTGTGTGTGTGTGTGTGTGTGTGTGTGTGTGTGAAAGTTATATTAAACTGTTTCCAGAATGCTGTCTCCTACACAGATAGTTATAGATTTAGAAATTAGGTGGAAACTATTGTGTTTTGTGAGAATATGTCTACAATATATGTTTTTTGTTTTACCATGCTGTGATTATTGTTACTCTTTAACAGCCCTTAAAAAATGTATGAATACATACCGTGAAAGTGGAAATAGATAACAGTTTTTTTCTATTTCATGCTCTTTTTGCTTTGTCCAAGTGTGTGTGTGTGTGTGTGATAGTTGAAAGCCATGATAGGAAAGAGAAAAGAAATTGAAGAACATGAAAAAAAAGAATATTATTCGTGTACAAGCACACACACACACACACACACACACACACACACACACACACACACACACACAAAAGCACATACAGTTAGATTTATTTTTCCAGTGATCAATAGAAAAAGAATAACAGTGTGTGCATGATTATTTGATGCATTCAGAGATCAGAAATTACTTCTGAAAAAGGTGTCTAAAAGCTTGAGGCAAATGATTTGAAAGGTAAAGAAAGTGCAGCCAGAGGTCTCACCTCATTAGGGTATATCCGAATGCCGTTTCTTTCATGACATGTGCCTATTTTTGCCCTTCAGGGCTTTTCCTTCCACTGAGTGAAGGTTGTCTTCTGCTGGCCTCTCACTGTGTCTCTGTACACAGTAACTTGAGTAAGCTAGCCTTTTCATTCGGTTTAGCATGTAATTAAGGCTGTCAAAGTATACACAATATGCCATATTACATTTACAATGCTATCACAGTAATATTGCTCCAGTATTAAGAATGCATAACGTTACTGTCGAACAGCTTGATACATTTTTTCAGTTTAGCCTTCCTGATCTTTGGGGTGTGAAAAACCCCATTTCTATGAATGGTGTGTAGAAAATGCTGTGAAATAAACAACAGGAATATGAATGCCTCCTGGTTAAAAAAAAAAAAAAAGTAACATGCGACACTAAATTCCCTAGCATTCAATTTTGTTTGAGGTGTAAGGGATGGTTTTACAACCTAACAGTAGCACTGTTATCGTTGGCTGGATTGAAGATCATTGCCAAGTAGAACCTTGTATTTGTGCGCACATGTGTGTGTAAGACTCTGTGTAAGTCATGTGTGTGTGTGTATAGGTTCATGTGTATGCATGCATGTGATGTATACACAGGTTTTGCCTGCAGATAAAACCATGATATTGATTGGTAGGTTCAAACATATACTTAGTGGTAATTCATTTGTGGTATGTAAGAAATGTCTTTATTAGGGTGTGAAGGTAAGATACTCATTTCTGTCATTATAGCTGTTTAACCCATCAGTTGGGACTTCAGATAAAGGCAGTTTTTTTTTTTAGTCAATAAGCAGTTCTAAGCATGTTCAGTTTCAAAGCAGAGCTTCAGTTTTTTTTTTTTTATCAGCATGGGATACATTTCCCCAGGCAGCTGAAAGTGTAGAATACAAACTGACACGGCAAAGGAATGGACAAATTGAAGTTAGTACTGTAAAGCGCTAGTCTCATCCAGTTTTGACAATACATTAACAGCAAACACCATGAATTTGCTGTGAGTGTAGCTTTCACCTTGTGGATACAATGCAAGTCAGCACTGTTAAAATGCATGCTTGTGTTTGTTTCTATGTGTACTTGTGTCAGTGTATTTGTTAGAGGGTGTGTATGTATGTGTGCGTGACAATGCATCATTGTATGAGAGTATGTATCTGTGATTAACTGTGTGTGTGAGCGAGAGAGAGAATTATGGAAGTATGATTATGAGCATTGTTTATGTATGAAACAGTTTATTATCTTGATGTTGTTTTTTTTTATTAAAAAAAAGTGTATGCATCTTTTGCAAAAAAAAACCCAAAACCTTGTACAAGGTCTTATGACTGGTTTACAAGTGCAAGTTTCTGCTTTGCCGTGGGTGGCATTTTTTTTAAAGAACTCTCTGAACTGCGGATTGCTTGCATCGTTTAAGAACACAGCATACAGGGAGCTGATATTTTCAGAAAAGCAAAAGGATGCTTCTCCGCCTTGTCACTTTTTTTTTTTTCATAATCTTGAGTGATCAAAACATGGTCATTCACCATTTCATGTCTAGGTTTAGGAATGGACTACGTTGGTGTGAGCAGGCACGGTTTGCAAACTTTTGCTGTTGCACACAGTCAAATGAAAAAGATGGATTGATTCCCATTTTCGCACTGCACCAACAAGCATGCACCAGCCTGGCACACAAGCATGGCATTTGACGCACTACTTCAAAGAATTACACAAAAATATTGAGGGTGCGCCTGCAGTCCGAAGCCCTTCGCAAGTTCTTGTTCTGAGAAGTGTGTCTGCAGTCTGTCAGCATGTTGAAGGCTTGCCCTAAATGCTCATTTTGTATTATTTGAAAGAGAGAAAGTGTGTGAAAACATTTATATTTTCGCTCGCAAATACTGTCATCCCACTTGTAATAAGTGACAGTCATCTGTCTTATTTGGTAGATATACATCAGTACTGGGTTGCCTGGGAAGAATCTTTTGCAGCAAGTCGGGCATTTGTGTTGAGCAATGGTGTATGTGCCACAACAGGCCTCAGTGGTTGTTCGCAGTGGAAAAGAAGATTGTGGCAGTTATAAGTCCATGGATTCCTTTTTTTCATTTTTTTTGTGTGTATGAAAATTTTGGATCTGACTGTTTTAAGATGATACTGTCAGCAGAGGTCATTCGCAAGGAAAACAAAACCCTTCAGATATTTCAAACTGACAGGGGGGGAAGGGGTACTGCTTTTTTTTCTTTTTTTGTTTATTTTTTTTATTAAACATTTTGGTCTTAGAAATGTTGATTTTATTAGCAGTACATTCTAGCCAAACTGTGGCAAAGTGTTTTATCTGGACAACTCACTACTGTTTATTGTAAAGGCTAGCAATTGCTTTTAATGTTTCTGGTGAGGTCAGATAATTATTCTATTGCGTTACTTTCTTTTTTGCGTTGACTCATCGTTGATATTCAGTATACTAAAAGAAAAACTTTGTCCAGTCATTTGACAATGACATACAAAAGTTTAGTTAGTATCAGAAATGATAATTTTGTGATGATAGTGGAAAGAGAAGACTAGACAATTTTCTTCTGAAATTGGTCTTAGATTAGATTTAAACACACAGCAAAAGAAGATGGGATGAAACATAGAGATGGGAACTAGAGGAAATATTAGAGTATACATGTGGCCTGAATCCTATAATTTTCAGTGACATAGACAAGTTGAAAACCTGAAATATGTTGATAATTCTATTCACCGTATCTGCCAGTAATCAAAAGTCTAATTGGGAACAGACTCATTATTTTCTAAATTTTTGTGCTAGATGCGCTTCAGTATTTGTGCTTGTTCTTGTTAATAACAAGTTGCAATATTACCATCTAAATTAGAGTGGTACAATTAGATTCAGCAAAGAACATCATAAAATAAAAGATCAAGTCAGTACGTGTGTCATAATAGTACAGTATTATGTAATTAATCTTCTTTTTTTTTTCTTTGGAAAATGTATGTACATGATGCAGTTTAGTAAGTGCCTACCTCGCAAAGTCTGCCCGTCTCCCCTCCCCCTCTCCCCCCATTCAGCCCCTACTTCCCACGCCTTTTTTGTGTTAAATGCAGGGGAGAAAATGAAATTTCAGATTTGGAAAGAATGAGCGGGCCGGAATAGCTCAGTTGGTAGAGCGCCGGACTCGTGATCCTGGGGTTGCGGGTTCGAATTTCGGTACAGGGGGATTTTTCCTTCGGAGTTAACATTGGTTCGGACTCCATTCCCCATACAGTCCTTCGAATGAGACTATAAACCGAGGTTCCGTGTGTGGACACACGCATAACATCTTGCACACACGTAAAATCCCATAACCAACTTTCGGAAGAGCAGGCCAGTTTGGCCGTTGGTATGGATGACACGTTACACATAGCATGCACCTTCCCCGAAGATGGAGTATGGCTGCCTTAAAGGCGGGATAAAAAACGGTCATACACACAAAACTCCACTGTCTGTCTATACAGGCAGTGTCCGCAGGAGCATCAGCCTGCGTACGCAGAAAGAAAGAAAGAAAAAGTGAGACACCAGACAGAGAGAATGCCTCTACACATATGTATGTGTTTGTCACTTTGAAAAGTACATGTACATGTCCCTTGGCGGGTGAACGATATTGAATGATATGGACTGGATGACACAGGAAATGAATGAATGAAGCGCCAGCTGGTAGTTCTTCAGTCGGCACTACCCAGGTAGGCAGCCCGTTCTGTAAACGAGTGTGGATTGTAAAATGCTTAGAGGTTGGTCTCTAGCCAAGAATAGGCGCTAAGTATTCATTATTATTATTATTATGTGTTGTGTGTTGTTATGACTTGTGTCTCTTTGTAACACATGAGTGTGGATGTCTATTTATTGTCTCTATATTTTATCTGTGAAGTGTTGGTGTGTAAGTTTGTTTGTTTGTTTTTTTTTTTAATTCCTTCGATGAAAGTTATATGTTCTTTTCTAATTTCAGAGTTTTGCATCAAATAAAATGAGAGGGGGGGGGGGGGGGGGGGGGGGGGGGGGGAGGCTTTACCTCAAACTTGTCTAATTACTCAAAAAACTTTTCTTAGAAAACAAAAGAAAGTGTGTTGGCAGTCACAAAGAAACATACCACTTCCATCAAAGCTTTATGGCATCCATGAAGTAACAGCATGAATGAATTCTTTCTGATATTAAAACATGTATTATTCTGTGTGAGCCAGAGTAAAACAGTTTTCCTGTCATGCTGCTTAGCTTATGTTCAGCTAAAACCAGTCAAGACCCATTGTTGACCTTGGTGCATCATATGTTTTATAAGCCTTCATTACTTTCCTGTACAAATTCACACTTTTTTGTGCTTGTACATTTTTCTGCAAAGATGAGACAAAAAACAAGCACACAAGGTGATGATGTATTTAAATGTTTGAAAATATCTCGATGCAAGTCAAACAAAAGATAAAAACTTTCAGGCAAGGGTTATTAATCTCAGAATGTGTGTATCAGTTGTACGTGTTTGTGTGTGTATACTTGAGCAAGCGTGTTACAGATATATAGCAACCCTTAAGTCAAAATTTGATGGAACTGATTTTTGTGAGGGGGGGGGGAACAGTCCAAATGTCGTCCAATAGATGGGAATTTAGCGTACAAATGGATCTAATTGATGGATCCTAGGTTTTGGAATTGTCAAATGTAAACTTACTTGTTTTAATTTCAAGCAAACACAAAATTTGTGACAGATATATGCTTTAAGAAAAACCAGTAATACTAGAAAATGATCATTTGATGTGTGTGTTGTTTTCCTTCTTTAAATCTTTTTCTTTCTGATTGTATGTGCTTAATTGATCATAGACAGTGAGAGCATTTTGTTCATGAAGGTAAACCTTTACAGTATTTTTAATAAATCATGTTATTTGTCCATCAGGAAGATGTCAAGTTTTTAACCACGCTGTTCGCTCAACTGACTGATGACGAGACTCCAGATGAGCACAGAAGAGATCTTGTTATGTTCCTGAAAGAGTTCTGCACATTTTCACAAACATTACAGCAACCCAGTCGAGAGAACTTTTTCAAGGTAATTTAATCTCGATTACTGGTCCATTACCACAAACATTTTTACCCTTTTGAAAAGAACCACTTTCAGTTTATGTTTTGAACCTTTTAACTTCAAGGCCTCTGGGATTCTTTTTAGTGGTTGAATCAACAAAACTTGGAAAAGGTTTAGAGACTTAAATTGAATGCAAACATACATTGTCAGGCAGAAAGAGTGTACTCTTATTTGGTGATTTTTTGAAAAACAGAAATTAGACATATAATTGAATAATAATTGTCAATTTTGAAATCGATTGATCGATTTATCAGTTTCTAAGACAACAGGCTTGTTTCAGAAAATGGAAAGAGAGAGAGAGAGAGAATGTGTGTGTGTGTGTGTGTGTGTGTGTGTGTGTGTGTGTTTGTGATGTCATATCTTTGCAGTGTATTCTATTTTATATCCCATCAGATTTGTGGGTCTGTACATGTGTGTAAACTATGAAGGGATACTTTAATACTTTTGTGATTATTTCCTGAATAATTTTGTATTGAAAGTAATTCTTTTCTTAATATTAAATGGAAACCATTTACATATAACAAAATATTTTAGCTTGTGTGATTAAAAAAAAAGTGTAAGGTAAGATAGACAAATCATCTTTCTATAATTTAGATAAATGTACAGAAAATCTTGGCATGAACATTTTAACCTGTGTGCATTATTTGATTTCAGACATTATCAAACCTTGGCATTTTGT
Source organism: Conus betulinus (assembly GCA_016801955.1). Classification (NCBI taxonomy): domain Eukaryota; kingdom Metazoa; phylum Mollusca; class Gastropoda; order Neogastropoda; family Conidae; genus Conus; species Conus betulinus. The sequence continues at coordinate 214,254 of JADBJO010001511.1, forward strand.
CTACCATTGAAATCATTCTGGTGAGTACAGATGTTGCCAGGTAATATTCAGCTGAAAATGTGTGAAGTTTTTCACAGTCAGTTTTATGTGCATTGTACACTCGGGCACTTTTTGTACTCATTCAGTAATTTTTTTTCCTTTGAAATAGTTGAAACAGTTGTTTTAGATTTTGGCCAATTTCCTGAAAATACTTTTTTTGTTTTGTTTTGTTTCATTGAAGTACATATCAGTGCATTATACTCATAGTTTGTATTTCCCCAGAATGGACTTTTAACCACTTCTGCACTGCAAGTGTTTGGATTCATGCACACAGAATCTTGTTCTTCTTTTTTTCAGCATTCTTGTTTGACATAACTGTGATTTGACATCAGACTGTTATTGAGGGCAGTTCCACTTGTGAAAACATGAAGTGAAAAAACAATTATACATAGAAATGGATGATTTTACAGTATACAGAGCTTTGTTTTCATATGATCAATTAAAGTTTACAGAGCTTTATTTTGATTTGATCTATTAATTTTTTGTTTTTTATTAATATTTCATCTGTTAATTATTATTATTTTTTTTTGACAAATAGATCTCTTTATACAGGATCATCCATGGTACTGTGTCTGTCATTTCTTATTATGTTTAGTGTTTGTTACATAACATGTTTTGGCAGAACTATAGTTATAAATATATTGTGGATGTTTCAGGGTTTGGATGATGAGAGAATGAAGTCAGCAGCAATCGACATATTTCATATATTGTAGAGTTTAGTCCGTCCATGGTGCGAGAATTCATTGTGCAAGAAACGCAAACTCCAGAGGAGGTATGTTTGTTCATTTCATGGAGTGTTTGTCTGTCATATGTAATCAGTTTTATAACCACAACCTTACTTTGTATTGGAGTTTCTAATTAACCCTTTTGTGGTTTTGGAACTGGTGCGTTGTAAACTGACAAAATTTACAGGAAAACAGCAGAATCTCCTGTAATTTTCCTTTCCCAACTTATGTTATTGCTTATGAAAGTAGTCCAGTAAACATGCAATTTCATGAAAAGAAACACTTTGAGAATAGATATAAAAGACTTATTAGACCTAATGTATACATTTTGTCATCTTTAGGGTAGATCTACTGTTCATTATCTCAGTTCCTCAAATGAAGGCCTAAGAAATAGGAAAGCAACTAAACACTGGGAAGATTGAAAATATGTGAGGGAGATATCAACAGTCTACAACTTCATAAAGTTTACATGGAAAAGAGAGCGAGCAGGTCATGTGGGGAAAAAAGTAACAAATAAACAAACAATAAATCTTGTCATACAAAATGTAAATATAGCATAGGAATTAAGATTTTTCCTGAAGTCCAGGTTAAAGAATGGTTTCCTTCAATTTGCACTGTCCATTTGAATCACAGAAAAAGAAAAAGGCAAATAACTTTAATTGCCTTTGGTGGCCCCGCTGAGTGAACATGAGCATTGGTATTTAGGATGTACAGTAAGCTTTCATATAGCATTGTTCCAGGCCAAAGATGAACAGATAGTTTGTGTTTGGAGCACTGGAAAGGGGTTAAGAAGCTATTTCAGAGCAGTTAAGGCTATTACCAAGTGGATGACTGAAACAGCCTTTCCTTAGTGCCTGGCAGGTAGGTAAGTAAGGAAATAAATGGGAAAATGCCTCCCTTGATTGGTAAAGTCAAAGTGTAACCACAGCATTAACTTCATTTGTGTGTGACTTTATATTAGGTGACAAACCTTAAGCAAGAAGTAGCTTGTGTAGTGAAACTTCATGCTTTAATGCTCTCCAGCTGCAGGCAGCACGCTTGGCATGATTTCTTGGTCCTGCACACCAGCGCATGGTGCTCAGTCCCTGTGGACCCACATACTTTACCACTTAAAAAAATTTTTTTTACGATAGCTAGACAATAACTGACAGTGTTATGTTAGAGGTCATAGGAAAGAAGAAACAAACACTCAACTAATCAAACAGAGTAATTTCAGATCAGTTACTTTGAATGTGTAGACACAACTGTTCGTTGAAAAACATGGCTGACAAAAAAAAAAAAAAATTCTTCGACTACATTTTATTCTGTTTTTTTACAGCATACTGTCAGAATCAGAAGCAAACAAGTAAGCGACATCGCCATTGTTTGCATTGGCCGTGTTTTGATCAAATGCATTTGTGTCTGAATCATCGGAATTAGCCTCACCGGCAACCATATGTGATGCGGTGGTGTCTGCTGCAGTTGATGTTGATGATTAGTCATCAGAATCATTGTTTTTGACTGCATCTTCAAATAATTCACTTTCCTCTTCACTATCATAATTAATTTTTTATATCTCCCCTCATCATCAGATCCACTTTGTTATATAATCTCAAGCTCTTCATTGAGAAAGAAATTGTTACAACCTCTTCGTCTGACCGACATTTTTTCTAGCACAGGAAATTATTCCAGCCACGCTTAGCGGGAAAGCGGAATGCCAGTTCCTTTGTTTCAAAGCTGCTGGGTCAGCCAAGTTCAGGATAGAGCATTAAAAGTAAGGTCTGCAACTTGCTAGGACATCTCCAAGACTAATTTTAGAGCTTATTTTCCCAGGACTTTTCAAGGAAAGAGTAGGAATTTTTTTATGTTCCCATCTGCCGATAGTGGCGGACAAGACAGAATGTACTGTCTGCCCATCTGCCGGCCTTGGCTGACACGGTTGCAAGGTAAAAAAAAATCCCGTCTGCTGCTCTTGGCAGACATGGCTGCTAAAGGTTAAGCAAAGATACTATGTTAGGGAGATCCAACACCTTTGCTTTAAATGGAGTACATGTAATCTTATTCGTTCATACATTTTATGTGTATGTTCACACCATTTCTTGCTTTTCCCATACATAATTACCTATTTTGGTATTAGCATGCGCCCCTTTTTGTACATGATCTGGAACCCTGTCACAGATGGGTACTCTGGGGTATCCCGCCTGCGCAGTAGATAATGGTCCTGGAACTCCTTATATGCCAGCAGTAAGTTTGTCATTTATGTGTTAAGTTTTACATTATAGTGAGGGAAGAAAAAAGAAAAGTGAACCTGGCAATTGCATGTTGTTTCGGTTTTCATTTGTTCTTTCAGGTTTTGTTTTTAACTGTGCACATGTGTTCCAATGAGTTTTTCTAGCAAGCCTCATTTAGTCTTATTAGATTTACTGGTGTCTGACAACCAGGCATTGTCATTGTTAACAGTTGGATGGGCAGATCCCGTGAATTCTGTAATGTTACTTATGTTGGCATTTTTTGTTGGATGTGTTTTTTTGGGGTTAACTTAAGTGTTTATTTTATGAAAAAAGGAAACGAAGATATGATCCTGATAGAATGTCAGTGGCCGCCAGTATGATCTAGATTTATCAGTCATTAACTCAGTTGTCGTTTTTTTCACGCCTGAAGTATTTTGTGGTATAGTTTTAGAAATTTTAATGATTTAATGTTCTCTTAAACATCTGAGATGCTAACTAGTGCATTTCTCATTTCAGTGAGTGCATGTTTTCTCAACATACATTAAACCTTTTAACTGCATAGGTTTTGTTTTGTTTTTTGTTTTGTTTTTGTTGTTGTTGTTGTTTTTTTTTAAACTGACATTTATGCACTGACCAGATCAATTAAATGGAGTGTAAGGTGAAGTTATGAAATGGGGAACTGTTTTAGAAATAAATTTCTGAACCCCTGATTTGAATCCAAACCGCACCAAAGGTTCTATAGAAACGTTGAAGTGGATGTAGTTAGCCGAATGTGGGTCAGTTATGTGTGTTGTAAATGTTTATAACTGACCTTTCTGGGTTTTCACCTTGGCTGGGAAGTGCAGATGAAGTTTATGAAATAATGTTGACTCTCACTTCTTGGTCATCTGACGTAATGCTACTGAAGGTGGAAGTGAATGCAAACAAGCTGCTTTCTGACTCTTAGCCATTATCATCAAATATATGTGAATTTTGGGCCACTGCTTTGCCCATAGTTGTATGAAATGGACAGCCCCACTATCACCGGCATTTATTGTCATACTTGCTGGAGTAGAAAACTAACATAAAAAAAAATTTTGCTTTGAAGCTGAATACTTTACAGTGGCATGTTCAGATTGTTCTTTTGTTTCGGAGACGCATACAGTCCCTGCATCTTGCCCCTCAAAGCTTCCAGAACACCTGGATGGTATCAAAAATTAGAGTCACCCATGACTGGCTGATACAGATGGATTGGCAGTTAATTGATAATGCTGGTTATGGTGGATACAGGGGGTGGACAAACACAGCGGTAGTGATAGTTAAATGATATGCTGGATATAAGGAGATTAGTTGTTAATTGATACTGCTGAACACAGGGGGATGGGGGTGGGTGTTGCTTATTAGAAAGTTAATGTCCAAGGAATTTAGTGATGTAGTTCATTATTTGAATAATGGAGCATTCTGAATTTCATGTTGAGGAGCGTAGTAGTTAATTATCCCAATGATTGTGTGTTCTTTGTTTTGTGATTGAGCAGTTGAGTGGTATTATATATTATGTAGTTTGAATGATTGTCCTCTTTTGATATCTGAGGCATTTAGTGGTATAGTTATTTATCTCCGCTCTATGTTGGATGACTTAGTCCTCTGTCTTGTGCTGTATTTTGCAGCTGGTGGTGTTTTTGACATCTTTCAACCTTGAAACGTTCCAAGCAGTTCGCTGTGCTACAAGCAGTATATCTTCGAGTCAATTAAATGTTAATATTTCATCTTTTTTTCTTTATTTGTACTCACCAGCGTGCACACATGTACTGCATGCTTACACATATTTTGTTATAATTATGTTTTTTTTTTTTCTTAATTTGCAGGCTGACATGTTGATCAACCTAGTCATTGAACAGTTGATCAATGATTCAGATCCAGGTACGTTAGTAAGTTAAATGGGTACTTACGTGTGTTCAGATTCTGAGCAGATTTGCAAAAAGATGCAGGGATGTGTATAAGAGTGTGTGTGTGTGTGTGTGTGTGAGTGTGAGTGTGAGTATGTGCATGCGTGCATGTGTGTTGTGAGGGAGAAAGAGAGTGTATGTGTGTCATGTGTGTGTGTATGGTGATACAAACAACATGTATGCACATACATGTATGCACATAATACACGCTCTGGTAATGCAAGCTCTTATTAACACACATGGCACGCATACATACATATGCGCACACACTTGAACATACACACAGACAAACACACGCACATTTATGCATGTGCACAAACATGCATGTGCACATGTTTTGCTTCTGAATGTCCTGAGAAAAACATGGGAAGTTAGGCATGCGCATGTATTGGTCTGTGGACGCTGCTGCAGCTGGTCTAAAATCTTCGTAGAATGCTGGGGAGAAAACACCTGCAAAACCATGTACCAGCCGAAACTGCCGCCAGGCTGTAGCCAGCGATGTGGAAACACCCCCTTTTTGGTCATGTTTTAAAATTGCCGTTGATGCAGCCTCATCTGAATCCCAGTTGCAGCAGCCATGAACATAGAAACGTAGGTTTATAGACAGTAAAGAGCATTGAAGATATCTGGCAGTGAAAGGAGCTGGATTTTTTTTTCTAAGCGCCTGCGTCAAACAAGCCCACGTGAACTGTTTTGCTTGAGTGATTTAGAATAACAAGACTGAATTATTCAAAGCCATATACATTTCTGTGCAAAATTCACTTTTTTTTTAATATATATATTTGCTTCTTTGTTTTAATTCTCTAGTTAAGATGTGACTATGCCTGTTTTTTTTGTTTTTTTTTTTCTCCAGAAGTAAGGCAAGAAATAATTTGTTGGTGCCTTGTTGGACTCTTTTATTCTGAGTAGTTTTACATTTATGTAATAGATATGAAATGTTGACATATTGGTGAGGTTAATGTTGGTTAAATGTGCTTAAAGTGTGTTTTATTTGCAGAGCTAGGAGGGGCCATGCAACTGATTGGCATCTTGCGTCTTTTGTTGGATCCAGAGAACATGCTTGCCACTGCCAACGTAAGTTCTTACATCAGCTCATGTGACAGACGGTTCTAGTCCTTAGAATATTTTCTATTTATTTATATCATTTATTTAGAATTTGGAACCAACTGTTGTGTTTTAAGTAAACATTTGAAAAATTTTATATACGTTCAGGTTACTTTGTGTTTCTGTTTTCCAAGGTAAAGGGGCTTTGTGATCTGTGAACTTAGATTAAGTGAAAAGGGTATTGTTATTGTGCTTAGTACACATTCATTTAGTGTTGGTATTGATGATATAAAACAAAACAAAAAAGATCATTTGATGTTATGTATTGTATCGTGTCATATTGATGGAGCAGTTTGCTCAATCTGTTCGACCAAGTTTAGTGTACAACGCAGTTCTAAGATTTACCTCTTTTTTTTTTTTCCATCATTCTTGTTGATCATTTCCAGTTACTTCAACAGCAAGTTTATAACTCAGAAGTCTGATATTTATTCTGTGTTAGCCACAAACAAAGCTAGCACTTGGTCGAATGGTTTGTTTGGTATTGACTGCTATCAAAACTCATGTATTGATTTGTGCAGAAAACAGAGAAGACTGAGTTTCTCACCTTCTTCTACAAGAACAGCATCAAAGTCTTGACAGCCCCTCTGTTTGCTGTCACTGCTGGCGAGAAACCAAGTAAAGGTAAAAAAGGTTTTCTTGCAGTGAGGGCAATAATGATGACCAGGTTTGTTTTGTAATCTGATCATGTGCAAAGTATTTGAAAATCACTGAAAGAAATGCGAAAGAAGGCTATCAGATCTACGAGATGACTTGATATGCTTTATGGATGTATGTTTATCATGCATGCCATTTTCATTTTAAGGAGCCTTCCCGTACTGCCTGAAGTTGCTTTGATATATATATATATATATGTATGTATATATATATAAGTTTTCTGGTCGGTGTGACACTTCTGTTCTGGCTGTTGCAGCCAGTGAATGCCAGTAAATTCTTTGTGATACTAATTCCACAATTTTAGTTTTACAAATTGCTCAGTACATTGGTATTTATTACAAATATAGGTGTTGTGTCAAGCAAAAGAAAAAGAAAAATGTGTGCAGGCTTGTGTGTATATGCGTCAAAGAAAAAAAATAGAATGCTAGTTTTAACATGTGATTGTAAAAAATTACCGTGGCAACAATGTGATTCTTGAAACAAACAGAAACCAAACAAACCCAAACCAAAACAAACAGTTAAGTAGAAAAATAAACTAAAGCTGCTGTGTCTAATAAGTTTGAAAAAGACCTACTGAAGTGTTAACAGATTGGGCAGTTGACCATTCTGATTTAGCTGTAGAATGACCATTTGGAAGACCGGAAGTTTGTGATGAATAGATCGGTGGTATGATCAGGAAGTGTGTCCCATGCCTTGACCGGAAATAAAAAATGGTTTGATATTGTAAAAGTCTTTTAACTGCAAAGGAAGAAGTTGACCATGATCTGCAATTATTTTAAACAATGTTTGCAGCTTGTAGATGATAAAAGTTTTTGTGTTCTGTGTGTGTGTGTGCATGTGTGTTTGTTTGTGTGTGTGTGTGTATGTGTGTGTGTGCATGCGTGTGTGTGTGTAACTTTTGAATTTCTTTTGGTAACAGTTTGTGTTAGATTTTACAAAATGTTAATATATAATGATTGGTTGTATAATTATTCCTGTTTCAGCTTTATGTATATTTTCATTTGTTATTAAACCCTGATATGGCCTCCATGGTTTGCCAGGCTGTAAACAGCTTGACTTTACATATTACTTTTTTTTTTAACTCATAAAGATGAACAGATTTGATGTGCTGTTCAGATGACTACAAGACAGCCCAGTTGCTGAGCATGGTCCTGGAGTTGCTGTCATTCTGTGTGGAGCACCACACATATCACATCAAGCATTTCATCATCATCCCAGGACCTTCTGAGCAGAGTCCTTGTGTTGTTGGGTTCAAGACATTCTTTCCTTGTACTCTGTAAGTTGGCTGTTTTTTTGTTCTGTCTTGTCGTAGCTTTGGTGGGTCAAATTTTTGTGGGCTGTTGATCTGTTTGGCTTGCAAGGGTGTGCAGGATTGCTCCTGTCCTAGTTATTTGGTTCGGCAGTTGAAGACATACTTCTCTGGGTCCGACACACACACATTAGGGTGTATCCCTTTCCTCTCTCAGCTGTTGATCTGTTTGGCTTCTTTTTTTTTTAATCATAAAGGTTATCATGTTCAGCTTGCCAAGCTCCCAGTCCTCTGTTGAACACAGCAGGGGAGATGTGTGGTAAAACCTTCATATTGTCCATTCAGAACTCCTCCAGTCTGCCCTTGGACATCTACGCACCTCTGTGACGTGGCACCTTGACAGCCAGAAGTCATAAGAAGATTAGAAAAAGATAGTACTTTTCAAACCTTTGAATTAGTGCTGTAAGCAGTCATTTGTTGCTGCTCAAGTCTTGAAGTGTTCTGTAATGTTACAATCATTTGGAAATGAATGTTCATTTATGAAAAATGAAGAAACAAAGAAGTGATCTTCAGTGAGAGATTTTAGTCACACACACACACTTGGACTTTGTTTGAGCTACAGTGTTAACCTGTCTAACAAGAACTAAAGTGTGCTTCATAAGGTGGGAACTTGCAACAGTGAACAACATCAGATCTAGGACAGAGGATAGTGTACCTAAAACCTTTTTGACTTCTTGTTTGGGATGGTTTTTTTTTTGGTCACCTTTTCTATTTTGGGTTAGTCTTACACTTAAATACAAGGACAAATTCCCAGAGTAGTTATAATATGGTATCAAGCAGGTATCGTAAGCAAATCTTTGCCAGTTATTAATTACAAAAACGAGATGGTTTTGTTTTTATTTTTTAAAGAAAAGGGAAGAGGAAGTGTGCCGTTAAAAGTAGTTTTATGATATACTCACCACTCTATACAAATGCCTTTCCCATACTTGGTGTAGAACAATGCCATGTTTTCAAAAGGGAAAAATAAGATGAAATGGAAGAGTAGAGGAGGGAGCTGACTACATCTCAATCCCCAGATAGGTCAGACAGGGTGATCACCCCTTAGTGATTTCACAACACTTTGGCATGTGAAACTAGCTCAGTTTTTGCACCTTTTCTGGATATAGCAGGGAGGTTGGAAGGCATCCTGAAGTATGGACAGGTAACCTTTCAAACAAAAATTCAATCATACCAGTGGGAAAATTAAGTTTTTTTTTTTGTCTTTTTATTGACAGGTAAATATGAGAAAAAGTCTTGCTCACCAGACAAATCCAAGTCTATATGATAATTTTTTTTGGTTCTCTTTTTAACCCTGAATTATGGAGGAGAAGAAGATCAGCTGTATCTTGGATTGTGATTATCTTGTAAAAAGTTTTGAATTACAGTTGAAACCTGTTACTTTGATTGCCTTTTTTTTTTTGTGATCCTGTTCTCAAAGTCTTCAAGTAATGGGTAAAAAACTTTGTCATTGTCATCCGTGATTGGGTTCATCATCTGAAAATCTTGAATTATGGCAGAAATTGATCATTGTCACCCTGGCTAGTATCACATTTTAAGCCTTTCATTGCCAGCTGTCCCCAAGCTGTGAGCAGCTGAAAGTCGGCAGTTCAGCAGATCTATTGTGGGTTGCTAGATTTATAAAGCTTTAACATTTGAATTTCTAGATCAGTTGTTATCATTCATACACCCTCGTCAAGATCATACATCTTAACTTCAATCCATGTACTTTTCAAGCATGAGAGGAAGCCTGAAAAGAAAATACATACTCAAACAAAAACTGAATGACAGCATGCTGTTGGTGCTGAGTGGCATCTGTGGCGTTATGACTGCAGTAGCTGTATGGGTATTGGTGATGAAAGGGTTAAAAACATTTGAGTCATGTTGATGAACTGTCAGTATCATTCCTGATCTCTTAAGAATATTGTTTTGGAGATAGCATGTTGACAAAATCCCTGATCAGGATTATCTTCTAAGAATTTTGAATTACGGTAAAAACCAGTTATCATCATCCCTGATTGTCATTATCTTTTAAAGATGTTAAATCAACGTTACAAAAACGAAAAAGGTCTTGGCTTTATCCCTGGTTGTGATCATCTTTTGAAAATATTAAATTATGGTAAAAACTTCTGAGCTTCGTCTCAGATTTGGATAATCTTGTTAAGGTTTTGAATTGTAATGAAAACCTGTCATCCATGCTTAAGGCAGGCAGTCACTTTGGAAATCACAGGGAGTTTGTGACTGCCCTAGTCCCCATGCCTTTAAGCCAGTTTCCTGATCATTACTGAAATGCTTTCCCTCAACAGCTTTGGTTTGTGGTTTGAGTCATTATAAAGTTTTTGTTTGTTGCTTTCTGCTGACTCCTGCTGTTGTTAATTTCAACATTTTTTTTTGTTTTTTTTTTTACTTGACCATGGCTTTTAGTAGTATCAAGACTGACAATCTTTGTTACCTGTTTTCAGGTGCCTTACGTTTCATGAGGAAGATTGTGGGATTGAAAGACGAATTCTATAACCGCTACATCATCAAGTGCAATCTCTTCAAGCCCATCATCAACCTGTTCCTTCGCAACGGCGCAGACAGATACAACCTTCTTAATTCTGCACTGATCGAGTTGTTTGAGTTCATCAGAGTTGTAAGTGGTTGTACATATTATTATTATTTATAATCCACAATCATGCCCATGATTTGGTGTTCTGAGGTTGTATTGTAAAAACACTGTCATCATGACAATTTCATTGTGTATGGAATTGTGGACTGCTGTCTCAAAGAAGATAGTAAACTAGTAACACATCACCTTGCAGTATTTTTATTTCTGTGTACATATATATTGTTGGCTGACAGAATTTATGTTTCTATAGAATATTTTCAAGGAAAACTCACTATATGTTATGGGGAAGAGAGGGGAAGGAATGGAAGTCTACTTAGTGTATATTGCTCGTGAGACAGTGGTTTATATTTTCTGTTCAGAAAGGCTATTGTTCTGATGACAACGTAATGTGTAATGGAGAAGGGGTGGGGGGGGGGGGGGGGGGGGGTGCAACTGGATAGAATCATTAGGAAATGAGTGCAGTGTAATTTCAGTGCAAATTATACTTGTATCTCCTATGTTCAATGTGTGAGCATAGACAACTGTTTGAAGAAAAGTTAATGACAGGGCCTTAAGTATATCTCGTAGTTTCAGTGTGTGACATGGTCACCTGTTTGAAGGAAAGTTTTATGACACACAGTCCAAGCTGAAAAAATAAGATTCAGACCTTGGCAGAGTTTGATGGGCTAAGTGTAGAGATTTTCCCAGTCTTTCACTTCAGTATATTTGTGTAGAATTCCTAGTGCTGAATTCATGTATGTATATGCATCAGAAGACCAAATGTCCAGATAAAAAAAATGGCTTAATCAGACCTCCTATCCGTATAATTTTGGTGGCATTCATTCTGCTGGGGTTCACAGTCATGCTGTTGGTCCTCTTGAACCAAAAAAATTCCTTTGGCACCAGGAAAAAAAGGCCCTTTCATAATCACTTACTTTACACCGCAGCACAGTTGAAGCGTATATTGGCAGAGTACAGTTTGAGTCGGCAAAGCATTTGCTGACACTTAACCAGAATGGTTGAAGCTCACATCTATAAGACTAAGAAGTATACCAGTCTAGTCAGCAGCGTAACTTTCTTCTGCATGCACTTACCTGCGCTTACTTACGCCGAAAACCTACGGCAAGAGAAGTAACTCTGTAATTTGAACATGGTTACCCAATTTAAAAGTTAATGTAAAAGAGAGAAAAGGAAATAATGAAAAGAAAATAATTTTTGAAATTCGTACGAATGTATATGCTGCTGTGTGATAAGTTTGAAGAGTGTCACATGAAACATTTATTCGGGGGAAAAAAATCTTCTTCTTCAGAACTTTCTTATGAATGGTTGTTCATCATATCTATAACCTCATCCCAGTCGAAATCTAGATCACTCTCAGCTTCATTACCTTGCACTTTCATGAAGTCGTATGCTGTAAATCCTACAAATTAGCTCATCTTCATCACTAAATCCCATGATAGAATGCCAGAAATCAAGATTTGCCATGGTGAAAAACAGCACTTCAACCACAAAAACTTTTAAAAATCATAACTCAAGAACTACATCACGTATCGAGTCGCGGTTTGTTGCAAATGGAAGTGGATTGTATAAGGAAAAAGGAAGTGATGTTCTCGTGTGAGACTTCTTTTTCTACGAGAAACATGGCGGTGCCCATTGTGTTGCCATGTGTTTTACCCGGCACTGGCAGATGCTCAGCCTTTTGGGAGTGTGATGTCTGGTCGGGCACTAGCGGGCGCTTGCTCGTTAAGAGAGTTAAGGGAATAGGGCTCCTAAGCCAAAGTCCTATCCAAAGAGGTTTGAACAAGGGAATTTACAGGCTCACCAACCTATGATCTCATGAAACGGCTTGCAGTTTGTGGTAAGAAGAGGACCAGAACCCAAAAGGCAACAGCAGAGACAGCTGAAAAAAGTTCAAACTGGATCTGGTTGAAGAGGAACAAAAATGAACATCATAAGGCGTAAACTTCTCAACGGAGAACAGGTGTCCAATAGCAATGTGGGCAAGAGACATCTGTCTTGAAAGGCATGCCTTGAGATGCCCACCCATTCAAAACTTGGGGATTCAAATCCTGGTAGGGCCAGGATAAAAGAAAAAGGGATAGCAGAAGGGTGTTTAGGAGTAATGACCTGGATAGGCCCAGTCTCCTTGGAGTGTGTGGAGTTGAGGAAAGAAACACATGTCTGAGGGGTGGGGATGGGGGCTTCTCCTTTGAAACCCTTCTGCTATCAAGCTCTCCCTGGAGTTTCTTTGAACTGCTTAAGCATGAATTTGGTTCGCATTGCCCTGAGCCAAAGAAAAAGAGAATTTAACAGAAGTTTCAGTCAAGTGCAATGTCTGTGTATTGTTTGGTCTGATGATACTGATAGTGTACATTATGCTCAGTTGCCTCTTGGACTTCAAACTTTGGCATGGAGGTTTAATGGATGTACAGCTTTATATGAACTCAGTAAAAGCGAGACTGGTGTTTTGGGTCATTGATAACTGAGATGCCACAAAGGCATTGATGGTCCTGAAGTATGAAGAGGGGCCATGCTTCAAATGAGAAATAAGCAACAGTTTATCATAGAAATCAAAAAAAAAAAAGAAGAAAAGCCTCTTTAGCTTCTGTCAAGATGGAAATGTACTGTTCTGAGGACCCATGTTGCCATTTGTTCATTGTCATAGTGGCATATGTCTGAAATATGAAAAAAAAACAAAAAAAAGAAGAAAAAAAATACAGCATACACCAAACAGTTAATGTCTAAGTAATGATGACAAAATATGTAAAGTGTTTGAAATTGCATTTTTTTCTTTTTTTAAGTGTTGCATGTGATGCCACAAAGAGATTCTTCTCTACCTTCATGCATTCCTCACTGTTGTTGGAAAATGTTCCTTTCAAGTCTAACAAGGAGTTGGTAGCTCTGCATAATGCAGTTCAATGTTTTCATGGGCTTTGGAAACATTTTTAACTGAAAATAGAATTTGATCATAAAAAAAGATGTACATGCAGAAATTTGCTTTGATATAAGAGTGCTTGATGTGGAAGATCTAACGCACAAAAGAGAACAGTATCCACCAAATCATCAGATCAGCTCTTCAGCTCTTCATTGGCAAACACACCAGCTATTTGACCAACACTCCACTTTTATGTTTTGCTTCACAGGAGGACATTAAAACCTTGTCAACACATGTTGTGGAGAACTTCCAGAAAGAGTTGGATGGCATCAAGTACGTCAAGACCTTTGAGACTTTGAAACTGCGGTACGACCAACAGCAGGACAAGCTCAGAGATCGCATGACCTTTGAAGGGTATGTGACCATGTGTTTGCCAAGTTGGTAATGTTGAAATGAACAAAGGCAGATATTTCTCACTTAGAACCTTGTCAGTATCTTTTGTTTTTTATTTATTTTGTTGTTGCTGTTGTTTAATTCGCTACAAGAAACTTCTGGTATGCAAACAGCTGTATTGGCACGTCTGTTAAAAATGAGAGGTGTCTTAAGAAAACAACCAAGTGTGATCCAGCCAGAATGGTGATGGAAGGTGAGAGTTGTAACATGGGCTGTCACCTCACCTCTGAGCAATAAATTTGGTGTTGCATATGCAGCATGTCTTTGCTTGCATACATATTTAAAAATTTTATATCCTTATTTTGTGTCCAAGTCAATGATTACGACATATCATTTGTGTGTCTCTATCTGGAAAATGGAATCAAGGTTTCTGAGAAAGATGTCCCCAAAAGTTTTTAAAAAGTTCCAGTGTTATATTGGTTAGAAGTTAGGTAGCAAGCACTGAACTGATGAACTGTGTAAATGTTATTAAGTACAAAGTTGTTTTTGTTTTATTTATATTTCATTTTCACTGACAAAAGCGTGTTTGATAATATTCTTTTAACAATTATTTGAGTAAAAGTGACTACATCTGACTGGAAGATTAATTTTTCTAGATCATGAGATATAGTAGTCTTTTTTGTTGTTGTTAGATAACTCCCAAACTCTGCAAATCAGAAGTATACTGAATCTTATATTTTTTATATGTAGAAATTGAGTGTAGTTTGATATGAATGTGTCAGTTTGTATGCTGGTGTGTTGTGACTGATTATTGTGGTTTGTTTGTATGTTGCTGGTGACTGTGACATTATTGTAGTCAGTCACATGCATTGACCTGTGAAAGGCACTTGTTTCAGTCATTTTAGCATGAACACATTGCAGTATCCCAGTTTTCACTTTTTTTTTCTCTCAGATATGAGAGACTTATGACCCATTCTCGATCTTTTGACAATGCTCAGGACAGTAAAACTTTATTGTCAGGAGTTCAAAGTCAGTTGTTGCAAATGAGGTTGAATGTGCTACAGAGAGCTGAAGCACCTGCAATCTAGTGAGCCATGCCACATTTCACACACTCAGAAGAATCTGGATGGCTTTGCCCACTGGTGTTTGCCTGCCTTTATTTTTACACTGAACACAAACTCTGTCCGCTCTGGTACTTGTTGCGAAAGATTACTTGTGCTTATCAACAGTGTCGTGAATGAGAGGGTGGGGAGGAGTGTTTCAAGACAGTGGCCCTTCTTCTGGATCATTGCCCCGTTGACACTGAGGCTTTACCCTGGAGAAAATGCTTGGAAAGTATCCTGGTCTGAGAGGTCAGATGTCTGAAATAGATCTGAAAAGACATGCATTGCCATGCTGACCTCTTGGAACAGTGGTAGTTGATTTAACAGTGGTAGTTGATTTAACAAGTGGAAATAATGCCAGCATCTGAAAACAGTTCCTGGATATGACTAGTTTCTCTGAAGAATTGTTGGTGGGAATATTTTCAGCCAGACATGCATGAAGGGAATAAAATAGAGAAATCATCATAATGATAAGAAACCAGAATAGGCCGAGATTTTACCACAGTAGTAGGCTGAGAGTGCTTGTCCACCTGGTCAGCTCTGAACATAAACTTATGTTGGGAGCCTGTATTTTGCATACAGACAGGTGTGTTCAGCTATTGATCCATTGGGAATACAAGTGAAAAATCACACAAAGGTGATTCTGCATTTATCTTTTGACATGGAGGACCACTGTTTGCCTCAGAAACAAAATATTTACTTTGAAGAATGTTTTGTGGCAACTACAGTGACTCAGCACATCCAGACTATCCCACTGGACCGTTAATATGTGCATTGTTGGGGGAAAAAAGTCAGTAAAAAGCATGTGGAGTCTTGTATTGTTCCATATCAGACTGAATTCAAGTAACAGCCAGTTTGCTTGCTCTGGCCAAATTTTGCAGGTAGTTTAGAAATGAGACCTGTCACAGACCGTGTCCACACAGTTTTTCTTTCAAAAGTCTGTGAACAGCACTTTACATATTGTTGTCTTTATTCTGTAATTGGAGCACAATGGAACAAACAGTTGCTAGCCATATAACTGCTTGTTTTTTTTTTGTTTT
Organism: Conus betulinus; assembly: GCA_016801955.1. Taxonomy (NCBI): domain Eukaryota; kingdom Metazoa; phylum Mollusca; class Gastropoda; order Neogastropoda; family Conidae; genus Conus; species Conus betulinus. The sequence goes on from JADBJO010001511.1 coordinate 230,197, forward strand.
TGTTTTTTGTTTGTTTCTCTGCCTTTTTTATGTTACACCCCAATATACTGGATGTCATAGATGTGTTAATCATTGTCACTTCTTACAGCCACCCTGCCTCCTTGGTTCGAAACAGCCGTTTTCGCCGTGATGTTCGCTCCCTGGAGGATGAATGAAGAGGAGTCTTGGTTTGATCAAGAAGATGAGCCAGAAGATATAGATCGACATCCGCCTTTGACTGATCTTCTCAAACACAAACTGGAAACTGATCTCAGCAACATCCAGAAAATATGGGAACACAAAAAGGGTCAGTTTGAATTGGAGCATGAAAGATGAAACTGGAAAACATTATTGTGTACAAAAACAAAAGATTCTAACTTTTGTGAGTCAGAGACAGAACTTGAAGACTCTTAACCGTCATCCCCCTTTTTTTTTTTTTTTTTTTTCCAAATAATGTTATACATGTATCTCTTCTTCAAATCAGGTATGTGAATTTTCATGAAAATTTTATCATGTCCATACTGCTCTTAATTTTGGACAGTCTATCATTCTCTGTACAGAATGTAAAGAATATACAAAAATGAAGTAAGGACATGCTTTCTGCATACAGTAGATATGCTGCATTTCTTCTGGAAACACTCACAACAACACACACACACACACACACACACACACCATTTCCTGTTTTAAGGTGTTAAATTTGGATTGCATCTTTAGAAGTGCCAAAGAACCAGATGCTCATCAATAGTGGAGGACAGGTCTTGTGAATATTAGGTAACCTTTGCCTTTTATAGTGTCCTCTAAGATGGCATTCATTTTCAGCGTAAGTTTGACACCTACATGCATACATAACACATTTTCAGTGTAAGTTTGACACCTTCATGCATACATAATACATGCTCTCTCTCTCTCTCTCTCTCTCTCTCTCTCTCTGGCTTCCCCTCTCTCACCCCCCTATTCATATCTTTCTCCCTCTCTTGCTTTTCCTCTCTGTCTCTCTTCTCTCTCTCCATTCATCACTCTGTCTGTCTGTCTCTTTCTTCCACCTTGCTCCCTCCCTACCCACCACAAACACTCAAATTCACATGATCAGTGGGTTTTTTTTCACTTGCAAAAGTCAGTTTTGTGAATTGTTCGAAAAAGGAAAAAAATATACCCAGTGTTATTCAGAATAATATAGTAATTCAGATATGTTGATTTAAAATCAGAATTAGTGTGGACCAGAAAGAGTATGACTGGAGGTAGAGAAAAGAAATAAACTTGTGCTCATCAGTGGATTATATGAATTTGGATTTGCTGCTAATGTGGACATGTGTTTTGCTTGCAAATGACAGCCAAGGAGCCGAGTGAGTTAGGGGAGGTCCCTCCGAGACTTGTCCACAAGTCTAGCCCCATCAGCATCAACCTCAAGACAGGCAGCAACACTTCTCTCTCCAGTCTACTCAGCACACCGTCTGGTCCTGGTAGCCCTGGAAGCCCAGCCAGTCCTGGCAGCCCCGGAAGTCCTGGCAGTCCAGAATCTCCCATGTCTCCAGGAAGACTATGTCCAACTCCTCACTCATCGCCCACCACACCAACCTCACACAAACCTGCAGACACCACTGTCACAAACAAGGTAAGATCAGTGCCTTCACCATCGCATAGTGTTTCTCTGAGTGAGTTTTGTTTTTGTTCCTGCTCTTGGATTTTTATACCTGGTATCTGCAGGAAGTCAGCTGTTTGTGATTTGTGTCTTCAGTAAGAGAGAGATAAGAACAGCGTATGAATGATTTTTTTTTTTTTTTTTTTTTTTTTTTGTTGCAATCTGTATCTTGGTAAGAGGATGAAAAAGAACTGCTTATGGATAATCCATTTCAATTGTGTTCAGTTTTTGTTTTGTTTTTTATATTGTGGCGTAGTATTCTCAAATGCTGCTTGTAGTTGGTTTCTGTGTTCAATTCCAGGAATTGAGCAGGGATTGATGAATGAAAATTACAGTCATTAACTAAAGGTGTGATCGGTACATGAAATTGTAGTGTACACAATTTATGTTCTGTATTACAGGATTTCACAGCACCATTGTTTTATTCTTGGGATAAGACTTGGAGGAGGAGGGGTGATGGAGGAGGTTGGGAGCGGGGAGGGAAGATGATTTATTTCATTAAATTGGAAACGATGTACAGGAAAAGTGTGAGAACATACAGATGGTGAATTCCAGCAAAAGAGAATGGTAGATGAACTGATGCTGCTTGTAAATGGAAATCTGCAATGTTTCACCAATACGGGGGTGAGAGCAGTACTAGTAAAGAGTGCTCTCCAGGGCAGGAGAGGGGGAGTGGGGAGAAACAAACTTATTATATTCAAATTTTAGTTTTCTGCCCAGACCGGCTCCTATCTATTTGCTACAGGCTCAGTTTGGAAGACTTGGACCACCCAGTCGAATTTTATCCACTTCATGGATGCGTCTCTGAGAGTGTTGCTCAAATTTCCTGACCATCATTGCAGGTGTCTGTATCTTTTAGACCCAGTTGATGCACAGATATATTATGAAAATAAGCTGGAGAACAGTAACATCATCTTCATCAGTTTCATTCTCAGCACACACAAAAAAGTCTCTGTGGCCCTGCGCCCTGCACTCTTGGTGACCTTAGTTTCAATGTCCTCATCATGTCTATGGCCTTGGTTTGATTCTATCGAGGTCACTGCATCGACAAATTCATGGGAGCTGTCACTAACGCCAGGTCCGCATTTAAAGGAATTATTGTTGTCAGGGGGCTCAATAGGTGGTGTCCAGTATATGATGTTGCTGTAGGTTGCTTTGTTTCCCCATGATTTATTCAGCCAGTCAGTGAAAACATGACCTTTTTTTTCATTGGGATGAGGGGAGGGGGATGAAATAATGTGATTCCCAGTTCTATTTGTATGGGAAAAATACTGATTTTTGGAAGAAAAGCTGTGTTAAAAACACCACCACCATCACCATCCCCCCCCCCCCTCCCTCCCTCCACCCCCACATCCCCATCCCGTATCTCTCAGTGATTTGGGACTATGAAACCCTGTTCATTTTTTTTTTTATGGGAACTCTGTGTATGATATTGATGTTCTGTTGGTTTTCTTTGCTGCCCTTTTATGTATTCAAGCCAGGTAATAACCATTCATGTTTTGAGTGATTGTGTTGCAGTCTGGACTTCAAGGGCTGGTAGACTACCCCGACGAGGATTCAGACGAGGAGGAAGAAGGGGAAGAAGATGAAGTTATAGGACCCTCGCCAAAGCGACCTCGTTTAGGGACCTAACCTTGGGACAAAATCCCTGGCTCAATTTAGAACATGCACTTCATAAGTATGAGTGGAAAAGCATGGTGATTGTGAGTTGAAAAGAGGTAGGATGATATGTGTGCAAAGTTGACATTGGGGACAAGAGGGCAAGTCGCACTGTGTCGTGGGCATGCTGACTTGACCGCTTTACACTGTCATGTACCTGCTGCTCTCGTGTCTGTTTTTAATTGCATGCTGCAGTGTTTACTTCTCAGTGCTCGCAGAACTTGATGCAAATCTGGATTCTGTCCATTCCGTCAAAGTTTTATTTTTTGTGTGTGTGTAATCTCTCTCTCTCTCTCTCTGTCGTTTGTTTGTTGTTGTTTTTTTTTAATTTCTATTTGTACTTCTCTTTGTGCATCACTGTCTCCTGCATAGTGCAGTGAAGATGTTTTAAAAATGCAGCATTTTTTTTCTCTCTGTGACTCTTTGTTTTGTTTTGTTTTGTTTTGTATAACAAAGTGAAGGGATATGGGCAGAGAGCAAGGACCCAATAAAAAACAGAGTTGATAAATAAGGAGTCAGAGAACATCTTGTTTTATCATTCCACTCTTTAAGTTTGTGTCTTTAGTTTAGTTTCTGCTCTTTGATATTGTCCATGCCTTCTTTTTTTTGTTTTTTTAATAACTTGTTTTATTCTTTTTTTATTCTCCAGTTTTCATGACTGCATTGGCAGCCATGACAGAAACACAAGCTGGTTTGTTTGGCGTGCAATTTTTTTTTACAGTGTATCTTTCCATTGCAATCTTTGTACAATTGTGTCATTAAGTTATGTTGTTTTTATGGGGAAAAGGAAAGTAAATGTTTGAATGTTGAAAAGGAAAAAATTCTTGGGGGTCTGTACAAATAACCATTTCATTTCTTGTATGTCATGTGTTTTTTAGTGTACAAAAAAAAAAAAAAAAAACACTTGCAGACAAGATGATTTAGCTTCTGGAAACCAAAAACAAGTTTGTGAAAGTACATACTAAAACTGATCTGGATAGCATATACTGAAACTAAAGTAATACGTGCTTTAAGCTCGAATCATGTGAATATGCCACATTCATCCCCATCCCCTCCACTCCCTTACCAATCTGTCTGCACAAACAAAATCTATTCCCATGAAACATAAATCACAATGCAAGCGAGAGTTTTACAAAAGATGTGAAGCAACATAAACCTCTTGACATTGATATGTTCCATGATGTGGTAATGGTTGCAACTGCCTATAAGGTAGGTCAAGGTATGCCAGCACATATAAAGACTAGTCACAGAACTGAATACAAGACACTATTCAAAAGGGATTTCTATTAGGGGCTGTGGCTGTTGCCGGACCGTCCTCAACTGGGCATACAAAGCAGCATGCCCTGCGTAGTTAAGCTGTCTTTTCAGGTTGATTAACAGGGTCCAGGTCTTGTAGCTCAGCACCAGTGTTGCTGACAGTTTAAAGAGGTTTTTCAGAGTCCCTGTTTTCAGTTGTGTGATAGAAGGTTGGGCACCTGTTATAAATATGCATTATCACATTTTGCTGCAGGAAATTGTGGTTATCTTTTGATAACCAGATCAGAAAAATAGGTTGAGATTTGATTTTGAGAAACGTTTATTGAACAAAAGGTTAAGAGCCTCATGCTGGCCTTGGCTTGAAAGTATTACCACACAAGTCTTAAAGAAAAGCCAGGTTCACAAAGTTGGTGAAGGAGGTATTTAAGGCAAAGTGAATCCTGTGTGTATTGTACACTGAACAGGTGATTTGTGTGTCAGCAGACAGTCTAAACAGCAAACTGCGAGTATAGAGAAGGTGCATTGAAGTCGGAAAGAAACTTTGAAATCGAAAAGAACAAAGACAAAAGAGTATTGAAACATGAAACGAAAGAAAACCCACACAAGAAGTGCCTGACAGTCTTTCAAATGTTTGGTGAAGTAGAATCTTTTTTTTTTTTTTTTTTACAGCTGTCGGTATACCTGCACATTAGGCCAAGTTCAAATGAGTAGTTCTAGCAAGTTTAGGCAAAATTACTGGTTGTGATAGATACTAGTCAAAATTTTTGAAGCATATAAGATTGCAGGAGATAAAGGGACTTAACTTTGTTGAAGTTGGCATTCTTTTTGGCTTGCAGACTGGCTGTAGAAGTGGATATGAATTTAGACGGTGCTTGTGTCCTATCGACAAATCATCTTCAGATTGCCTGTCTTGGTTATATTGTTCTGTGAAGGTTAACAGAGCAAAGAAAGCTGCCCTTGTTTGTTTGTTTTTTCTTTTATTTCCCCAAAATTATGTAGATTGGTTCCAGACTGACTTATTAAAGACCATTTTGTTTGCAGAAGGAGTTTCTTTCCTTCTTATGTTTTAGGCAGTACTTGACTGCGCTTGTTAGCATTGGTTTTTTTTTTTCCTCGTAAGCAAAAGATTGTTCTTAAAAACTTAACTTTTAATGCAATGTTTTTAATGCTGTATATCATTATTAGTCATTGTTTTGGTTAATTATTTAGGTTATCTTATTAACAAAAGCAGTAGGCATTTCACATAGGTGCTGTGAAAAATCTTAGCAATTTTTTTCTATTCTACTGTACTTCATCAGTGTCCAGGATTTTAGTGTGAGTGTCTCAGTATATGTATGGATGTCGGTGTGGATTTTACATGGGTATTAGATACTTCTCCATCAGATTCTTGTCCACTAAGCAGGAGTAATCATGAGCACATACTTCATACCCGATATAAAGCGTTTGTCAACAAAGAGTCTTATATCACTGGCAGTTTTTCTTTCATGTCCTAAATTTATGTAATAGGATGCGCTTGTAAAAGGAAGCAAAAAGCATGTGTGATAATAGTTTGGACAGACAGGTGACAGTTTAATTCAGTTAGCTCAATTGTAGAGTTATATCCTTGCCTTAGTCAACTGGAGAGATCAACCTTAGTTTTAAGGAACATGAGGGTATCTTGATGACAACTTGCCGGCTATATCCAAAAACTCACTGTCCACCTCTGCTTGCTGCCGTCCATCCGTCTCATCTTTCTCCTCTTCTCCCACTGCATTTCATGGAGAGAAACACTTTTCTTATAGACATGCTCAAAATGTACTTGCAGACATGTTTACATTGTGGCTATAGGCACATCCAGGTGCACAGTCAGTAGCTGTTTAAGGGTTGCCAGCAATGTCTTTTACAATAGTATTGAATGATAGTATTTCAGTGAAATTCCTTATAGCTGAAGTGGTATATTCAGCCTTTGGAGGATCTCAGATATTGCGTGCCATACAGGTGGTGTGTTTTTGGAGCCCATGCACACCCAGTAACGTTTTACTCTGGATACTGCTCGGCCATGGCATGTCATAATATTTCATTCCACCATTGATCCTTTCTCTCCTATTTTTAGATGTCATCTTTTACATGGTAGTGAACTTCATTCAGCCCAGGTCATTTTACAATCCTGCAAGTCTTCCATCATGAACAACGTGACAAAGGCAAGGGGGAAACAAACTCTTTAACTGAGAAATACCAGGGATCCTGTAAGATAAAAATGGTAACCTTTCACACTTCACTCTGATGTTAGTGTTGAACTGTCATCAGGAACTTGGCCATGAAGAACCTGCTGTGGAATCTTTCCACTGTCATAAATCCGCATACCCACCAAAAAAAAAGAAAAAGAAAAAAATGCTGGGGGAAAAAATGACGATGGCTGAACAAAGTCATTTAAGTTTGTCCACTGCAAAGCTGTTTCCAAACTGTTAAGAATTAAAACATGTACAATCTGGATTAGACAGATTTGCACAAAGTTTCATATGTTTCTCTTTCTGCTTTCAACTGTGTCTTGCTCTGCGAAATGCTCATAAAATGCTCCATGGTTCATGGGATGAGGATTGAAGGGAAACAGTTTGATTATAACTCGAAGAATCTTAGGAGACAGAATGTAAGGACAACAGCGAAAACTGCATGGATGTCAGTCAGTAAGTGTTTGGGCATGGGATTTTTACCGTTTTCGGTGCAACATTTTAGCCTTTCCTGATCACCTGAACCATTTGAAGCACAAGTCTAGGGCATCAAATGTGAAAAGAAATGCAAGCTCTGCAAGTGAGCACATTAGCTTGTGTCACTTTCAGTCACTTGGTTTTCCCAACAACTTGACCACAGTTGGGTGTATTGGTTAGTTTAATGCATACACACACACACACACACACACACGCACGCACACACAAATAAACAAAGGGTGCATACAGTTCATTCAGTCTGTCTGAATTTGCTTCCACAAATTTTGAAAGCTGAAAAAATATATTTTTTTTTTTTTTTTTTTTCACTTGAGCAAGTCCCATGCCTGAGGATTACCCTTGAATGTCATGCTCCTTTCGCTGTGTTGTTCTTTTCCAATGATAAAAGAAGTGATTCATTGTGCTTTTTGTTCACTACTATTTCTAATTTATTCCTTTCTATGGCTGTTAATAAACATGAGTATATCTGAAGCATAGACCGGTGCAGCAGAAAGACAGGCATTGTCCTGATTATGTGTGTGATGTCAGCTTTGGTGCATGGATTGTGTCGATTATCAAATAATGATTTCTTTACAGTTAATCGATACCTTAAAAAAAAAAAAAAAGTGTATGTCTGATAAAATAAAAAAGAAAGAACTAAGAGTGAATTATGAGTTTATTCTCTGCACGCTATCTGAATATTTATCTTTTTATGAATACATGTGCATGTTCATACATTTAAGCATGTGTGTGTATGTATGTTCAAAGAGACTGGCTGGGTGTGTTGTAACTTGATTAACAAAATAACCAAAAGACAGGAGAAGGGAACTTTTTTTTATTGTGAGCCTGAGAAGGTAGATTGAATAGGCCATAAGCATACATGTCTGCCTCTACATTGTTTTGTCTGTGAAAATGATGGACTAATTCAACGCAACTTTTATTGCTATCTAATTTTTAGACTGAATTTAACTCTTCACAATGATTGTGGAATGCCAGATCTTCTTAGGCTGAATTTAACTGATCACAAGGAATGTGAAATGCCAAATGTTCTTAGCCAAAAGAAATTAAACTTGTTTTGTTTTCATTCTTTGTTTTTTTTTTCAAACTATATTGATTTTAATAAGGAATACATTCTTTTGCAAAGTCTTGTGATAATTCGTATCAGCTGTCAGATCATCAGTCTGTTGGTTTTTTTTTTTTTTTAACCTTAAATGAAGGAAAGTACATGAAATGAAATAATATTAATCTTTTTAAGGAAAAAAACGGCCAAATTGTGTAGAATGCGGTGTAGTGCAGATGACATGATGGCCTGCCAGATAGTGAACAAGACTTTCCAAGCTTCAACGATTGGATGAATGGTCAAGAAGAGGTGGTTTGGACATTAGCCTAGAGAAGACCAAATTGATGGCCAGCCACACCACCAATAACGTTGGTATAACTGCTCTCAGAAACTAGAATCTGTTCAACAGTTCACTTGTCTGAGATCCATCATTAGCAGTGAGGGATCCAAATCCTCTCAAGGGTGGCAAAGATAACCATAGGTTTGTCAGGATAAAACCGGTATGGAAGGACTTGAACATCTTCATGAAACACAGATAAGGCTCCTGAGTGTGTTGGTATATTCTGTCTTTCTGTATGCATGAGAGGCATGCACTGTCACAGTGAATCTGGAAAGAGGAATACAAGCCATGGAAATGAGGTGTTACTGCTAGATACTAAACATAAGCTACAATGATGAAAAGGAATACAAGCCATGGAAATGAGGTAGTACTGCTAGATACTAAGCATAAGCTACAATGATGAAATCGTTAACAAATGTGTCAAACCATCAGTTGGATCATATGAAGATCTTCTGACATCCGTCAGGAAAAGAAAACTACTTTGCTATAGCCATAATGATGGCCTGACAACAGTGCAGAGCGGACAGGGGAAAAAAATCATTTGCAGACCCAGGTCCTGGCACACAAGGGACAGAACTGGAGGAACCTGGTGAACTGTTCTTGAGAGTGGTGCCCCAGTGACTCGGCGTGGAGTTACGGGAGAAGAAGTTTAGAATTTGGTTAAGAACTTGAAAGAGTGCTGTACCTCATCTTGGGTCTTAAGGAAGGAGCATGTAGATTCTTTTACAGTTTATCATTGCACCAAAGCAAGTGATGGCTGTTTTGTCCTTGGTTGTCACTTCAGACTTGCTTAATCTATTTGACATGTTCATGGCTAAAACCACACTTGTGGAACAGTTGAAAATGGGAATCTGACTTTGGTATTAGTATGTGTTAAAGCTGACGTCTTTTCCCTCTGATAAAGATGCTTTCTGAGTATCCATGCACTGACAAAATGTGACCTCTTTCTGAGCCAGTTTGGAGAGTCTGTGTGAATAGAGTATCAGGTTACCTGCTGTCGCTTTCTGTTCATTCAGGTGAATGAAGAATTTTTTATGATCGGCACTCGAAGCATGAAAGAGACCCATTACTAAGACAGGTGATGAATCACTTGTCATATGCCTTGTTAATCAAGGGGATGATGTTCCAGTAGACAATGGAAAACACTTAATGGAAAAGCTGGAACTATTGGAAAAATCTGGGCGTGTTAAACAGATGTGAAACATGCCTATACCTTGCATGGAAAAGAAGATCGGACATGTATTTGAGGTTAAATCACTCGTCCATACAAATCGGATCAGGAACCTTTCCAAGCTACAGGTCATGTCAAAGTCACATGTCTGACCCAAATCCACAACCTCTTCATGACAGTGTATTCTTTGTTCATGCACTGTGAGCATTCAGTGTAATTCTGCATATTTAAAATGTTTTACATGCAATAGAACTGGTATAACACTGAAGTGCACAAAGTTGTGGTTAACATCATCTTGGGTCTAAACTGTTTTGTTCGTTTCGTGCAAAATACGGAAAACAAGAACATTTCCATCAACCAGCAGCATGTGTCAAGTGAACTGGCTGTAGTCTGTTCTCTTGATTTAGTGCCAGCTGGTAACACTGGCCATCTTGTGGTTCACTAATTGGAAAGGAAGAAAACTGCCTCCAAAGTCCAGACTTTTACATGACATGTAAGAGATCCTCTGGATTTCTACCCTCCCCCCCCCCCCCCCCCTGTTTTTTTTTTTTTGTTTTTAACTGGATTTTTTTTTTTTTTTTTTTTTAACTGGAGTTGCTCATGCAAGTGCACAAAGGAATTTGGAGCATTCAGGATGAAGCTTTGTCAGATATGGAAAATTTCATTTCATGTATCTTGAGAAAAACCTCAACAACAAAAACTGCAAGAGCTCCAAAAGAGGGCTAAGGGGGAGGGGGAGAAGTAAGGGGAACATGTTCCTGAAGAAATTGATATGTATGTTTGATGGGATTATTGTTTTGTTTTGTTTTTAGAAATAACAGGCAGCATACTAGTCAGAGCTCTCAAGAGATCCTTCTCCACTGTGATCTTTCCATGTCATTGTTGGTAGATGTTCCATGTTCTGTCATTATTCATATGATTGAGTGTAACTGAATCAAAACAGTCTCTGTCAAAGCCAGATATAAAAGACACCTTTACATTATGCCTAGTGATGGAAGAAAAGAGTGAAATTCCTGTTCTTAGGTAATATTGCATGGCATGGTCACGAATTATGCATTCTGCATGATCTTCAAAAATGTCTGTTTTGATTGAAGCTGAACATGACAACTATAGAATCAAAGACATGGCATATTGGTTACATTTTTTACCTGTGTTTCATAGCCTTTTGAGGTAAGTCTTATTTTACAGTGCAGTCTCTCTTTCATGTTATTGAATGCCTTTTGTAGCATACAGCAAGTCTTTGCACTTGACATTGCCATCATTTGTCAGCTTCTCAAAAATCAAACATGTTGGCCACTGGTGAATTATTACAAGACATCTTGAGTACAAAATATATAGAAACAATGTGTGAGAGAGAGAGAGAGAGAGAGAGAGAGAGCATAACTCTCATCTACTACCAAATATTCTCTTCACAGTTTTTACTAGTGAAGAAAGATTTTTGAGATTCAATTGACATTGTGATGCTGCTTGTCAATAAGTTTATATATATATATATATATATATATATATATATATATATATATATATATATATATATATATATATATACACACACATATATGGGGAAAACAATACAAAAACTTATTGACAAGCAGCATCACAAGGTCAGTTGATTCTCAAAAATCTTTCTTCACTAGTAAAAGCTGTGAAGAGAATAATTGGTAGTAGATGAGAGTTGAGGTCAGACTGACACTCGGTGGTTAGAATGGTTAAAGATACCTATCCATCACAGCTTTGGTGATTAAAAATAGATGTTTTAGATTATTAGTTACTTTCATCCATCATGAAAGGTAGGTTTTACTGTCCTGGATTTTGAAGTAATGGTTAAACGGGTATCCTTTTTTCATGTCATGAAACATTTTCCATCACATTAAACTCTCTGCAGTATAGAACTCAGAATCATCTAACAGTTTGAAAAGAATTGTCTTGACAAAGCAACCTGGAGAGCCCTTTGCTCTTAAAATTAACACCCACAGAAAAGTGTTGTGACTTTTCTTGCTTGCTGTCAGACGAAGGTGACAGGCAGATTTCCTCTTCAGTCTTTATTGACTTTTTTTTTTTTTTTTTTTAAAAAATATAATGATAGAGAATGCTTTCTTACATGGATGGTGATCGGGTTTGTAGAATCACCAATACATGCACGCTATTTTTGTTATGTAACAAGATATGTATGACAGTCCACTGCAGAATTAATCTTGTGTCACCTGTGGGTCAGTTTTAGGGGGGATTTAGCATCTAAATTCATTGCTCATGATCTTGCTGATGATGAAATGGTTGAAAAAAAATGAATGTCTTTATCTGAGATATGGGCTATGGAAGGTAACATTCCTTTGACAGACCATTTTCAGACTATCAACAAAAATGAAATGTCAAGCCAGCATTGAAGTTTGGTGGTGGTTTTCAAATAGCTTTTTAAAATGGAAAGAAGCAAAGCATGCAGAATTTGCAAAAGCACTAAAGAGTCTTGGCATCAAGTTGATTCCTGTCAATGCCATGGTAGCGAACATGCCATACCTGGTTTGACCATTGTTCCGTTTGTACACCATTCCAAGGGAAGTTATTGAATGACTGAAAGATATTTGAGGAAGAGAAAACCCATCAGAAGTTTCAAGTACATTTTCTGTTTGTTTCAAAGTAGTGAGAGAATTGTTGAAAGTAATGAAATTTTAAGGTTTTTGAAAATGGTGATTGTCAAAGCAGTGCATTTGAGAAGGGAAGGGCAAACCAAAACTAATCCTTGATACCACCACCTCCTTCGTTCGGCTGCCAGCAACGAACACATTAAGGTGACAAGCAACTTGTTTTATGGTGGAAGGCCACCTTGAAAATTTTTTTTGAAAAATGCATACATACATATATATATGTATTTGTGTGTGTGTTGTGTGTGTGTGTGTGTGTGTGTGTGTAAAGAGATAGATAGAAACAAAGGAAAACATCGACTTGAACATAATACAGAATTTACACAAAAGAGTGTGCAACATTTACAACATTGTGGTGGTTTCAGGCTTTGAAGGCCAATTATTGGATCTGGTTTTTGTTAAATATCATGGAGTGATATTGCTTTTTCTTTGAATCGGTAATGTTTTGCTTGCTTTCTAAGGTGGAATTGGTTTACCCGATGTACTGTCTGTCATGTCTTTTTCGGCTGCTGTTTGACCTGACTTGTCCCACCTCTGTCATGACTTGTCCCACCTCTATCATGACTTATCCACCTCTGTCATGACTTGTCCCATCTCTGTCATGACTTGTCCCACCTCTGTCATGACTTGTCCCACCTCTGTCATGACTTGTCCCACCACTCTTTGTAGAATCTAATCCCACCACTGTCGTGATTTGTCCCCCACAACGAACATGGCTGATCCCACTACTGTTTGTCATAAATTATCCCACTTTTGTTGATCATGACTAATCCCATCAGTGTTCGACATGACTTACTCTACCACTGTTTGTCATGACGTATCCCCTCACTGTTTGTCATGACTTATCCCCCCACTGTTAGTCATGACTTATCCCACTATTGATTGATATGATTTATCCCACCACTATTTAGCATGACTTACCCCCAGCTTTTTTTGGTCATGATTTTTAACCTGCCATTGTTTATCATGATTTGTCCCACCACATGCTTGACATGACTTGTCCCACCACTGTTTGTCATGACTTTTATTATTTAACAACATCGGATGGACCAATTCCGCCTTCAGTCATATAGAAAGTATCGTCTTCAGCATGTGTTGCTGTACACTTCTGTGGTTAGTGGGTTCCTAAGATTTAGATAAAAAAAAAAAAGTATAGGAAAACAGTGTGTGTTTGATTTCTGAAAACACAAAGGCATTGAATTCTTTTTGCTCTTTATTGTGAAATAATGTTATTCCATATCATCAGTTTAATGGCAATGTTTTATCAGAAAGATATTGATTTCATTCATGCTTATCAACCACACAGAGAGCAAAGGTGAAATGACGAAGGAGGTGGGGTGGGGGGTGGGGGGGTGACGACCATTCCTATGGAGGAGGAAGGAGACTCATCTAAAGTTACATTGATGCCACCAGGACAAAATATAACAAAGGGTGATAAATAGACCAATTTCTAGTTTGACATCAGTAAGATTTAAAATCAGAATGTGCGACTCTGAACTTACTGTTCTGCCGACCAGGCACCCAGAAAAGATTTAAGCATGCTCTATGCAGGGTCATTATATCTGTATCCAGTTGGCCAGATCGGTTGCTGTTGACATCTTCAATCTATTGCTGTTAGGTGTGAAGTCTGATTATTGAAGTGTGTTGTCCACCAGTGTCTTAGATTATGTCCTTGACAGCATAGTCTGCTATTTCTTGTCTCTAAAAAACAGCAGCAATCCAAATTCATACTGCAGCGAATACATTGACGCAGAGTGGTATTACCCTGCATGTTTGAATGGCAGCTTCAGTTTTGTTAGAAAAGTATCTGATTTTTGTAGTAAGAGAAGTACTAGACGATGCTCGTTTTCATGCTGATATGGGATGCGTGAATGTGCAAAATATTTTCTGAGATGAAGTGATTAAGAAGTGTAATGGTAAATAAATCATTCAGTATGCATCTGTCGACACTGGTCCTGTATCAGAAGTCTATGTACCAACTTTAAGCACCTTTGCGTAAATGTATGCGAGTGCATCTTTATGGGCAGATGTGAGAAAATGGTGATACGAAAAGCTTGTGTGTTTTTTTCTCTCTTGTAAATTTCTTCTCACTCACTGTCCCTCCCTCCCTCCCCCCCCCCCCCCTCTCTCTCTCTCTCTCTCTTACAAATTTCTTCTCTCTCTCTGATTCACTCTCTCTCTCTCTGATTCACTCTCTCTCTCTCTCTCTCTTTTTTAAGAATTAATTTATCTGTCATGTTTCTGAATGTTTGATTGGACAGTTATCATGCAAATAATTTTATGTTTAATAAAAACCATGAATAACATATGCACTGTTTTGTTTATTTGGTCTTTATGTTTGCAAGCCATCCACTTTATGATAACACCAGATTTTGTTAGTTGATGAGATACTCATAAACAGTGTCTAATAATCGCCATGCAAATTTTCAAAAGCTGCATATGTCTTGTGTATCCATTGGACCTTGTCCACCCACAATCTTCATTGGACCTTGTCCACCCACAATCTTACACCTAACCAATCACATCTAATTTGGCTGCAGGCCAAACATTCCTAACATGTGGGAGGAAAAGTCCTAGCTTGTTTGTTGTCATAGTGGGTCTGCACATAGATGCAAGTTTTCATCTGGTGCAGTCACAGTGATCAAACGTGTTGGGGACAGAGGTTGTATTACAATTGGTACATGGTTTAAAAAAAATAAACACACTACAGACAACAAGTTACTTTAAAAAAAAACACATGATTATGCATCACTATGTTTGGTCAGTTGTTAGTTAACCGAAACACACAACTGCATAGATATTTAAAACTCATTTTTCAATGGGAACAATAAAGGAAAGGATACAGACAGCTGAAAACAAACATACATGCTGATCATTCTTTATGCCTATTTGTCGAACATCACTATATCTAATCCAGGAATCTGTCATGATTCTTTGATGCGCACTGATTCATGAACCTCACAGCAAGTTCCAAATATCTTGCTATGGCAGAAAACTTTTTTTTTTCCACAAAGGTATTTACAATGAGGTTTTGCTTTTCCTTTCTTGTAGCACTAGTTCTCAAGTCCAGTCAACACAGCCGACGAAAAAAAGAGACAGTTGCTCACAAAGACTATTTGTGATTACAGATCAACTGACATAGGTTAGAATACCAAGGTTATATCAAGGTGTTGTTATGCTCTGCATAGTTATGCAGGGATTGTCTTCAGTCATGACAAGCTCCTAGCATGACACCATCGGTCTCCAAAATCCTTCGAAATCGGAGTGTGGCTGCCCACGTGGCAGGATAAACAAAAACAGTCACACACGTGATGTTCTCACCCATGGCTGATGCATTTGTGCCATAATGTTCAAGTGCTTCGGCTGTTCGGATGATCCCTGGAGTCTTTTAGCCAGGATACTACAACAACAACAACAACAACAAGAGGACTGGCACAACCTTTTCAATGTTGAATTTAGTCAAACAATCATACGGATGGACAAAAACAAATACAGGTAAACTCACTTTGATTGGTGTGAAAACAAAATCTTAAAGGAACCAGGGAACAGTAAACAATGAATAACGAATAAATAGGGTAACTCTAGTTCCTTTGATGACATGAATCATATATCCATACGATTGCTGCTTACCACACCACATCGCCAAGCAGAAATGCTGACACAGAGCAAGAGCAAACAAAGACAACACACACACACACACACACACACGCCCGCCCAGCAAAGGTGTTTCGCACTTATTTGTTTTTTGTTGCTGTTGTTGTTGTCGTACTCTGGCTAAAAGACTCCTGGATCATCCGAACAGCTGAAGTACTTGAACACTATGGTACAATTGCATCAGCTAGGGATGAGAACATTACGTGTGTGACCGTTTTTAATTACCTTGCCATGTAGGCAGCCACACTCCAACTTTGGGGGATTTTGGAGACTGGTAATGTTATGCTAGGAGCTTGTCACAACTGAAGACAACTACATAACCATGCAGAGCATAACAACATTTTGATGTAGCCTTGGTATTCTAGCCTAGGTCAATTGGCCTGACACAGCCTTAAGTCAAGGCGGCCTTATTTATTCATCCTGTTTCTAACAGGTATACAAAGCAATAACAACTGGAAAAAAAGAATGAACACATTTAACATGTATTCAAAGCAACCCAAACCTTGCCGATTTTGTATACAGTTTAACACACGAAAGAACAGAATTTACAGATAACTTGCTTTGACTGGTATGAAAGGAAATTTAATGAGACGGGGAATGGTAAACAGTAAATAACAAATAAGTAGAGTAACTAACACCTCCATGATGAGATGAATTACACGTCCCATAACTCATATAACAATAGTTGTTAATAACACCAATCACCTAGCAGAAATGTCAACACAGACCACACTGAACAAACAAGGAGACAACGTCGAAACACGATTTCAAAGCTTGCTTACAACTGGTAGGCATACCTGACACATGCGCACAGCAACAAGAAGTGGAGAAATGAACGAACACATATCAAGATGTGTGTGAGACTAGCACAATCTTTACGATCTTGAATACAGTCAAACAAACACATGGATGAACAGAAACAAATACGAGTATCTTCGACTTGATGGTATGAACAGAAATGTTAAATGAGGCGGAGTCGTAAATAGTAAATAACGAATAAGTATGGTAAGTTTTGTTCCTACGGTGTGAGATAATTGCACACCCATACTTCCAAACGATTGTTGAGAACAACACCAAAGTGTATTTCCATTACTTTAATGTGTGTGTGTGTGTGTGTGTGTGCGCGCGCGCGCGCTGCGCGCGGGCGTGTATATGTGTGTGTGTGTGTGTGTGTGTGTGTGTGTGTGCGCGCGCGCGCGCGTGCTTTTGTGTTTATGTCGTAATGAGAAATTAGCTGATTATAAAAATGTGAATACAGGACACACACACACACACATACACACATATGCACGCGGACAAAGACACAGATACAAGCACACACATATACACAGACGCACGCACGCGCGCGCGCAAATCCAAATGCACACACACGCACGCCACGTTTATCATAGATTTATAAATAGGCCTACATGTTTACACGCATACATGCTTGCATGCAATTAGGTATATATGTGATATTCAGGCATGTTTTTATGTTGTAGGAAAGCAGGACACCGCCTAATAACCCGGAACTTGGAAGTTTCAGAACGACAGTTGTAGACATCAACATCAGTGATTTTTTGTTTTAAATGACCTTTTCTTTCTTTCTTTTTTTCCCTTGGTTTAGGCATGTTTGACAAACAGTGCGTGCTATGTGTGTAGACTCTCTCTCTCTCTCTTTCTGTATGTGTGTGTGTGTGTGTGTGTGTGTGTGTGTGCAGCACGAAAAAGAAATGTACACACATAGCTCTCAGACTCAAGTTCATGCGCTAAGTTTTGTATCATAGTTTGACCTGACCTGAACACATATTTCACGGTGCACATCTTGGGTCAACCTGGTAAGACAATCAAAACCAGTCAGCATTTCGGTTTCGGTCATATATAGGCTATACATTTAGTAATGTTTATCAGTGCGCACCAGGGGAGAAGTGTGTCAAGTTCCAAATATCTTGGGGGAAAACATTTTTTTTCCACAAATCATCGTTTTGATGTTTAAAAAAAAGTGTCTAGACATGTACCCGTTTAATCGTTTGGAAGTAAAAAAGGCTGTAAAATGTGTAATCGTTGTAAAAAGGCTGTGAAATGTGAGATGTGAGGGAGAGATGGTCAGGAGATCGCTTTCCTTGTATATCTATCCTAATGACCTATGGGCGTACGACGTTGGACATGCAGGTTTGTTGCTTGCGTATGTTTCAAACGCATCACAGTTTGGTATGCTCTATTAGTTGATTATATGTGTAAAAAATGTAAGAAAAAAAAATACGACCAGTAACCTGAAGACCAGCCAGACAAAAAAGAATGTGCGTGTGTGTGTGTGTGTGTGTGTGTGTGTGTGTGCGAGGGTGCGTGCACCTCTCTCTCTCTCTCTCTCTCTCTCTCTCTCTCTCTCGCCTTTAACCTTTTAACATGAAAGGAATTTAGATAACAAAGGAGTTCATGTTTCCATGACACATCAGCAGCCTAACTCGGCAGCACAGACAAAAATTTAATGTGTCAATGGAAAACCGTACACAGTAAGCAGCGCTGGGGGGAAGGGGGGGGGGGGGGGGGGGCTGGGAATGGGAATGGGTCTGTTGCGTGGGAAACATGGCCGTCCATTGGAATGATTCCACTGTACACACTACATGACTTGCTGCCATGACAGGCGAGACTTCTGTCCCACCCATCTCTCTCGTCAGATGATCCAGTAAGCCTATATGTAGGACGACATCCGCTAAGCCCACTACTGACATCAAGATTTAGTTTTGGAGTCAGCGTGAGTATACATTCCCCCCTGGAGGCCAGCGCCACCATGTCCATCCAACCGACAGTCCCCATGAAGTCGTCAATATTTGGTGACTTCGACCGCTGCAGGGATGGACGTGGAAAGGAAAATAGAACTTAAGTGAGGCCACCAGCAGCAGGAGAGCATGACATGAAGGACCACGGGATTTGAGTCTTTTCGGAATGAGCTGGGATGCTCATAAAATGAGCTGGGAAGTCCATAGCATCATTCTCATAATGATGCTATGGGACTTCCATTTCAGTCTGAGATTGTGTGACTGAGTTGTACTTTAAGCTTGCTGCATAATGGATCCTGGCATCTACCAGGCCCGGGAGATACAGCCACCTGCAGAGTTGATTAGGAAATCTGAGTAACATTGACTCTCAGAAATACATCCATTACGTGGATGAAACTCAACCATGAAGCTCCCGTCTTTCCAACAGAGCAGATAGCAAACATCAACAATATGTAGGAGAAATAATCATATTAAAAAAAAAAAAAAAAAAAAAAAAAGGCTCTGATGGGAATCAAACCCACGATCTCTCCGCCGGGGTTCCGCGACGGTTCACCACTACCATGGTGGATGGTCCGTTAATAATCAAATTTGTTTCAGGGCTGATTGATATCCACAACATCGTAGGGATGGCGCCCGAGTGAAATTGGACTCTGATATTTTTGGTATATGGCGGCCTAGGGAAACTGAATGCTGATGTCCCAGTATCGGACCACGCTCACAACATCTTCAAATAGGTGGTTTCACAGTGAACTTCGCACTGGTTTCATTCGTGTGACCAGATGACCTGCATGAAGTGGACGACATGGATTAGAGAGAGAGAGAGAGAGAGAGAGAGAGAGAGAGAGAGTACCGAGAGAGAGTACCGACACACATGAGCACATGCTTTTTTTTTTTTTTTTTTTTTTTTGGGGGGGGGGGGGTACTTTTTTGTACCTTTAATTTGTATGCTCTTTTTAAATGAATAGGCTAATTGCTCGTTTTGTCTTTCAGCATTCAGCTCTATATTTTATCATTATTATGAAAAACAACCACCCACCCACAGAACTCTCTCTCTCTCTCTCTCTCTCTCTCTCTCTCTCTCTCTCACACACACACACACACACACACACACACACACACCACACACACATATGACGTGACGAGCAAACACATGAACGCTAAGTGCACGAGCTTTCCTCCCCCCCCCCCCCCCCCCCCCCCCCCCCTCCTTCCCTCCACTCTCATTACACAAACACTCTCAAAGCACACACACACACACACACACACACACACACACACAGTGGGTCACCTTGTGTATGACACACATTAGTGTGTATGGTATACCCAACAATGGTCGTATAACGATCGCGCATGACCGCACACACATACACGCGTGCGCGCTCGCGTACTGACACTCAGTGCGTCACTGATTCCAGCCGTGGGTTTCTGTGAAACTGTTGTAGTGCAAATCGACTTTCACGGAACAAACTCTTGATCAGTCGGCATAGGCGCCCGTTGTCAGCATGTTCGTGACGTGTGTCGAAGTTTAAAAAATGTTGACCTTTATCATTTTTTTTTTTTTTTAACTTCTTAGGTTCTCATTTCATTAACGTTGATTTGTTGTTGTTGTTGATATGAAATACATATTGACTTTAATTTAAATATTTTTGAACTTCTTTGCTTCTCATGTCATAAATGTTTGATATTTTCACTTGAGGGCTTTATACATCATTTTCAGTAACCAACAGTCTGATCTTAGTGTTTATTTTGATCTTCAGTCAAACGATTACTGTATATCGAATTTTAACAATTAAACTTGTCTGTGGGGTGTATTCAGTTGCAAGGAAGTAGCCTGTAGCTTACTGCATTCTTCAAGCCAGTGCAGGGGCACAGACAGACCCATCAAAAAAACACTCCATGTGTGATTTGAAGCCACCACAGACGGACCTAATAAGGCCTCCAACTGGCCTTGATCGAGGGCCACGCTGTGACACGTACCACATTGCAACACAAATGATGGTTCACTGTCATAGCCAAAATTTTTACACCCTCACCCAAGTTGTTTCCCCGGACAGTTTAGATCAAATGAAGAGAATACGAGGCGATAGGGTCTTGGTGAGGGGTGGAAGGGCTAGAGATAAAGAACGAGATGTTCTAATGGGAATGATTCCCACTGTGAGCAGGCTTATTGCGCTTTACCAGAGGAAGTAGACATAATTATACAAGCAAAAATGAAATAAATAAAGATCACTCGCACATCACATGAACACCCCCCCCCCCCCCCCCATTTGAATACCCCCTCCCCCGTGATGTTGTTGTTATCGGTGTGGTGGTGGTGGTGTGTATGTGTGTGTGTGTGTGTGTGTGTGTGTGTGTGTGTGTGTGTGTGTGTGTGTGTGTTTTGTGTGTGTGTGTGTGTGAAGTTTAAATCTAGAAATTTTACAGTAAGTTTTTCTCTATCACCATCCACCTTTTCTGCATTTGTGGCCCATTCACCTACCTTTGTTCCAGACACACAGATTCTTCTTTTTACAACTTACAACATCCCAGATCTTCAGTGCGTTTTAACGTATTCACCAGTTGTCCATTCTGCAATGGCTGTTTGCTTACACTGTTTTGATAATCTAATATGTTTTTTGTTGCGTTTGATTCTTTTAGCGTTTTTTTTTCTTTTGGAGCTTAAGTAATTGCATGTTTGGTGCCATCAGCACGGCCTTCAGTGCAGTCAATGGGCAGATTAATATTCATGTTGTAAATTTGTTGTCCATAGTTTGATCCTTCCATTTCATTCCACGTTGCTAAAAAAAAAAGGGCTGATGACAGTCCTTAAAGGGCTCTTTAAGGTCGGCTGTGCATTAAAAAAAAAGTGAAACTGAAACAGGATATATGGTGCCCTTATTTACAAAGGCAATCAGTGAGTAATGAGAGAGTGCAAAGAAGAGCTACCTTGTTAATTAAAAAGTTTAAACATATAAGCTATGCAGATAGATTGCGAAGGTTAAATTTACCATCATTAAAGTTCCGACGAATAAGGGGAGACTTGATTGAGACTTACAAGCTATTTAAGGGACTGAACAGTACAAATTTTAACAGATTTTTTCAACTAACCTCTAATCAAATTACAAGAAACTCTGCTAACAAAATCCAAATAAATATTGTCGCACTAATATTAGAAAATTTTTCTTTAGTAACAGAGTGGCACCATATTGGAACAAACTACCTGCACACATTTAAAAAAGCAAAAGACTTGAATACTTTTAAAAACCTTCTGGATACTAACGCAAAATTAAATATTTTAAATTTTAATTTTGATTCACAGAATAAAGTAAAATAAATCCTGAGCATATGCATGCATTATGCAACCACTATTTATTTATATAAATAAGATGACTGGGACACTGAAAGCCGTGAGGCTATCTAAGTCCCAAGTGAACTGAACTGAACTGAAAAAAGGCGAACCTCCATTTTTTTCACAAATGTCCCGGGGAACATTCTGGGCAGGGGAGCAAATGTGTACGTCCACAAGTGTAAGTGTCTTTTTTTTTTTTTTTTTTTTTTTTTTTTTTTTTTTTGCGCTCGTTTGATAAGAAGTCGGAAAACCACTTCGTCCCAAGATCACAACATGGCCAGCGAAACTTCGACACAGATTTTTGCTGCTCTTGTGGCAGGCTCGGCGTTGAAAGCACTTGCTGGTTACTTGATAAGCAGAAATGAAGGACCAGACTGCGAGTATCAGCTTGTTGGACGAGTGTCAGAATTGTACTGCTACCCCATCAAATCGTTTCGCGGAATACAAGCAGAGGAAGGAGAATGCACTGCGCTGGGCTTTAGATGTCATGGCGTAACAGACAGGTTGGGACTTGAAAAAGCAACTTAAGTCTGGTAGTGGTAGTTGAATTCATAACAAGCAATAAGAGAAAGCATTAAAGTATTTTTGCTGATTTTATTTCTGAAATATGAAACGGCGGGAACACAGTGAGATATCACACACACACACACACACACACACACACACACACACGCACGCACGCACACACACACACACACACACACACACACACACACAGATTCACACATTCTCAAGAATGAAACGGCTGGCAAAATGTACATTTCACACACACACACACACACACACACACACACACCATAACACTGGATAATTTTGCTTTCAAATTGATGAAAGTCTTTGAAGCTAGTCAAACATTTTATATCACAGGCAGAAATCAGTATTTCACTCTACTGAATACTGACAGACCTAAAATATTTTTACCTTCTAGTAATGTAGTCTAGATATAGGACACTGAACCTTTTTCGTAATTCACATGGATTTTCATGAATTTCTTATTTGCCCCAAACTGGTGTTTAGAATTGTCATTATCAAGATGCTGGAGTTAATCAAAATAAAACTAGTAATTGCTTTCCAGTGCAAAGGTCTTTAACTAGTATAAGCATTTTGACAGCTGTATTTTATTTGGTTCAGGTGAACATCAGTTGATACAATGGTAGTTTGCTATTTTCAGGTGAAATATGCCTCAGCATAAATCACTGAGTTATTATTTCAGTTGTTAAATGGATTGCAGTTGATGTAATGGTAATTTGTTAAGTCTGTTTTCTAGCAAACCATGCCAAGCCTATAGTTTATCACTGAGTCACAGTTTCAGTTGTTAAATATTTTTATGCACCAGCACAACAGTTTTAGATTTATCAAGCATACATTGGATTTGCGGATCTTTATATTAAGTCGCTTAAAAAGTCATTTGAGATAAAATTTTCCATTACGAGAGTGTTGAGATGATGCAGTTTGTTGCATATGTTTATCACATAGAATTATTAATGATTAATTTTAGTACTTTGATCATACAAATGAAATATATTGAAATCCCTCTTCCATAATAAAATCATTCCATGATCAAAAAATCGTTGCCATCCAGACATTTCTCGTTGCTGTTCAGTTGATGTTACAAAGAAACATGCTTACCTCACTTTGTTCGCAGACTCATGCTTTTGTCATGGTTTATAATCTGGCTCTGGGTTCTCAACCTTGTAGTCCACATAATAAATCTAGTGGTATGATTTTATACCTCTTTTCTGCAGTTTGTATTGACTGACAAGCTGAGAACCACAGGCAGTTAAGCATTCAGCATAGGATTAGAACCAACAGATGCAGGACAAGACAACAGAGCTGGAAGCCACCTCTTCACGAGTTGGTCTCAAGATCCATGAGGGCAAGACCAAGATCCTCAAGATCAACACAAAAAGTGAGGACCCAGTCACACTGCATAGAGTAGTGAGCTGGAAGAAGTGGAAGCCTTTACATATCTGGGCAGCATCATTGACAAACAGGGTGGCACAGACACAGACGTCAGAGCAAGAATCGGCAAGGCAAGGGCAGCATACAAGCAACTGAAGAACATATGGAGCTCCAAGGTGGTATCAACTCGCACGAAGATCAGGCTGTTCAACTCCAGCGTCAAGTCAGTGCTACTGTACGGAGCCGAGAGACATGGAGGACAACAAAAAGACCACCACCAGGAAGTGCAGACTTTCATCAACAGCTGCCTGAGAAGAATTCTCCAGATCCACTGGCCCAACACCATCAGCAACTCAGACATGTGGCAGCGGACCAGCCAACTGCCAACTGAAGATGAGATCCGGCGCAGAAGATGGGGATGGATTGGGCACACCCTGAGGAAGCCAGCCAATAACATCACCAGACAGGCGTTATCATGGAACCCCCAGGGAAAACGGAAAAGAGGAAGGCCAAGAAACACCTGGCGACGGGACCTTGAGGCAGACAGCAAGAAGATGGGACACACCTGGAAACAACTAGAGAGGGCAGCCCAGGATCGAGGACTCTGGCGGACTGTTGTCGGCGGCCTATGCTTAAGGAGGAGCGACAGGCATAACTGACTGAACTGATAGGATTAGACCAGAGATGGAACTTTTCTCAGTTCAACATTTGTGCTGTTTTGCTTGTGGGTGTGGATGTTTTTCTTTTTTCTTTCTTCTTTTTTTTTGTAAAAATCCAAATGTGTGGTGCACAATCAGAGCTCAAAGTACTCACTCATCTGATTGTTTTTGGACCACTAAACCTGGCAAACAGGTGAAAGGGTCTTTCTACTTGTCCTCCTTTCAGCATCCTGTTTTTGACTGCATCAGTGAAAGGATGACATTGACAGAGTGGTCAACTTCAAGTTGAGTTCAGTCCAGTCCAATTGCACGTCCCCCGTCCTGTTCTCAGGTCTACACTTCCGCCCTGCTGCCTTCCTCGGTTTTTTTCTCAGAATGGAACTCCATCAAAGTGCTGTTTAACTTAGACAAGATGGGCTGGACTTTTTTTGGGGGGAAAAGTTTCAGCAGGATGCAGACATTGTGCTGGTCATCGTGGAATTGATGGATCTAAGCTTAACCCTTTTATTTTCAAATGTTTGTAGACTAATATGGAGTAGACTCATTTTGAAATGTGTGCATGACAAAGCTTGAGGGAGGCAGAGATAGGATAGAGACTGAGATCAACACACATTGAGATGAAATAATTTTAATTCAGGCCACAAATGTGTTAACAAAGCAAGCATGACAATTTCATTCTTATATTATACACTTCCATGCATGGCAGACATTTTCTTTGAAAACTGTTCCCTGGCTGCTTACTTAGTGCACAGACACATCTTGCTGAAATTTTCCCAAGTTCAGAGAGTTGTTTGATATGAAGTGCAGCGACTTCAGTGCAGATTTATGTGTTCATTTTTTGAGACATCTGATGTGGCGCTGTCTTGCATTTGATGCCACTGGTATTACCTCTGCCATTTTCAATGTTTTTATTGCTTGCACAGTAAATCAGGCAGTAAAGTCAAGGAATAAAGTTCTAAAGTAATGTCAAGGTTTGAAATGAAGGTTTCAGCTCAGAAATTATTCATTTGAAAAAAAAAACAAATTGTCATTTTGCAGCCAATTATTTTGTTTTTGTTTACCTGTATTAGGGCTTTATTCTAGGGATAAGTACAGGAGGAAGGGCTAGGGAGAAGAGGGTGATGGAGGGCTGAAGGGAGGAGAAGAGTTATTTTCATTTGTGTATAGATAAGCATAAGTGTACGAAGATCCTTTTGTAGTGTCCGTTTTCAGTGTCATCGCTACAGAGCGATTTTTAGAGTGCCATTGTTTTCACCAGGATAAAATGCATGACACATGAAGTTGAGGATTTCTGTGGGACAGGCACTGGACCGTGTCCACCTCTGATGGTGTGTACCTGACTCAGCGCCAAGAGCCCACCATGGCGCTCATCAGAGTGACGGCCAAAGGGAGCATCATTCAGCTGGATGCCCCTGGCATGGAGTCCATCACCCTGCCTATTGACCCCCCTGTCACCAAGGACAGGCTGAGCAAAGTCACGTAAGTTGTCCCATTTCTTCTTTCAAACACTTTGATGCTGAGTCAGTATGCTGTCAGAGAAGGATCAGCTGATGGCGTATGATCATGGCTGATGTTTGTTTACAATTTGTTTTGATCAACAGTTGAACTTGAGTCACATATGATAGTTTTTTTTTTTTTTTTTTTTTTTGAATAGATTGAACTGGAAAATAATTTTTCTCCTTCTTCCTCCATTTCACTCTGTCAGTTTGTGTCTCGGTTGCTTACTCAGTCTCATACACACATGCATGCACACACACGATCATGCAGACATGCATACATGCGTGCGCATGCACACACATACACACACGCACGCACACACACACACACACACACACACACACACACACACACACACACACACACACACACACACACACACGCACACACACACAATGCGAATCTGTCAAAATTAACATAAGTAGAAATTGTCACAAGTTTTCAACCACTTTGGGGAAGTAGTGAGCATTTTGGACTCTCCCCAAAGTGACTCAGCAGCAGTGCAGTGTCTTGTCTAGTGTTGCTACATGATGACTCAACATTGACTTCTCCCTGTGGGTTTCCTGTACTGGGGATGCGACAGGACAAACCAGGCTGTGACTGTGAACCAGGTGCTGGAATGAGCGGTGTGGGTGCAGTGCCACTTAGGGGGCAGGAAATAAAGTTGGATTAAAAAAAACACATCAAGTTTGTTAAGTCTGTAAACAAAATTGACTCGCATTTCAGTAGACACAGGTACCACATGAGGTCATGTCATATTGTATTTGTATTATCATGGATTAATGGAAAGGCTTGGGCACAGTCACTAGATGTTTAAGATCAACTTTTTTTTTTTTTTTTTTCTGTCCCAACCTCTGCGCCACCTCAGAGGCAGTGCACCCATGCCGCTCATTCCGACACCCTGTCCACAGCCACAGCTCAGTCGGCCCCGCCGCAGCCCCGGCACCGGCAATCCACAGGGAACAGTCAATGTCAAGTCGTCAAGAGGCAACCCACCAGAGGAGACACTGCACTGCTGCTGAGTCACTTCGGTGGTGTTCAGTGGTGCCTGTTCTGATCTAACATATGCAGGACACC
>JADBJO010001511.1:262500-295000 GCA_016801955.1 Conus betulinus
ATCCTCTGAGTATACATTTGTTATTGGTTGAATATATACCAGTCATCCTCAGCCTTTGAAAACTCCCAGCGCTAAAAGACTATGAAATAAAATCTTTAAAAAAAATGTCACAATATTAGCATGCTCACAAGCCACATACTGCACAGAGAACTGTTTTTAATCATGAGCATGAGTGTATGCATGCATGCCTGCTTGTGTATTGATCTGTCAGCAGGAGAGTTAAAAAATAGGTGGAACTTCATCAACTTGTTCAAGGCTGTTGTATGGTCAGTGTTTGCATACCAAAATTTCGAGCCTTGGGATGCAGAATCTGTAGAGTTGGATGACAAATTTTTTTTATGTGACACAAATTTCATTTGTACAGCAGATTACATTAAAGTGCACAGTTTGTGTTTAAACTCAGATGTTTTCGTACAGATTCCGCCTGAAGGAACCGTATGGACAAAAGCCTGCTTTTGGTGTCAACTTCACCTTGGACAAGCCTGGAAAGATCCGTGTGGGTGATCTGATCTACGCCAGACTGGGTCAACACAAAGTGTCGCCCAAGTGAAAAAGGTTGGGTGGTGCCGATTCAGAAGGGACCAGCTGTCCTAGGTGATCACTTCTTTGTCTGTGATTATTGAACACCAGTGATAGTGTAGTATCTAATGTAGTATTGAATGTTATCTCATACCTGATTTTTTTTTTTTTTTTATGAAATACACTGATATATATTTTTGTGTGGTAGT
Source organism: Conus betulinus (assembly GCA_016801955.1). Classification (NCBI taxonomy): domain Eukaryota; kingdom Metazoa; phylum Mollusca; class Gastropoda; order Neogastropoda; family Conidae; genus Conus; species Conus betulinus. Next base: position 263,229 of record JADBJO010001511.1, read on the forward strand.
TTTTACAGATGTTGATGTCAACCTATGGGTATGTTATCTGGTTAGTGTTGAAGCTGAACTGTGAACAAGATTTTGCTTAACCTGTGATGAAAACTAAAAAGTGGATGTGATCTATCAGAGATTTTTCTCAGTGCTCATATCATTGCCAGTGGCCAGAAGTTTGAGGACATGGACAGCTTTCAAAACTCAGGTCTCCTGTCCTAACACATCATAACTCCAAACAAGCAGTCAAAACATGGCTTAGATTGTATCATATGTCATTTTGAAATGCATTTCCATCACCTTCATTGTGAAGATGCAATTATTCAGATTACAGGCGCTCTCCCTCCTCTTCTGTTGATGTGATTGCAAGACACTGACAGCTAGAGGAGAATCCATACTATTGTAGACAGTTGTTGCAGATAGGCTCCCTGCACCCCATAAAAAAAAAAAAATCAAGGACAAACTAGCATGTTGAAGAACAAATTGAGATTCATACAAGCAAATGAAAATACTTTCTTTTTGAGATGTTGCTCTCAGGAAACTTATCCTGTGACCTCAAGTTCATCCAAAGTGGTACTGCTGAAAGCAAGATGTAAAAACTGGCATATTTAGCTACTAGACTGTCTAAAGTTTAGCATTCTTTGTCTGCTTGACAGGGAACGGAAGGAATTGGAGACTGAGGTGTCCCTCAAATGATCCTTTGGTCACAGGATGAGAAGAAAACCTGTTAGATCAGAATATTAATTCTGTTTTTTGTGAAGAAAATTTCGAGGACTACAAACCAGCATAATATATATATCATACTGCTGTATGATACATACATATCATACTGCTGTCATAAGCAGCTAATTCTTGCCTTGATTTTATGTTATGGGGTTGTATATGCATTTATATGTATTTCTTTCTTTGCATCCAGCCAGAATGACATTGTAAATATATATATATATATATATATACATACAAACGTTACTGTGGAGTGGCTTTTTCAGCAGTGAAGTTTTTTCCTTTTGTTTGTTTGTTTGGATTTGCGGGTTTACATTTAATCAGACAACTACTTTTTATGTATTTCTTATGATTGTTTTATATCTAGAACAGCTTCCTTTAATTTTACGGTCTGTGCACACACGACACACACACACACACACATACACACACTCACACAGTCACACACACACACACACACACACACACTACCAGAAAACATATGTGCGTGCATTATTACATCTATACCTTGACAGTCACATTGCCAAAATGATGGAAGAGTGGTTATCTCTGTCATTTGATGTGATTTGGAGTGGTAATTGTACAATGATCTATGTCTGACCTAAAGACAGAATGTGTCCACTTCTGTTCACACACTGATAGAAATTTGACCAAAACCATTAATCAAGGAAATAAAAATCATAATCCCAGATGGTAGAAAAGATGGCCTCCAAATGACAAAAGTCGTTGATATACCAAGGGGTCTTTCAGTGTAAATTGTATCCCCACCGTTTGGAAATTCTGTGCTTGGGATTTCCTTGTTTTGTATCACTCTCACTGTGCCTTTTTTTACTTTTCTTTTTTTTTTTTTTTTTTTACATTGTCTGTTGTTTATTGTTTTTCTGCCTTTGTTGCCTGTTCACCAGTCTTTGCTGGGAAATTCTTTACCTTTTTTTTTTCTCGTAGGATCTGTAACGTTCCAACTTTTTTGCTGTTATCTGTCGATTAGATCGTGAAATTGCGCTGTCTGTCCCAAGTGGAGAGAGCTGTCCATTCTGCAGTGTTAATTTGCTCATGACTTTTTTGGTTAACTTTGGCTATGGCTGGCTACAGGTAATTACACCTGATTTTCTTATCATAATTCATGTGTCCCTTATATGTTTTGAATATGTATCTCTTGTTAGTTGAATATTTGCTTGGTTGTGTTTCTTTAAAAAAAAATTTTTTTTTTTTTTTAAATGAGAAACAGTGATATTGACATTCAGGTATTAGTGTAGACTGTATGAAACATTTTCAGAATGTATCCTTTTGCATTCCTGTCGTGACGAAAGAAAATGCTCAATATGTGGTTGTCTGTTATGCCCAACAGTTGACATGAAAGTGTTCATGTCTTACTCAGATCCATGCAAAAATCACCCACCTTGGCCAGCAAAAATGTTGTTAGATCTCCAAACGTTGTTGATTATTCATACTGTTTTTAACTCTTGAAGAGTCAGTGGGAAAAATGAGATTAAGATGAGTGAAAAAAAGAAGTGAAAGTTTACATGAATACAGCTGTTTCTTTTTCAAAATTTATTGAATTTTTCTTTTTCTGTCCGTGTCTCCTTCACCTTTAAGTTTCATCCTTCCCCCTTACCCTATGATTTGCACAAAGGTTTAGATGACTGGTTAAGAATTGACCTTGGTTTTTTGACGGGAATAAGTAAAAACAGTTTTCAACTTTGAAGTCCATGCTTTGAGTGTTTAAAATATGTAAATGCCAATGCAAATTTTTTTCATTCAGACAGTTTTGAAACTCATTGAAAGTTCACTTTATCTGAAAGAAATTGCATACTTTTGCAGATGTAATAAAAGAGATTGCAAGCATATTTGTCTGAGTGATCGGTTGAAGACTTCTTTTCAGCTTTTGTTCTTTCTTTTCTGTCATTTTTGTTTGTTTTTAAGGTTTTACTTTTTTTTGTTTAAGGTTTGTTTTTTGTTCTGGGGGTGAAGAATCAAGTTGAATGACTGATGTCCTCGGCACATCCTAGTTTTTTTTTTCCAACATAAGAAGTCAGCTATCCTGTTCTTACAATTGTGCATGTAGATAGATTTGTTGTGTTTGTTGCTTTGTCGACAGGACATGTGCATTTCACATTGAGGTAGTAGCCTTGAAAAGGCTGTGTTCAGTCAGCTTTAGGGAATTACATTGGAGTTCTTATTGTCATTTATGAGTATAAACATCAAAGGAGTCACCTGGCAGGAGGGCTGTGAGATGGGGACTTTTACATCATAGATAGATGAGATCATTTGGCCAGTTTTATTTTTGCTGTCTCCACCAAGTCATGGGCGTTTCATGGGAGACAGATCTCCAACACAGAAATTCAACAGTTCGCTGAATTGTTTGGCTTTGAGGCCTCCTAACAAAGGCTCAGCTGCAATGGAGTGGATGTGTGGTCGGGATGCTGAACAATTGCTGGTCAAATATGTTCATCTTCTCCAAGCTGGCATCCAGAAGAACCTGATGGACACGTATACATGCACGCACATCCTGGGACACTCTACACGTGCGAGCATGCGCATGCACACACATACTAACTTGAAGAAAACAGAAAGTAGCATTACTTTTGCTGATTTTACTGACAATACTGCCAACAAAAGTAGTTATTTCATTCAGTCGTATGCATAAATGACTATATTCTTATGTCACACACGCGCCATTTTCTATCTGTGTGAAGATAAGAAGATGCATGGAGGTAGAATGATGAAAACAAACCAATACATGAAGTTGAAAATTTCCTGCTGTGAGCGATGTGCCTAGTGGACCTTGGCTTCATTGTGCTATCGAAGGAGGGTGAAGGATTCTGAGGATGAGCGTGTTCTAGTTCCCTCCATTTTTTCTGACTGACACCAGTATTACTCCAAAATTATACAAGTTACGGTTTTCAAATTTGACACAGCTATAAATGAAAGCATTAGTTATAGGTAATTAAAGTGTTAAGGTTTTGGACCAAAACTGAGTCTATTGTTTACATTCAAAGACTGAAGCAAAATTTGGAAAGAGAGGGGGTTAGTTACCGCCAGGGACACAGAGTACAGTCCTTGGCGGTAACTATACCCCCCTCTCTTTCCAAATTTTGCTTCATTTTCCGCCCTCAGTCACTCCGTTTTGAAACTTCAATTCAAATACTGAGTTATGTTAAAAAGAAAAGTTTGAATGTATCATAGCCTCACGAGTCCAAAGATACATAATATGGAATTTTAGTATGTATCCAAACATCGATCACCTCCCCAACCTTCCCTCTCTCTCTCTTCGCTCTTCCACCTTGAAAGTAATAAATAACAAACAAGTAGGATAACATTTGCTTACACGAAAAGATAAAGTACACATTCATAACTCAAATCGATTTGCTGCTTAGAACACCAAATCTCCTTGCAGAAATGTCAACATAGACCACACACAACGAACGAGGTGTGCTTAGAAAAAAAAGGCTTTTTCACATAACCCTTTATCCACATATGTACACAGCAACAACAACTGGAGTAATGACTAAACACAAATTGACATCAATAAAAGACTCGCACAACCTTCAATCTTCACTTGCACAACCATCATCTTCAATACAGTCATACAAACACAAATGCAGGTTACCTGGGTTTGAGAGTAATGAAGGGAAATGTTCAATGAGACAAAGAGTAGTAGTAAACGGTCAGCAACGAATATGTAAAGTAATTCTTGCTTCATTGGTGAGAAACTCCAAACGATTGTTGCTTTGAACACCAAATTTCCCAGAAGAAATGCTAAACACTGAGCACACAGAACAAACAAGGAGACATCATCAACGAGGTTTGCCGGCTCTGTATCCGATACATGACACCTCGACAAGAAGTGGCAAAATGACACATGTTAATATTTATTCAAGACTGGTACATCCTTTCCTATTTTGAATAATCAAATGAACACAGAAGAACAGAAATACATGTAAATACAGGTAATCTAGGTTTGATTGGCAAGGAAGGAAATGTGAAAGGAGATAGGGAACAGTGTACAGGAAGAAACGAATGTGGGTAACTCTTCCTCCCATGATGAGATAAAAATTGCACACCCATAAATCCAAACGAAAACGGCTTAAACACAACAACGCCAGATAGAAAGGCCAACGCACAGAGCACACAGAACAGAGAAAACACATTCTCAAACATACACGTTCTAAGCTTGCTTGTACTACACCCTGTACCTAACACATGTACACAGCAACAACCCCTGGAGAAATGAAAGAACACAAAACATTATGTAAGACTAGCACAGCCTGTTCGATCTTGGCTATAGTCAAGTAAACACACAGAAGAACAGAAACGAAGGCAAGTATGTTAGGTTTGATTGATATGAAAGGAGACTCAGAACTGGCCACTGCCGACTCAATGGCCACCTGCATAGGAAGCTGAAGCTGGCGCCTTCCCCCTCCTGCTCCTGTGGTCTTGAAGACCAAACACTAGAACACATCCTACAGACCTGTCCCCTTCTCATGGGACTGAGAGAAACCGTGTGGCCAACGCCGACTCCGCTGCACACGAAGCTCCACGGCTGCCGACAAGACCTGGAGAAAACGGCTACATTTATCAACGAGGCTGGGCTGACGCTGTGAGGCGAACGAAGAAGAAGAAGAATTGATATGAAAGAAAATCTTAAATTAGATAGGCAATAGTAAAATAGTGAATAAGTAGGATAACTCCAAACTGTGGTTGCTTACAATACCAAATCGCTTAGCAGAAATACCAACACAGAGCAAACAGAACAAACAATTATATTCGCAAAAATGATGTTCCAGGTTTCTTCATATATCCTGTACTTGACACATGTACACAGAACAAATAATGGAGATATTAACAAACACATATTTATCTCAAATTTATACAAGATTGAAACAGCCTTTTGTTTATTACAGCCAAGCAAACACACGAACGAACAGACACAGATATAGGTAGCCTGGGCTTGATTGGCATGAAAAGAAATGGGGAATAGTAAACAGTCCCAAAAAGGAAAAGAAAAGAAAAAAAAAGAGATTAGAGTAACTCTTCCACCTTCAGTGAGGTAAATGAAACATGTCCATAACTCAAAATATTGCTCTTTATGACACTAAGTTGCCTAGCAGAAATGCTAACACGGAGCACACAAAACTAATGAGCAGACAGACATCCTCAAAAAAAAAAAAAAAAAAAAAAAAAAAAAAAAAAAAAAAATCCTCCATACTTACTCATAATATACCCTGAACCTGACACATGTATACAGTTATAACAACTGGAAAAATAACACAAATTAGCATGTATTGAAGACTGGCGCGGCATTTTTTGATCTTGAAAATAGTCAAAACAAACAAATAGACGAACAGAAACAAATACAGGTAACTTGGCAAACTGGTATGATAGAAAATCTTAGGTAAGACAGGAAATAGTAAACAGTAAATGACGAAAGACGATAACTCTTGCTCGTACGGAGGTTTATTGCAGGCCTAAACTCCAAACTATTGCTGGTTACGACACCCAAGTCGCGTAGCAGAAATGCCAACACAGGCACACAGAACAAACGAGAAGACAGTCTCAGAGGGATGTTCCAAGGTTGCTCGTGAGCCATGCACCTAACACACATACACTGCGACAACAACTGGAGAAATGAACGAACACAAATTAAGATGTATTCAAGACTGGCATGTCCTTTTCGATCTTGAAAACAATTGAACAAACATGTGAGCAATCAGAAACAATTACAGGTAACCTAAGTTTGATTGGCATGAAACGAAATCTGAAATGAAGCAGGGAATAGTAAACAGTAAATAACGAATAAGTAGAGTAATCCTTGTTCCCGTGAGGAGATATGTTACACTCCCTTGTCTCCAAACGATCGCTGCTGATGACATTAAATTGCTTGGCAGAAATGCTGGTATAATGCAAACACAATAAACAAGAAGAACACCATCAAAAAGGTTTGTCCACGCTTGCCAGTATAAAACACATGCACAACAACAACAACTGTTTATCCGTGTGTGCGTGTTTTATTGTATTTAAGATCAACAAGCGGAAAATGACTGAACACAAAAAGTAACTGCATTATTCATGACTGGCACTACCTTTTCGGTCTTGAATATAGTAAAGCAAATAGACGAGTCAAGCAAATAGACGGACGAGCAGATACAAATACAGAAAGGAAATCTTAAATGGGGCAGGGAATAGTTAAAAGTAAATAATGAATAAGTAACGTGACTATAAACTCATGAGTTAATTTACACGCCCTAACTCCACACGATCACTTCTCACGTCTCAACTGGCAGAAATGCTTACTTAGCGGATACATTAAAGACAAGAAAACATTGTCGGAAACAAGATTCAAACTTTGCTCACATATCCCGCGCGTAATACATAAACATAGCAGCTACAAATGGAGGAATGAATGAACAAAAGCGAACATTTATTTAAGACTGGAACAATCTCTTCGATCTTGAATATAGCCAAGCAAACATACAACGAATAAAGACAAATACAGGTAACTGCTAGGCTGAGTTTGACTGGTAAAGAAGAACATTTGTATCATCAAGCAGGGAATAGTAAAGAACATAATAAAGAATAAGTAAGGTTACTCGATCTTAATCCCATGATGAGATACATTGCACGCCCATAAACCCAAGCGATTGCTCTTACAACACCAAATCCCATAGCAGAAATGCCAACGCAAAGCACACAGAATAAACAAGGAGACATCCTTGATAAGGATATCCCGTGCTTGCTCATATACCATGTACCCGACTCATGTACACAGAAACAACAGGTGGAGAAATAATTAAAATGAATTAAGAATATTTTAAGACTGGCACAACTTTTTTTTTTTTTTCTTAAATACGGTCAAACACACATAAGGACAAACAGAAACAAATACAGATAATCTCGATTTGACAGGTAAGGAAGTCCTGAGTGAGGCAGGAAACGTTAAACAGCACATAACCAATAAGTGATGAGATAAATTACTCTCTCATACCTCCATACGATTCCTGCTTCCAACACCAAATCGTCTAGCACAGATACCAACACAGAATGCAGAAAACACACAAGGTGATATCTCAGAAAGGATGTTCTAAGCTTGCTCATAAATCCTATACCAGAAACATGTACAAAGTAACAACTGGAGAAATCAACACACACTGACATTCAGTCAAGACTGGCACAACCTTTTTGATCTTGAATTTAGTCGGGCAAACACATGGACGAACGGAAAAAAAAATTACAGGCAACATGGCTTTTATTGGGATGAAAAGGAATCTCAAATGACAGACGAACAGAAACAAATACAGGTACCTGAGTTTGATACATATGAGAGCAATTTTTAAAGGCTATAGTAGAGGAGGAAACAGAACTGTTGGTAGAGCGCCGGTCTCGTCATCCTAACGTTGCGGGTTCGTATTTCGGCACAGCGGCATTTTTTCCCGTGGAGCTATCCTTCATTCTGATTGCATATCATTCTTCTGTCCTTCGAATGAGAATATAAACCGACGTGTTCCGTGTGTATACGCACGTAAAATGTCTTGCAGACACACGTATCTTCCCCGAAACTGGAATATTACTACCTTAATGCCGCGATAAAAAACGGTTATACACACATCTACATACACTTCTTCTTACACACAACACTCTTACTACGTATCATGCAGTATCTACAATTGTATCAACTTCCGCGCAAAGAAAGAAACACAATTACTGTACACTCTTACTCCCACGCTTGATATACATTACATATCCGTAACTCCAATCGAATACTCCTTACAACACAATACCAATACCGAGCAGGTACACAAGGCAGCAGAAACTAACGACTACGTACGGTAACTTTTTCTCTCATAATGAGATAAATAACACACCCTAATTTCATTGCACATTGCTGCTAACACCAAATCGCCTAACGTCAAATGTCAAAACTTCCATGCTTGCACATATAACATGTACATGTTGTAGCAACAACTTGAGAAATGACGGAACAAAATTATTATACAAGACTGACTGACACAACCTAATACGGTATCTAATGTGTTCGGTTCAAGAATTGACGTCACAAAATAGACTCTCCAAAAAGCAGTCCAGCAGAGCCAGCAAGGGCAATGGACAACGTGGAGAATGCACTCCAAAGATGTCTCACTTGGAATGACATTTGGCACATGGCCCCTGTCAGGGGCTCAGCTTCATTCTCAGATCTGCATATGCCTCAGGTCAAATGCAAACCTGGTGAAGTGGGGAAAAAACAGACGATCCTTCATGCCATGAAAAACAAACAGTGGAGCATGTCCTAAGCTCATGTAAAGTAGCCTTGGCTCAAGGAAGGTACACATGGAGGCACAAACCAAGTGCTAAAAGAGATTGTACAAGTACTCCACAAAAAGGAAAATCAAGACTCCAAAAGCACCTGTAACATTCTTCACGGCAGGAGGCAGCGAATCATGGCCAAGAACAACAGTGCCACTCGGAAGATGTAGGCAGAGTCTGCTGGACGGGGCAGATGACTGGGAGTGCACTGCAGACCTCCCAGAATGGAAGAGTCACCCAGAGATCATCAGCAAGAGTGGCATGAGACTAGATGTAGTAGTCCACTCTCAGTCAACCAGGCAGCTGATCATGATCGAGCTCACGGTGCCATATGAGAACAGAATGGAGGCAGCTCAAGTCTACAAGACTGCTGATCTGGCGAAACAGCCGGAGGAGAGAAGGCTGTCAGGTCAAAGTCCTCACTGCAGAAATTGGAGCTAGGGGGTTTGTAGGAACCTGTGCATACAGCCTCATGAAACAGCTCTCAGTTGCAGGGAGGGAAAAAACTAGAGCCCTGAAAGCAATGACAGAAGCAGCAGAGAGGTGTACAAGCTGGGTCTGGTCAAGGAGGAACAAAAGTGAATTTCAGAACTAGTCCCAGTGGCTCAGTGGTTACTGCGCGAGTCACTAAGTGGAAAATGAGCATGTCCAGACGGGCATGGGTTCGAATCCCAGCCAAGATGGGGGAAAAAAAGGGGCAGCAGAGGGACATACGGAATCATGAACCGGGTGTGTCCCCCCCCCCCTCCTAGAGTGTCAGGAGACAAGGGTCGAAACACTTGCTTGAAGGGGCTCCTCTTCTGAGGACTCATTGCTGCCACGCTCTCCACGAGTTTCTCTCTCTTCTCTCTCTCTCTCTCTCTCTCTCTCTCTCTCTCTCTCTCTCTCTCTCTCTCTCTCTCTCTCTACGGTTCCGCAGTAGTTGCACAACATGAAGAATAAAAAAAATATCTGAATAAGATCGCAAATAAACTCGAACAAAATCAACGCAGAACAAAAGCCTTTCTTGCAACACAGCCAGACTTGAAGTCAAGGCTGTCACAGGTCCAGGCACTGAGGTGCGTGAACTTCATGTCCCGAACGTGTTTGGTAGATACTGTCATCGTCATTGTGATGATCCAGCGTAGATTGTTAATAAGGCCTCCTAGGGATGATTCTCCTGTTTCCTTATGCGATGTTTCAAATTCTGGTGCAGCAGATAGTTCTAGCAGAGTTGGAGGACTATGGTTTGCTCTTCAACGTGCAGATGACGTCGGTTCTGTCAATATATGTTCCTTCAGACTATACGAGTCTTTTCTTCTCTATGTAAACGACCTTCCTGATGCCGACGACACCATGCGCAGCAAGACCATCACGAAGAAAAAAGACGAGCGAGTGCTGCAAGAAGACCTACACTCCCTTACCACCTGGGAGGAAAAGTGGTCTTTGGGGTTCCATCCACAGAAGTGCTCAACGCTGAGAGTTTCTCGGAACGGAACAAGATTGCCCTGTGTATGAGCTACATGGACAGAATCTCGAAAGCGTTAACACCACTAAATACCTAAGTGTCAACATCCAGGATGCAGTGGGAATCTCACGAAGAAAGCCAGCAACACCCTAGGCTTCATCCGGCGCAACCTCAAGATCGGCAACAAGAAAACAAACGAAACTGCGTATAAAGCCCTTTTTCGCCCGCTTCTTGAGTACGCAGTCACCGTCTGGGATCCCTACACCTCAAACAAGATTGAGGCCCTCGAGAAGATCCAACGAAGAGCAGCAAGATGGGTGTTAAATCGCCACCGCCAAACATCATGCGTCGACTCCATCATCCTTGACTCTCTTAACTGGCCTTCCCTACAACAGCGTCGTAAGAAAGCCCGCTTGGAGATGTTTTATAAATTCCATCACGGTCTCATCTCCATTTTCTCCACGTACCTGCCCAAACCATCTGACAGCAGGCTGAGCTCTAGGATCAACAATGACCTGAGCTACAACATTCCCACCTGCACGACGCGGTACAGGTAGATGTTCTTTCCGAGGACCAAAATGGAACAAGTTGCCTCACGAGGTTGTGACAGCTGCTGAGTCACTGGACTGCTTCAAGTCCAGGCTGGCCCCCATCTTTAGAACCTAAAAAACAACCAACCCCCCTTCCTCACCACCTCCCAACCCTCCCCCCTTACCCTCCTCCTGACCACTGTTCCCTACCCCCCCCCCCCCCCCCCCCCCCCCTGCTTTTTTTAAAAAATTCTCACAACAGCACAATCTCCCCAAATACGACAAAACCATCAGCAAAATGATGTTGGTCGTACAAATGAAGAAGAAAAAGAAGATGCACGATGTAAGACCTTGGCGATGCATGGCGCTCTACTGCTACAGCTGGCTTCCGGTCCCTGGTGCCTTGGACCGGAGCCATACGAACCTGATCCCCAGGATGGAGAGATAAGTGCTCTGAGGTGCTTGGCTTGTCAAGGTTGAACTTCTGCTGGGCCTTTTCATTTTTTCATGCGCAGCTTGATATCTTGGTGATCATATGCAGGGCTAAGAAGACTTTGAGAGGTTGGCAGCTTGTTCACAATCACCGTTTATCATGAGAATTAATGCTATCCAAGGGTGTAGTTCGACAGTCAAGCAAGGCCAAATAGGCCTACTTACCATCATTTTTCCGACAGCAGTCTTTTCACAGCTTGGACTAAACGTTCAGCGTCTCCGCTGGAGTTCTGAAAGTGAGAACTTGATGTTTTGTGGTTTATTCCACACGCAGAAACTGAAAAACTGTCGGCTGGTGAATTGTGTTCCACACTCACTTCCTAAGGTAGATGGAATTCATGACGGCCAAACTGACTTTTTCTGTTGTTCAGTGACAGATTCAGTTGTCATGTTTGTAAAGCTCTTCCACTTCAACGAACTTTGAATAATAATCCACGGACAGAAGGTATTTTTTTTCATTGGAAATCGAAGATTTCAGTTCCAACTTCAGCGTATGGAAGATCTAGAACAGACATAGGCAGAAGTAAGCAGACGGTTTTGACTTGAACTCTACACACTTGGTGCAGTTAATTTTGACATCGATATCAGAGTCTATTGAAGGCCAGTACATCACTTCTTGAGTTCACTGTTTACGTTTCATGAGACCCAGGTGAGATAGTGAATGAGAGCCACCACCTGTTTCTGTAGATTAGGTGGAATGACGATCTAGGTCCTTTGAAAATGATGCTATCAGAGAGTGCCGATTCATTTGAGACTGTAGTATGCAACTACTGTGGAATTATGGACACAGCTCTTCCTAAATACAATTTACAATGGGACGTCAATGCCTGAACCAAACACATTAGATGGTGTCAGAAGCTGGTTCTTCACCACAGCGAAAGCAATGGCTCGTGTCCTCTGTTGCTGTCTTGTGTTCTCCATTACTGTAACTTGTGATTTTGACTTTTGTTCATGACAACATCCACAGTAGGTTTTGTTTCTTCTCGAATGAAACGAAATTCATGTGTTTTTTTTTTTCATTTTTATTTTTATTATCATTATTACTTTTTTCTTTTTTTTTTTTTTTTACTTCTGACAATATTCACAGCTACATCTGACTCATCACAAACAGTTCAGAGTTATTTCTATGATTGTTCAGATTGTTTGACAATTTCTATTGTTTGGGCTGGTGAGATCTTTCCCCTTTTCAAGGAATGTTCCTTGTAGTTTTTTTTTTTTTTTTTCAAATACTTCCATCGATTATGTAATGTCATTGTTATCTGTGTAGTCACAGTCGATCATGATCTGCCGTAGATCCTTCACAAAGTTGTCAAAGGACTCACCTTGGTCCTGTTTTCTTTTCTTCAGTTTATATCTTGCTACTCGTCTGTTCTTTCTTGGGCGAATACACCATTCAAACTTGACGAAACCCGCAACATGCTTTACTTTTCTGGTGTCAGTCTTGAATTAAGCTTAATTTGTGCCCTCTCATTTCTCCAGGTATTGTTGCTGTGTGTATGTGTCAGTACAGGGTATTTGAACGACCTTGGAACAATTAGAAAAAGAAGGATGTTTTCTTGTTTGTTCTGTGTGCTCTGTGTTGGATTCCTACTGGGCGATTTGGTGCCGTTGACTGTTATAATTTAGAATTATGGGCGTGTAATTCATATCATCAGGGGAGCAAGAATCCCCCACTGTTCCGTTGTTCACTGAGTACGTTCCTTGCCTCGTTGACGCTGAGGGTGAGTTTTACGTCCTATTGGCCTGAGACCTTAACGACAATTATACTACAGATGTAGGTCTGCAACGTTGTGGCAACTGCTGTCGCCGACAGTAGTGGGTGAATTGTTGTGGGGGTCGTCGTATTTCTCTCTCTCAGAACTCGTGTTCCTCTTGAGCTTTGGTTCAATTTTGGCTGTTGGTTGACCGATGATGGGCATCGGTATTGTTGCCTCGTTTCTTCAAACATCAGACTGTCTTCAGGACCACCTTCTCCGTGCTCGGGTGGCGATGGTCCTGTACCGCCGTGAAGCCGCCACAAGGAGGGAACAGGACGAAGGTCGCTGGAGCGCTGCACGAGTCCCTAATATACGGCGGGTACTCGCAGACTGCGGTCGAGAGGGCAGTTTTTCAGCCCACCCCAAAAGGAGTGGATCCATGTCTGACCAGCTCAGAACATGGTTACCCAGGCACGGTAGTCGCAGTCAGGCAGCGCTCCATCGCCGATCGCCCCACATCTCCAGGAGTCGACCCCGGCGACACAGGCTATAGACCTGTCATCACCCATACGGCTGGATGGTTGACTGTGCCGCCCGACAAAGATCTCTCACATCAGTGTCCCACCTCTCCCCTGGCGTCCACTGCTATGCCACACACGCAGCGATGTTCCTTGCCTCGAGGAGAAAGCTGAGTTTAACGTTCTCATAGCCTGGGCTTTTAGGGACTAGAGACCGCTGCGGCTGCAGCACGGATATTTTTTCTTGCCTCACTTTAGATTTCCTTTTATACCAATCAAACCCAGGTCACCTGCATCTCTTTCTGTGTGTCCGTGTGTTTGTTTCACTACATTCATGATTGAAAAGGTTGTTCCAGACTTGAATAAATGTTAGGCTACATCTTGTTCGTGCATTTTGTCCGGCTAATGTTGTTGTATACGTGTGTCAAGTACAGGGTATATAACATGCTTGGACATCCGTTTTCAGAATGAATCCTTGTTTGTTCTGTGTGCTCCGAGTTGGCATTTCTACCAGGCGATTTGGTGTCGTGAGCTGCAGTCATTTGCAGTTATGGCCGTGTAGTCATGGGAGGAAGACCCTTTTTTGCGTTTTTTTTTTTTTTTTCCCTTTTTGTTTGAATTAATATTGACTGTTTATGATTCACGGCCTCAATAATTGCTTTTCCTACTTGAAGGGAGGTCACTCTTTGTGGGGGCGCTTACACTAGTTGATAGCAACCGTAATGGCGGCGTACTTAGCAAGCTGAGGCAGGAGCAGTGAAATTTGCATTTTAAATGCATTTAGATAGGTAAAAATACAGGCACATGAAGCATTTTAAACCTGCTGTAATGCATGACAAATCGAGTATTCAAATAGTGTTAAGATGTTTTATATTCTTCGTGATTTACTTCTTTATTTGATAACTGGTTTTGCAAGAGTTGGTGGGCAATCACAATAATCTGAAACGTGGCGACATCTGAGATGTCAGCGCACTACTTGTATCATTTAGACTTGCGTTTTGTTTTACAACTTAAGCCATGTGAATTCAGTCTGATTTTGTACTTACCCCATTTGCTTGGTATGTACATGCATTATTTTCTTCTGGAGGGTGTAAAATACATGTTTACGTTCAATTTAGATTACCAGTTCCATGAAACATCTGGATTGGAAAACAGCTAGCGTAAACAACTAAATGCATGTATGTCAAAGATCAATATTCAGTTAAAATGTATTGAAGGTTAATTGAGATATTGTAACATTATGTTCAGCAGGTATCACTATGTGAAATATATTCCAATGTGTTATCCATTGATGTAAAACATTGTTAATGATCACGTGACGTTTTTGTTAAACTTTCGGCTACAGCATTTAATTGTTACAGATGGACAGAATAAGACGGTGATTCATTTACTGTTACTATGACCTGTATTTTATTCTGTATTACTTTTTAAAAGTATCCGAAGATTACATGACTAGATCTTGAATAGTAGCCCAGATGCTTATGTGAGGGGCTGAAATTATACCTAATATATGGGCAAAACTTGCGCTATTAATTTGAAATGAATCACTGAAAGGAAATTGCTGCAAGAAAGGTTATGGCTTTTAAAGCAAAAAAAAAAGTTTTGTTCAAAACAGAAGTCAAGACACACAAGTGTGAACACACACACACACACACACACACACACACACACACACACATAAACACACACACATTCATTTTGGAGGTTTACAACAATGATATAAACACATCATATCTGAAGTTGTTGGTATATGCTCCAGTTATTGTTGTCATACCCTGGCTAAAAGACCCCAGAGATCATCCAAACAGCCAACGTACTTGAATATTATGGTACAAATGCATCAGCTGGGGATGAGAACATTATGTGTGTGACCATTTTTGGTTACCCTGCCACATTGGCAGCCACACTCCGACTTAGGGGGATGTTGGAAACTAATAATGTTATGCTCGGAGCTTGTCACAACTGAAGACGATCCCCGCATAACTATGCAGAGCATAACAACATTTTGATGTAGCGTTGCTGTTCTAGGCTATGTCAGTTGGCCTGACACAGCCTTAAGCCAAGGCGGTATGCTCCAGTCAGAACAAAGGCGAAGGCATGGCAAATAACTATGATTAACAGATCTTTGCATACTTCTGTGTTTTGGACAACAGATAAACTAAATGATAACTAAATGATATGATAGGCTTGCTGTTGTGACTGTCATGCCGACACATCATGTGTGTTTAATGGTTCTATTTCAGTTAGGTCTAAAGTTAAAGATAAAAAAACCCAGTGCAAATGCCCCACCCCCCACCCCCTCCCCCCCTTCCACTGATAGCCCCCATTCTTTACTCTTTCTGCCTGGTGCCTGACTTCTGGTGGGGCACATACAAATGCATATGGTTACCTGTGCCCAACCAGGTTCGATTCAAATCTAGCACTTTTCACCCTCATTCTTTTCATAAATGGTACAAAGTAACACATTTAGAACTACAGCTGTATTTCCATTTTGTATCATGTGCTGCTTTCTGTAAGAAGATTTTGAATGATTTCACAAGCTTTTTCTCACTTTTTTTTTCCTTCCGACATGGGCAGTAACATAGCAGTGAGTCAAGTTTTAGTTGAAATTATTGAGGACGATCTTAGAAAAATAATTGTGAAAGTATAATGTCAAAAGCCATATTTACCTGATTGAAGAAATATTTGAATGCAGCCTGGTTACTTTTTTCTTTTGAAATAAAAATGAAATAATAGAACTTTTTTTTTTTTTTTTATCAAGGAACCAATGTCATTGGATGAATCAAACAAAATGAAACTATATATTATAGAAAAGAGTCTGTTGGTGTGTGGCTTGTTTGAGTACCAATCCAGAAATATGACAGTTTGACTCTTTGAGTAAAGTAATCTTATCATCCAACTGAATGACCAAAATGAGTCTGGCCCAGAAGGTTACACAGCCAGTCATGATGTCAGGGCTGAAAGGGTTTGGAAAAAACAAACCCATCCAGACACAGACACAAATAAAAACCAGCCACTGACGTACAATGGTGATCTCCCATGGGGAGGTCATGGGTTCATTTTTCCATTCAGAGTCAGTCATTTGTGGGATTTTTCTGTCACAATCAGCACCTATCTAGAGTTAAATTTGCTACTGGCTCAGTTAGGAAGACTGGAATCACCCAGTCAAGCTTCATCCTCTTAGTGGCTGAATCTGTGTGACAGCTGCTCAGTTTTCCAGACAAATGCTGCAGGTTTGTATAGCTCTTAGGCCTGGTTGACAACACCAGTGTATAATTCTTCTTTCTGCGTACGCAGGCTGATACCCTGCGGACACTGCCTGTATAGACAGGTAGTGGAATTTTGTGTGTATGACCGTTTACCAGTGTATAATGAAAAGAGGCATAGAATACAGAGCTGTCATGCAGTTTCAGACTAGAATGGAACTTCATAATATCATCTTCATCATTATCAAATGGCATTTAAAAAGATCTAAATTCTTTGGTTCTTCATGCCCTGCTGTCATGCTGACTTCAGCTTTGATTTCCTCTCTGCATCTGTGCCCTTTGTGAGTTTGCGTCGGGGTCACTGCTGTCATTGATATAACTGGGACTGGTATTAGAGGGATGTGCTGGGATCACCCAGAGGGGGACATTTGCTCGCCTTGGCTCTGCAACTGGGTGATTGTCTTCAGGGGGGGTTGATGGGTGTCTTCCATGTGGTGGATCCAAACAGGCACCACTGAACATTACTGAAGTGTCTTAGCAGCTGTACAATGTCTTCTCTGGTGGGTTGTCTCATGATAACTAGACACTGACTGCCCGTGTAGATTGCCAGAACAGGGGTTGTGGTGGGAAAAGCTAGGGTATGGCTGTGGATGGGGAGCCAGAAGAAGTGATGCAGGGATGGTGCCATTGATGCCGCTGTTTCATGCTAGCTGAATAGCAACATGTCTGAAGGAAAAGTCTTACAGTGAACATGATGCCCAAATCATGACACTCATCAATATTCCAATATTTCCATATTTATGATCATTTAGTTTCAAAATTAGGTGAATGCAGGTGGGAAATTTTATCACGGAAACAGTCATTGTGCTGGCAGAGAGGGACGTTACAGAAGGAACACTTGAAGAGGTCTCTGGCTGCCAGCCTTTGTCTGTCTTGCGACCCACGTTGACACACTGACGACAGGTGCGCTTTCGTCCTTCAGTTTTTCACCTGTTTATGGTGGGTCGGTTGTTTCCTTCGCAATCGGGGCCTCTGCCTCGTTTGACCGTCTTCCAGCACCTTTTTCTTCCTGCTGGTAAAGCCAGCACAGAGCTGCTCTGCCACGTCAGCCCTGAACCACAGGTGGGGGTCATAGGTCTTCTTGGGTGTCGGAGTATGGGGGTGACCTTTGCCAGGTGATGTAGGCCTGCACGATAATGAGGTTGACAAGGGAATGGAAGAGGTAACGCCACCACTTCTTATTCTGATGGCCAACGGGTAGTAAGCCCAGTGCTGGTTAGACTTGTCCACTCCTCCCATGCTGTGGTTGTAGGCCTTGATTACATGGGGTTGCGGCTTGTTGTTGCTGTCAGTGCAGGTGTTGTCTTACCTGGTGGCTGGTTGGTGCTGAGGAGTAGATAGGGCGTTTATCTTTATATGCTGTTGCCATCAGGGGCCCCTTCTGCATTTGAATCAGCTCTCCTTGTTGTTTTAGGTGAGCCTTGGTCACCTCCTCTGGAAGCCCTTTGCAGTTGGACATCACTGTGTGCACAGGCATATGTCCCGTGTTGTGACAGGTGTGGCATGAGTGGCACAGAGGTGAAAAAAAAACGGTCAAAGTACAGGTGTCAATTTTGCCCGTAGTACTCTGATGCCATTTTGTCCACTACTTCATGTCCGAGGGGTACATTTGTATTAGTGCGGCTATGTTTGCCTGTGTAGATGTTGAAGTTGATGCAGTAGCCAGTGTCAGCGTCGCACATCTCCCATTCCTTTTATGCCCCACTTGGTTGGTTTGGCCGACATGTACTGTTTGAAAAATACTCGCCCTTTGAAGCCTATCATGGCTTCAACGACAGAAAGGTCATGGCCTGGCTTGAAAAAATTTTTTTTTTTTGAACAAGGGCAGAATGAAGTCAAGGAAAGTCTGGATCTTGAACAGTGGGTCGTAGTCAGGACTGTCGCAGCCAGGTGCGTTCTGTGTGTCTCTCAGGTGAAAATACTGGTTCAACTTGAGAAACCTTGTTTTTGACATCACCCCACTGATCCATGGCTCGCTAAATCTGAGATCAGTCGACCAGTAGCACCAGAGTCTTGGCAGATGTTTGATCCCCATCATGATCAGTACAGCTACATAGGCCCGCATCTCAGCAGGTGTCGTATCCTGCCAAAGTGGGTCAGGTTGTCCCACTTTGTCATCTGTTGCCTGGTGTACAGGTTCATCTGGTCAGCAGCTGTAGTAAAAAAAACAACTGTGGCAGGAACAGAAAAAAAATATTCCAGAGGTGTAGCTGTGCCTGGCAAATCATGATTTGGCCCAGTCTCCTCCTCAAAAGACTGAACCACGGGTGCGGAAGTCGCCGGTCACCACGTGGTTACAAATGCAGACAAAGGCACATCATCATCTTCATCACTTTCTTCACCTTCTTCTCCTGCTTCCTCCTCTTCCACATCCACATCACTTTCATTTGACTCCTCTCTTTCATATCTCTCTACTTCTTGTAATATATCATCCCACTCCTCTTTCGTATAATCCAAAAAATCACCGTCGGTAGAAACACTAGCAGACGCCATTTTCAGAAACAAGGCGACGCTGTCTGCAGCAAAGGAACGTGGTCAGTTCACGACCCTTGTCTTTGTGAATGAATCGTTTCCCACGCCCCATACTACTGCTAAGATTACACTGGACCCTCTTAGGGATGCCCATTTATATTTAGCCAGCCTTGACTTAAAACAAGCTCACAGTGTGTGAGGGAAAGTAACATGGCACGTGCAGCCATTTGCGGCTGTAACGAACACCACGGGAGATAACCAGAGTGGCCGGATATGAGCGAAACAAATTCAAGAAGGTTAGAGTGCTCTCACATAGCAAGTTTCTTGGCTTAGCAGGTTGAGCCTCTCTGGCTCCAGCATTGGATGGAATTTTTCAAGAATGGACAGCTGGCAGATTAGAACTGTGTTCTGTTGGGTTATCTTGCTCTTTCAGTAATTCTTGCCATTATCCAATCAGATTAATCTTCTGGGGTCAGGAATAGATAACCCATATGAGGCTTACTTCCCTTCTGAAATGCTGATTGTTTTAGCTGATTCCGATTCAATTATAGATTTGATCATGCAGACATATATGAGTTCAAATATGCAGAACAGTGAAAAGCAGTCAGCCAGTTGCACATAAGAAAATTGAAGAGCATTTGACAACTCAAAATCAGCTGAGTGAATCATGAATGAAAGTAAAAAAAAAAAAAGGGATTCAAGGACTTAGTGTGTATAAGACAAGAGGTCAACCCAGACTGGCGAGGATGAAGAACAAGAAACACATGTCGGCAGCATTAAATGCCAGTGTTTATGGTACAGATATGTATATCAGTATTAAAGCATTACTCTTTGCATCCGACTGTTGACAAAGGTTTTTTTTTTTAGTAAAGACCTCACAATGATTAAAATTGCTTTGTTTGAATCAAGCCAGAGTGTGCATGTGTTTAAAGCAAGATTAAAAGTTAGTTTCAAGATAACTTCACATTGTCATTTGTTTTGACTGGCCACATCTGCAAGTGATGGTATTCATAACGCTGTCTAAACATTGGAAATTAGTCCAACATCTGTTGGTCTCTTTATGTTAGCAATCATTTTAAACTGTTTCAACTGGAACACAACACATTAGATAAAGAAAGAGACAGATGGGTAGAAGTGGTAATAATCAGAGAGGAAGGGAATGTTTTTTACCTGCAACTTGCCTTTTGTAAGAAGACTAAGAGGGAAATGAGTTTAACTAATCTTTTTTTTCTGTCCCTACAGTTGACAAAACATAACATGGCAGCTTCTCTTCGAGGACAGCTCGGGGTCAAGAGCAGCCGTAAGTTTACTTGAAAATTTTGGTTATATTATTATTAATTTTTCTGTGTTTTAATCATTTCAGTAGCATTTAGCTTGATCATTGAATGGTTTTATATGACAGAAGAGGGGGAGGGAGATGTACTGATTACTGGATGAGACTCACGATAGCAAGAAAATGCACTCCCGTCCATTTCATAGCATTTCAAAATGCTGTCCCAGTACTTTGGAATGCTCTACATGTTGATTTCAGACTGTATGGTTCCCTGTCAAGTTTACAGTGGTGTCTGATGGGTGTAAACCGTGAAAGATTATGTAATTGCATTACCTTAACTTGACTTTTGTCCCATGCGTGCTTCAGACCATTAAACGTTTTTCTAGTGTCTGACCTTTTTTCCCCATTTTTTTTTTCTTTTTTGCATGATGTATATGAATTTCATGGATATCTGCACCATAAATGTCTTCATCATCTTAATCATCTTCTTTCTTGTTCTATGTGGACACAAGAGAGGAGAGAGAGATTCAGTGCTTATGCCAATTTCTTTCTTGTTTACTCATAATTTGATTGATTTCTTGCAGCCCTGTCTCCAACTTCCAGCAAACTGACCACACAGATGCTGGTCATTAGCCACATGGATAATCACTACAACAAGATCAGCAAGGCAAAGCGTATGTATCCATTTTAAAAATTCAAGTGCTACTTGTAATGAAACATGCACATATGAAGTGTAGTTGAATTCAAAAGGCAGGTGGCTGTCTCTGCCTACATTTTGTTCTAAGATTCTGTTACGCATAGAAGTAACTTTAAAATAGTGAACCTGTACATTGTTGAAAACGGAATAATGTGAAATGCGTGAAGAAAACACACACACACACACACACACACACACACACACACACACACACTTGAAATCTTATCTAGAATGTGGTAGGAGATGTTTCTTGAAAAGCATCCAGCAAGATTTGTGACAATGTTATAAAAAAAAAATGTGCAAAATGTTTGAAAAGCATTGCCAACATATCACAGTGTTCATATTACTGAGAGAAATTATAGAAATGGCTTCTTTACAGTCTGTTTCACAAATTTCAGTTTCTGAGCTTCTCTTGGTTGTCACTGCTATGATAAGCAGTGGACCTTTCGAGACATGTCCATGCAGTACAACACTCACACCTCTTCTTCAAAATATTAAGTAGCCAAAGACATAAAAGGGCAATGAATTATCCTTGAACAAAATCATCAATCACATTTTAGCAAGTATTGGTTTGAAAAATGCAAAAATGTTCTAAGATCATTTGCTACTTTGATTCCTGCTAGAATCACCTACAGATTCATCCCCACCCCAGCCTCTGTTGTGGTGCTGCCTGAATCAGAATAGACCAGATTCGCTTCACATGCCTTCACAGCTTTGCCATTGTCAATTTTAGCGATGCCTCCCCACTTGTGCAACTTGCACATATTTCCTCTTCATAGTCAGCACAGTTACCTTCACTGATTTGTTTGTGTGTGTGTGTGTGTATGTGTGTGTGTGTGTGTGCGCGCGCGCGCGTGTGTGTGTGTGTTTGTGTGTGTGTGTGTGTGTGTGTGTGTGTGTGTGTGTGTGTGTGTGTGTGTGTGTGTGTGAAATGGGCTTCAAGAAAGCAGACAACAGAATGAGAATGAACAAGACAGTAATAACAAATGAAAATGAAGCTGAATTCTGAAGTTCGCAAATGATAAATGGACCACATTTCATGGACACAAACACAACCACGATCATGACTTGCTGCACTAGGCCAGATAGCAGCAGTCATGGCTCTTCGTGGTTTGAAAATTGATGTGCAGATTGTTTTGAAAATGTTGAGAGATGGGAGACAATGATGGGACTGGGGAACAAGAAACAATATAAACTGGAGTGAGAATTTGTCAGTCTCAGGTATTAACAAACTATTTGATGAGATCATACAAAAACAGATATGTGCTGTCACAGTGAAAGATACAGTTTCAGTTTTATCAAGGAGATGTGAATTGGTGCGGATCAGGCCAAATATGCTACACATCTTGTGAGCCATGAAATCATAGTGCACAGGATTTACAGCTGGATGTATACCCTAAAAATGATCTGGATGAGGATCTCATGAATGGACTTACCAGATGCCCTGTTTCTATGCATTAACCCAACATGCTGGTTGAGCCAAGGATATCAGGATAACATTGTCTGCACCACAGATAACGCAACAACAAAAACATGTGTATGTAGACACATGCACATACTACAGACAGTCAAGTACATCATTTCACACACAACTGCATCATTTATCGTATGTACAAATACAGAATTCTACACAAATGCACACATATGTGCCAGCTTTCCTGCTTTGCATATTCAGCTGGCAGTGTGAAGTCTGTTGCTCTTATTCTTGTGTTTTGTGTCCGCATTACAGAAGATGTTGGCATCAAGCTTAGTGATAGGACTCTGCTTCAGATAGAGACACAAGCTTTCTTTGAGTCTAGTGGCAGTGACATGTCAGACAGATGCTTACCACTGTGCAATGTCTTTCACTTTTGTCACTGTAATCATTCCAGTTCAAAGATTCAGTTGCTGCAGTTTATAAGAGAAGATTAGGAAATGTGTGGATTGTGAAATATATAAACAGTAGCAAAAATGCATGTTAACATTAATAAATTGTCAATGTCTGAATCTCGGTCTTGCATATCATCTTTGGCAGAGTGATAAGATGTTTTAAGGCAGTTTGCAATGATTTAGAAAAGAACATTGATTGAGACTGATGAGAGCAAAAAACCAGTATGGGTCTTAAAAATTAACCCAGCTGAAAAGATGAAGAGGCTGTAGACTGTCTGTTGCATGATACTCCAGGTGTTTTTTTTTTTTT
The DNA here is from genome assembly GCA_016801955.1 of Conus betulinus. Lineage (NCBI taxonomy): Eukaryota > Metazoa > Mollusca > Gastropoda > Neogastropoda > Conidae > Conus > Conus betulinus. Next base: position 286,806 of record JADBJO010001511.1, read on the forward strand.
CCTCAAAGAAATACAGGCTGAAGAGAAACAGGCTGAATCACCTGGCCAAGAAATTTCCATCTCTGATAGTCACCCAGAGCTACATAAGTTGCTAACCACAGGCAGCTGAATTCCAGAACTGTTATAAATCCAAAGGCCAAAATCTTCATTCTGGCATTACTCTGGAGAGACAGAGTTGTATTGTGTGTCTGTGGTCTCGACTGGAACAGACTAACAAGTCCTCCCATGTGGTTTACTTAGATTGGTGGCTGTGCTGGACACATCACATGTATATAACCATTTCTATGTCAACACCTGATGACATTTTGTGCTCTGACTTCAGCGCTGACATTCTGGAACAGCTCCAGGGGTGTGGGAGAGACAGCCAAAGAAAGCTGTCCTTTTCACAAACTTACTGTCGGCCTTACAACAATGTGACCAGCCTGGTATAGTAAAACAGCTAATAGACAGCGCTAACATATTGCACTGATCAACCAAAATTGTCTTTCAGTTGTGGACTTCTCAAGTAATGCTATGAATGATATGTTACTTTCCTTTCTGTTTCCCAGTTTCTTTCTCTGTATGTGAGTTTGTATTTTATGTGCTTTTTCTTTGTCTGTGTGACAACTCATATCAGTTCGTATTGATTAAGATTATTGTTAACTTTTCAGCTGCAATTGACAACACGCCCCCAAAATCAATGGTATCGAGTCAGAAGTGTAAGTACTATGTTGCAGTGCTTTGGGTATTAATATGGCAACTATTTTCTGTCAACATTTCATGATATGTAACATTTTAACATTTACAGTTATATTGATTGGTATTTTATCAGATCAAGGATGATGATTGTTATCATTTTACAGAAGGGGCGAGTTCTCTGTGAGTTGCAGTGATTATTACAAATAATTGGACCACCATTTTGGCAATAGAAAAAAGAAAGTTGAACACAGCTAAATGATCTGTAGAAGAGTGCATGAAAATGACAATTTAGCATTAGAAACTGATAAACTCAAAATGTGTGATAAAGAATTACAGGATTGAAAATAGTGAATACAGTAGAGAATATTTGTATATATATGTATTGTTTAAAAGTGCTGTTGTAATAAATGTCCAGAAAAAAATTATGATCAAAAGTTTTATTATACTTTGAAAAAACATTGACAAGAGAATGTATAATGCCTTTCTTTAAAAGTTTATATACAAATGATGCAATATTGCATTTTTGTGAATGCTGTTGTACAGTTTTGATTTCAGAAAATAAAAGTATATGTTTTGCAAAACATTATTTGACAAATTATAGCATGTGTTACCTGCCGTAAACAAACATGTTTCCTTTTCAATACCTTTGTGCAATACATGTGTGTGGTTATACAGTACGGGATCGACAGGTGAGGAAATATGTTGAGAGGTATGGCTCCAGGCCCACTTCCCGATCAACACATCGACCTGGATCCTCTTACAACATTTATGATGAGCAACAGTGGGTAAGTTGATTAGTGGCTGTTAACGCTGTTGATTGTAGGCATGTCAGCTGTCAGCTTTTTTACAGATCTTTGGTTGTTTTTGTTTATTATGCATTTGATATGCTACAGGACAAAAAAAAAAATCTGCTTTTTCCATGAAAAGAAGTGCAGTTTACAGTTTTATGATCTGATTTTATTTTATTTTTAACAATGACGTTCTCAACCAAAATGATTGAAACTGAGTGGAAATACTGTTTTTAATATTTTTTCATGACTAGAAAAAAAACACAGAAAATATTGTTGAAAAAAAGAAATACATTTGGGAATTGTTCTCTCCCTTTCTCTTCTCTTCCTCCATTACTTTCTTCCCACCAGTGCTCGGAAGCAGTCATCGATTCTGCCCTGCTCCCCACTTCCTTCTTCGGCACCTATCTGTCTGGTCATCAGTGTCCTTACTAGTATCATATGTTTGTAATGGTGGTGTAATGTTTTGTTGGTCACACATTCATCCAGTCTTTGGATTTTTTTCACATTTCTGGGGTTGTTGATACTTTCAGATTTGCTGTGTGTCTCATTTTAAGGTCAGATTTAGTCAGTTAATTATATAGATATCTATAGATTTTAGTAGATTTAGTCAGTAAATTGTATAGACATATATTGGTCATAGTTCTAACAGGAGCAGCCTAGTAGTCGCTAATGCATTTAAATGTTATTTTGAGGGTCTGTAGTCAAAAGGGGAAAACATTCAGTGCGTAAAAATGAAGGATGTTCCTCTTGTCAAGGTCAACAGATGCGCATTTTGGCTCATATTCCCCCTTCATGTATCCATCAGAAAATGAAAATATAATGTACATCCTACAGTTTGAACTTGGATGGTAATGAAAACACAAAGTACAGCAGTCAGTGTCTTTAGCTGTCTAGATGTTCAGAATTTGTTTTAATGATAGTAGGAAAAAAATTACCAGCAGAAACAAAAAAAAAAACCCCATAAGAAATAGAATATATTGTCAAATTAAACCAGTAAACCTGTTGTAGACAGTGTGTGCTTTCCCTTAATCAGTGTTGTTTTTAAAGAATAGTTAATTGTGGGACTGTACTTGACTTAGGAAAAAAACTTGAATAAAATGAATAATGTCCTAAAAACCCTTTTATCAAAGGTATAGTGTGGGAGAGACTAGTATCTTGCCACACTTTTCTTCCTTTTGGCTTTGAGAGTCCTGTTTGCTTGGGCTGGTCAGTAAACAATTCTCTGTGATAGAAGTGTACCACTAACTGATGTGCCTTCACAGATAACCAGGTATGCCAGCTTCATTTATTCTGCTGTTCGGGGAGGTTAGCGTAGCGTACTGCCTGCACGTAGTATTTACCTGCAAGTGAACCATGATGAGTGTGTTGCAAACCAGTGACAGTAGTAGGATGGACACGCAGGTTTTCACTCGCATCCAGTATGTTCAGAATATTGGTTGGTTCATGTGTGTTTGGGAAATTTACATTTGGTCCTCAGAACATAGTCCTTTGATAGTGAAAAAAAATTGCTCATGTTTGATGCTTTTTTTTTTGTTTGTTTTTTTCTTATTTGCATGCTCATGGTAAGTGTACCTTTCACCTACAGGAAGAACCGGAAGATGAAGATGAGCGCCAGGTTCAAGACATCATGCGTACGACCCTGCGCGTGCCGCTAAAGGCTGCAGATGGATTGGACAGCGTAGATGCCATGGCTGGGTCAAAATCAGAGTCTGCTGGATTTGGGACAACAACCATGAGGCCTAAGTCAGCTAGCATGCGTGGCGTGATGCAAGCCATGCGTGTGTGTGTCTCAGTTTGGTCGCACACGCCCCGTGTCAGCACGCTCCACAACCTCCATTGCCAGCAACTACTCACAGACTTCCCGCAGCACCAACCCTTTAAAAGTGACCTATGATGGGGATGTTCTGAACAAAACACGCCCATAACTTTACAGAACCACCAAACCCTTCACCCCACGTACACTCAAAAGCAATAGGGAGTCCAGTTTGAAGAGATACAATACTACTACACACCACCTGCCAGGAAATCACAGGTTTCAAACGGGACTGACGTGCCAGCAGTTGATGAAGACATGAATGTGAAAGCAGTTCCTCAAGCAAAACCCCGACGCAAATTATCCAAAAGTGGCAGGGACTTAGGGGCGACAGAAACACTAACAGAGACCATGCTGATGGACATGAGTCTCCAGAGTCATGTCCCACGCCAGCATGGGGATAACAACAGAGTGCCCAGGTTGGACATTCAATGGACAAGGATCACCTCAACTGGATGCAGGAGCAGGCCACACGAGCACAGATTCGGGTCCGCAACGGCACAGGGTCTCACGGACAGGATTCAGGCCCTGCGGATGGCGACAGCACCATGGAACAGACGGGGACCCTGGGTCAGACAGACACACTTCGGTTCACCCGCACAGCATCCACCACCAAGTAACTTGTTTTCTATTTGCTTGTTTTCAAAGCCTTCAGGTGGATTCGGTTTTTTAAACTTTTGTCTAATCTGGTGCTTGCTGGTTTACTTGTTCAAGTTTATTGCAGGTGTGTCAAAAGTTTTTGTCAGGTTATAGTGGACTGCTTCTTGGTTGGTTTGCGTGGAGAGTTGATCTGTTGCATGATGAGTGTGATAGTTTGAGGAGTGCCTCATTGTGGAAAGGAAGGGGCATTGCTTTTTGGAAAATTGCCTCAACAGACTGAGAGAAGAAACTTTACTGACTTTAGACTGGAAAAGACTAGGCTTTTCTATTGGAAGACAATATATAAATCAGGGATATTTTTTTGGTAAAGGGTGTTAAGATAGAAATTAAAACAAAAAATAAAAAAACTGTGATATTGCCCTCCCTGATCCATGTCCACAGACACACACACACACACACACACACACACACACACACACACACACACACACACACACACACACACACACACACACACACACACACACACATACACACACTGTTGTTTTTTTTTTTTAATTGTGTGTTGTGGTCAAGTTTGCTGGACAGTTAAGTATCTGAGTTAATTCTCGGTCTTGAATGTAGAGTCACATACTGGAGGTAAGACAACAACTGTGCTGTGTGTTTGGTAAGTTTGCTGACTTTAACTGACAGGCCTGTCATCCTGTGGGGTGAAACAGTCATTTGCTGTGTGGCATGTTGCCTGGATTAGGAACTAGCCTACACCCCCAGCATCAGGAATTTCTGAAGCATAGCATCAGAAGTGTTGGTGCCAATGGTAGCAAGCTCACAAGTATTACAAAACATCAATAGCTTGATATGCAATTGATGCCTTGCGCCAGAATGATAATAATAATGGTTGTTTCTGATAGATCTTAACAACAGTTGAGATGGCAGTGAAGAGAAACGGTGACAGGAGCAATGCAGCTGACTTATCAGATGTAAAACAAGAGTTGCTTGTGTATGAATGGTTTTGATGCAAGACAGAAGCAAAGTGATCGCAGGAGACAGAAATTGGATTGCACACGTATGTTCAGTGTTGCTGATGCAAGATATTGCGGTTTAGAAGTACTATTTATTATTAGATAGGGGGCTGAACAGCTGATTCAAGCGGAATAAAATTTGAATGACATAAGTTGTGCTTTATTTACCAAAAGTTCCATTGAATGTAGTTGCCAAAGAATGAATGTGAAGAAGTGTGGTTTTAAAGAAAGTCGTTAGTGAAATGCACAAGCTATGTTTGGCAGGTCATTTGGTTTTAAAGTCTCCCACAAGTCATCGTCTTAATCAGGCGTAAGTAGTCTTAGACTTTTTTTTTTATTGCGGTCTTTTTTATTTGTTTCCCTATTTCCTTGCATTCTATCATTTATTTTGGATTTGTACCACATAACTATCATTTTTCTTCATGAATTTTATGCTTTCCTTGAACTGAACTGATGCTATTTTGTAGCACTGTTTTAACCCATTTTTTTTTAACATGAAGATGGCATTTCATTTTGCTAATTTACAATTGATATTTCTTTCTAATCTTCTCATATTACTCTACTATAACATCTCCTGTTTGGACAAAATGAACTCTTCATTCTGATGAATTCCAGTTTCTTTTTCTGTTTCCATATACATGTTTAGTTTACTGTAGATAGTTACATTATTGTCTTCTAAACTTGATTCTACACAATCGGTATTTTTGGAATGGTTCTGTCGTCTAGCTTTTAGAATTGATTTTTGATCCTCTCATATTACTACAACAACATCTCCTGTCTGGACAAAATGTATTGTTCATTCTGATAATTCCAGTTTCCTTTTTCTGTGTTCTTATACATGTATAGTTTACTGTAGATAGTTACCTTGTTGTGTCCTAAACTTAATTCAACACAATTGGTATTTTTGGAATAGTTCTATTTTCTAGTTTTGTGGTGGAGGTTTTTTTCTTTCTTTCTTTTCTTTCTATTTAATTACGCTGTTATTTTGATTTATGCTTTGCTCTGCTTTGCATATCTTAAGAATAGATGCGCTGTAATGTGTAGTTTGTATGCTGAACTGTCTGTGGACTAACTGGATTTTAAACCAACAGTAGCAATGTAATGCTAATAGCATGTTAGAGTTAATATCAATTGATATCTGAATTCAACTTGTAAGATATCAGGGCATTGTTGGCGTTTAGTAGCCCTTTGTGAAACATGGCCTTGTACTTTCTGGCTGTCCGTATCTTTTTATCTGTATTTCTTTCTTCTTCTCTTTTAGTGTAGCAGAATCCATTGTATGCCCTTGGTTGTGTCATATTCATGTAAAAGAGAGGGAGCCAGACAAAGTATAGACTCAAACTTAGTGTTTTTTTCATTTAATTGGTTGACGTAATAAAGCTATTCCACCCATCTTTTTCTGTGGAGTATTTCTCCACCAGTCTTATCTTCATCTATTCCTCTATTTATTGACAGTGTGCAGCTTGCTAGCCTGTATTTTTCTTGTTTAGTTTTTTTTGTTTATGTTGTCTTTGTATGCATTTCTAAAGTTGTGATAATGTCAGTGCACAAACACAGACATGAAAGCCATTTTATTTATTTCTTTTTTATTTTTTATGTGTGTTGTTTTTGTGTATGCCTCTCTAAAAGTGCATAACCATCAGCGCACAAACGCGAACATGATTGTCATTAGAAATCAAGAAAAAAATAAAAAGAAATGTGCCAGCGTAAACATGTAGGTATGAACATTTGGAAATTAATAAGACCTATTTGTTCATTATGACTGTACTAGTTTTGCAAATGCTTTTCTGCATTGTACATGCCTGGGAAATTTACTTGTGACATTCTTATAAAGGTTAGCTGGGAAACCTGTCTTCGTGATCAAAGCTGCAGAGAGTACAGCGATGGTAATCTGTCAGATGCCTGAGCAGTCAAAACAAGGAAACTGACATTTTGGGGTCTCTTTGTATTTATTGTAAGTAAAGAAAAGGAAGCAAGGTCTGAATTTAAAAACATCTGTATTTGTAGTCAAATGGGCCATGGTGAGAGTTAAAGATGATTGTTTCTGTGTGAAAGTGTTCATATGGAGAATAACTGGACTACAGTTTTGTTTCAGTTTGTGTTTCAGCATATATGTGATTGTGGTCTTGAGTTTTTTGTTTTAAATAATGAAGACACTTTTGCCTACTGACTCACATGTGATGAATACATATTCAACGGGGAGGATGAAAGATAAAGGGTGGATAGGACAAATTAATGGAGAAGGAGAAATGCATGCAAGTCTTTTGTGAGTGATAGACGTCATGTACCTTACATAACATCCAGATTGCGCGGCCTTTGTGAGAAAAGTTGAAGACCATGTATAGTGTGGTGTGGGGATGGTAATAAAGGTTGTGATTTGAGATTGTGGGTGAAAAGGGTGATTAGAATGGCAGCCCACTGAGTACTCTTCATTGGTGTTGAGAGGTGAAAATAGTGTTACCAATGAAAACTGATAGGATGCATTTTATATTTAATGCCAACATGTTTCGCATATGCATCATAAACAAGCTTTAAGGTAACAAGATAAGGCTCATTTTGAAGAAACGTAAGTCTTATCTTGTTTGATGCATCCATTTCCAGTTTCACCATAACTAGTGCATACTTCTTTTCTTTTCTTTCATTTTTAATGATTTTTTTCTTAAAATTTTTTTTCTGATTTTTTTTTTTTTTTTTTTGTGCATCAGTGTAAAATTTGTGATGGACTTGTGAAATTCTAGTAAACATCTGTTGGTGTGAAATAAATCAGATTTCATATTTGATGCTTTAATGCTGCTTCACGTGCTTGATTGGCCATGAATAATAACTCAAGTGGTCTTGATTAGCAATACTCCGCAAAATAATGTTATGTGTCCTATGAGTTATTTGTTCATATCTGCACTTTTGCTTGGTTGGAATGACATGAATAATATGATCTTGGTAGAATGTGATTAAATTTATATCTTGAATTTATCTTTTATTTGCGTAAGAAGTGCTAATTGTAATTGATCATCATTCATGAGAAAACATCATTTTTTTTCATTTGGTGACAGGTTCTTGATATGGATGATTGGAAAGTTCTTTTTAATATTCTGCCAAAGTTCAGTGTACTTATATTTGTGTAATACCTAGATCTTGCTGATGTTAAAGTTTGCCATATACACACGCATGCATGCGCACAAGCACACATGTATGCACGCATGTGCATGCGTGCGCATGCACACACACACATGCACACACACACACACACACACACACACACACACACACACATGCACACACACACACACACAC
>JADBJO010001511.1:300000-342500 GCA_016801955.1 Conus betulinus
GCACAGCCACATTGTCAACTGACACAGATTATGTTGTCAGGTTGAGACTGTAGTGGTAGATCTACCAAAGACTGAAGAGAAATGCAAAGAAAATATTGTCAGTAAATTACCAGTGATACGTTTTGTTCATTTAGGTGATTTTAATTTTTCAACTAAAGGGTGATGTATCTGATAAATTTGCCAGCCAATTGTTATTTGAGGTCCTCAGTTTTCATTTTAACTTAAGTGTTTAATGAAAATTAGGTTTATCACCCTGTATGGTAAGAGTCATTTTTTAGATTCTTTTCAGGTGCATCCTTTTTGTCTATGAGTTCAGTATTTACAAATTTAAAGACTGCTGAACAGCTGAACTCTCACTTTTAAATTTCAGATTTTACTCAGGTCTGTAACAAATGTGTTGAAAAGTCTTGATTTGGTTGGTGGTTAGGTTGATTTATGTTTGACTTATTCTTGTTGGCAGCACACTATCATTACATAATGTGCAAGTAGTCTTCTGTTATAACTGGTAACTCAATATCATTGCATTATGTACATGTAGCCTTCTGTTATACCCTTTACAAACTTTTCTGCTGACGGACAGGTAAATACACCAAAGGTGAGCAGATTGTTTAATGGAATGCAGGTGTAACTCGACATGATAACACAGCTGCTGGTGCCAGAAAGGAGTTTTGCAGTTGCAATAAAATAATCCACCTAGTTCTTCAGCCTGAATAAGGTCAGTTTCTCTGAACAGTAGAGATTTTATCTCATTGACAAGACTATATCAATAATATGGATTATATCAGTGTCTCTGCTAGCAGATTCATGTCACATCAGTCGATATTGACTACTGTTGACTCTCTGATAACTCTCAGACAATATATCCAGATTGCTTCAGTATTATTTAGCCTGTATCAGCAAATTCAGACAGTGTCATTAGATCTTCATTCAGAATACGTGCAGACACTTTCATTGGAATTTCACGTTGTTTCAGAGAGGAGGAGCAAAAATATGTGAAATTTGCCCATGAGGTGACCCAAGATATTGTCAGCCGTGGCATCAGCAGTGACAGGTACTGTCATCATCATCATCATCATCATGCATCTCTTTGATGGTAGATTCTTCGTGAGAATTGGAGAACTTGTGTGTTTGCTGCTGTTACTTGATGCATGGTCTAGAATGCTGTTGTCACTTGTAGATTATTATTGTGCAATTCTTTGCAGAACTTTGTCCACCTTCCCTAGGTAATCCTCTAGATTTGCTGCTGCTGTTTGTTGCACATTCCAGTATACTGTTGTCTGATGTAGCTCTAATTGTATAGTTCCTTGTAGAACCCTATTCACGTTCTAAGTACTTCTTCCTGTCTCTTCTGTCCGGAGGGAAGTGTTCTTATTTCCAGACAGTTATAGCTTTTCACTGACATATGTGATGCTGTATTCATAAAACCATAGAAATGGGTCCATTATTTAAAGATAGAAATTTAAAAAAATGTTATAAAGAAAGTAATTTTGACATAATACAACAAACGTCTAAGTCTGAGGCATTGCTATGATGACAAATAGAGAAAAAAAATAATGACAAGAGAAAAGTAGAGATAGTTCTGAATAAGATGCAAAAACTGAATTCAGTTATCTTAATTAGTTCCAGAGATGTGTAGATCTAAATTCTGAGGTAATATTATGATGACTGGTGTGTATTAAAAGAATGTATGTTTCTTCAGGGTTCTCCAGAAAGTCTTTGAGAACCACATAGAGAGAAAGAAAGGAGAACTGGATGAGGTAAATCTAATTTTAGAATGTATGTGTGTGTATGTATACATGAAGATATATGTATGTGCATGTATATATAATATATATAGAATTATAACAAAGCCTGCTCTTATGTTTTAGAGTAAAAAAAGTAAGGGGAGATAAGCATTCACATCTGCAGTGCTAGATAATTCTGCTTAACTAACAGTAAATGCTTGAGTGGGTGAATGGGGAATAATAAATGCTTCTCAGAATGAGCCTTTCGCATGTTTATAGTCTCCAAGGAGGAGACCATCTCCAAAGGGGAAAAAACTAACAAGGAACGTATCATAACTCCTGATCCGATATCTGTTCCAAAACCCTGATTGGTCCTTCTTAGTGATCTCAGACAGTCATGACTCGACTTCTCTGCGTTTTAAGTTTTAACCAGAATGCTATCCCCCAAAAATGCTGGTGTGGATTACCATAGTATGTTTGTCGAATTAAAAAAAAACAAAACAAACAAAGGTCCCACCTAAGAAGCAAAAAAAAGTATGAAACAACAAAATAAGCTGCATTTTCCTGTGAAAAGTAGAAAAAATATTAAAAGATAACATCTTAAGACACAAGTGCTGAGGGCCAGTTCTTGGAATGAATCCGCAAGGGACTGAACTATGATAAACTAATAAATTCCCAGGGTAAGTAACTGAGCACCATTCCAGCAATTTTCAGAGAGCAGTTTGGTGTTGCAATGACCGCAAGAAATATTGAATTATAAACAAAGCTTGCTCTTATGTCTTAGATTGAAATTTATTTTAATTAAGACATAAGAGCAAGCTTTGTATATATATATATATATATATGTATGTATATGTATATGTGTGTGTGTGTGTGTGTGTGTGTGTGTGTGTGTGTGTGAGAGAGAGAGAGAGAGAGAGAGAGAGAGAGATATTGAACATTTACTTGAGGAGGATAGGGCATTATATTGGTCTTGAACAACACATTGTCAACATTGCCATTCAAGAGCGAATTTATTTACACAGGCACTTCCTAGGATTTTAACCATGCTGCATAAGCTGTGGCTGGTGACATTGATGTCCTTAATCTTGTGATTCACTTTGTTTGTAGCGGCGTCTGAGAGCCATCATCACAGACATCCGAAGGGACCTGGGGGTGCAAAATGTGGAACCATTGGAGAGGAAGACTGTGCAATACAGCGATGACCTAGAACAGACGGTGAACACACAGCATGAAGGAGAGATGACAATGGACACGTTGGCCTCCATGGAATCTACCATGTCTGCCGCTAACAACACCTACAACTTTGAACGCACCACAGACATGCTCAGCACTATCCACTCAGCGCGAGAGGATGGGGAGGAGGAGGACTTGACATCCTCTATGGCAGCTCTGAAGGAGTATCAGATGACCCTGAAAGATAAAGTAGAAGAGGATGAGTCAGTAGGATCAGAAGGTCTGGACGACACACTGACCACAGGTAAGGGAGCGACACTGGGGTCTACTCTGGTCAATGGAGATATGGAGACAGAGTCTGCTGACGACTCCAAACATGTGACAGAAAAGGTCAGGGGTGAGGAACATCGTCCTTCACCTCGCCCCAGGCATCTGGGTAAACAGAACCCTGACACATCTGAGCAGCGAAACCGTAGTCGCCAAGCTTCGGTCACCGACACCGATGCCAAGACAGAAATAGATGAGGAAGAGGTGGAGGATGAGTATGAAGATGACTATGATGCTGATGATGATGACTATCAGGAAAAAAGCATCTGAAGATGACTTTTGAAAACAAAACAGCTATTGGGGAGAGTTATGTTTTTCAACAGAACAACATCTCATTCTGTTGGACAGAAAGTTGCAGACGCAGAAATTGGGGGAGGAAGTAAAAATCCGTTCTTTGAAGGGTGTTAAATTGGAAGTTTGTAACAGAACAGAATGCCACAATTTACCTTAAGTTTTTTGTTTTTCGTTTTTTTTTTTTTTTTAAGATCATGTTTCAATGTAACATTTATATTTTCACATTTCAATTGGATATCTGATTCATTTCCCTTAATGGGGGCTATTTTGCAAGGGAAAGCTGCATGTCTTGATTATTGATTCTGTGTCTGTGATGAACTTGTAAATGTTCTATATTTAGCAGACGATTTGTTCATCATTTCAATGCTTCTTTGTATTTTCATCACATTATTTTTGAATGCCATATTCATTTACATCACAAAAAATTGAAAATAAGAAATGTGCCAACCGGGTTAGAAAATATACATCTGTGATTGAAAAATAATCAAACGCAAAGAAGTCACCTATGATGAAGCCGTCCATTTCTGTACAGTTTTTTTTTTATGTAATCATGTAGCCTTTATGTGCCGGAAATCATAGATGGCAGATAATCCATTACTTTTGAGATGTGTTATTTGAAGCAGAGGGAAACACATCAAATGGCTTTGTGGATGTCTTGAAGCCATCCTATCTCCCCTCTTTGTTCTCCAATTCTTTCCCCTTCTTCTTCACCCCCCACCTTCCCCAACCCTCTCCTTTCCCCCTCCTGCTTCTATCCCAATGAAAATAGGCAAAGAGTCGAGAAGTAGGCAAGTGTAAGTCCTGATGAGAAAAGAAAACAAATATAGCTTCAAAGAATAAAAATCAGAAGCAAAGATTTTGTCGAATTTTAGTTGAATGGGAGCAAGATTATACTGGTCTCACGATGCTTCTGTTCAAAGGACTTGTGTATTAAAGAAGTAGTATTTACTTGGAAATGTTAAAGGAAGGTGTGTAATCGGTGTTCAATGGTGAAGGAACATGAATGAAATATCTTTATTTCATTGAAAGCTTTGGGTCCAGTGTGGTCTCTGGAATTCAACAAATGTTCCCCACCCACCACCTTTTTATCATCTACTTTACAAAATCTCTTATTCCCAAAATCTCTGGGAATGATTTTTGAGCGGTAGCTATTACAGTAGGCCTTGTGCCATAGACATCGGGCACATTTGCTTTCATCTTATTCACATATTCATTTCCATTGTTCTCAGTGACCATGCCCATATCAAATTGTTTGTTAGAAGAAAATAAGTACAATTTGCAGGATTCTGTTAGCAGCAATTTAGACATCAGCAGCCCTCATTCCTGTCAAAAATGCCACTGCATATGTGGCACAGGGATTATGTCTTGGTTTTATGTGCGATTAAGAAAATCCTGTGTGAAAAACATCAGAAGATCATCTCATTGAATCCCAGTGATGCTTTTAGCATTATATACATTACTGCTGCATTCTGGATATTCTCTGCCAATATTTTCTCATTTTTATAGTGTACTTGTTGTTTTTTCTGTCTTCCAGTCCATGCTTCATCTATGCTTATTTTTCTCAAACTGTTTCTCTTTCAAGAAAAGAAAAAAAAAATTGGTGTCTGAGACTGACTTTGTACTCTTTTTCTGTATAATGTATCTTTTCCACTTTGGAAGTGGTAATCTTTTTCTTGATGATTATTGCAGAAAGAAAAAAATCTGAAATTCTGTAAGGTATTAGTTTTTTATCTTTGTACTTGGTTTGTTCTATTTTACTGAGGTACTTTGTTATTATTAAGAATCTTTTAAGTATGAATGGAATGTCTTGGAGTTTAGAAACTTTCTTGGGGTTTATCTTCCTTTCTAGAACTTACTATGTTCAAATTCATTGTGGCCATAAGAAAAGTGCAGGTTTATGCTAATAGTTACTGTGTCTGGGAATCACTTTTACACTTCTTCATGTGTATTTTTTTTGGGGGGGGGGGGGGGGGGGGGGGGGGGGGGGGGGGGGGGGGGGGGCACAGAGTCTGCCAATGAGACACTTTCTATTTGTTGAGTGAAATATGCCTAAATCATGAATTTAAGATTGTTGTTAGCATGAATATTATTTTTGCCATAGGACAATGCATGAAATGGAAGATGCACACAAAAATTATCTTTTCACGGGGAGAGATGTTTGCTATGTGAATGACTTTTAAGATAGACACACCTTAGCTGTTCATTGTGTTGTGGAGACTGACAAAACATGGAAAAGGAATTCTTTAAACTATGCTTTCTTGCACATATAAAAAACAATGCACAAAAAGTCCATTTGCCTTTCTGGAAGAAATATGCTTGCATGTGAATGTGTGTGGAAGATGCTAAATAAATTCTTTTACAAGCATAGATAGTTTGCTGTGTGACCTTTAAGGTGAAACACACCATAGCTGCTTTTTTTGTGATATGCAAACTGACAAAACATGTTGAGGCATATTGAATTATGCTTGTGATATATTGTGGCTTAGATGCAAATTCTGGAGAAGAGAATGCAATGCACAGTATAATTGCTGATGTACCTTCCTATTGAGGATGCATACGCATGTGTGGATGCTCACACACACACACACATGCACACACACACGCTCACACTCGCACTCACATCCTCACTCACTCTCACTCACACACACACACACACACACACACACACACACACACACACACACACACACACACACACACACACACACACACACAGAGTGAATCATGCATGTGCAAACATGTATTTTCTAAAGCAACATTTTCATTTTTTAAAATTGTGAATTGTGAAATGATTCAGTGGAAGATGTAAAAGACTGCCTAAACAAACAAAAAAAAAGTACTGAAACTGTAAATAAATTAAATGATGGTGGGTTTTTGACGCAAAGGTGGTGAATGTATTTTTCTTTGTGATGCACCTTCTTGCTACCAAGCGCACATTCATAGCACTGCAGGGCAAAGTATTGTCATCCTTATCTGTTTGTTTGTTTATAAGGGCAAAGTATTGTCATCCTTATCTGTTTGTTTGTTTATCATCCCTTAAGTTAGATAACAGTCTGAGGAAGGATTGTATGATAATTGTGCAGAATTGTCTTTAGGGTAATTAGTTATAGGGTTTTGATTTTATGGTGTATTGGGGTACAACTGATTAAGCACATACAGAAAAAGCACTTTGACGCTATAGTCGCCCGCCTCACTGACAAATGTTTGTTTTTTATTATTACGCTTTCCAAATTCTTAAAGTTCTGACAGCCCTGAAAGGCCCTGTGTGGGTGGCTGTGCTACAATTAACAAAAGTCTGTTTATCTATATGTTGGCACAGAAATCACTTGAATTTAAGCAGCCTTGAATGTAATGTGCTATGATTTATTTCTGGCAGTATGGGTGACAGTGATGTGGTTTGATTCATTGCGGCTAGATTATTTGCATTGTTTTCAAACCACATTTTGTTTACCCATAATGGTGTTTAATTTCTTCTAATCATTTGTGTGTCATAAAGCATAAATTTGCACACACATACATGAGTGCATGCACGTTCAACATGTGCACGCGCACATATGCGCGCACACACACCTAAATATGATAGACACGCATGCATGTGCGTGAGCGCACATATGCTCACACACACACACACCCACACACACAACGCACGCACGCACATACACGCATCATGCACACAGATGCACACAATGGTTGCAAAGTGCAAACTACTTACCTTGTGATTCCTTGGTATATTTTATTTTTCTGTAATTTTTCAACTTTTTTTTCCCCTTTGATGTGCAATCTGTTATCTTTGTCCTGTGTTTTGTGAAAAGATTCAGTCAGTGACTTTTAATAACTCAGTAGAATGAGTTAGTGTTCACTTTGATATGTCATTTGTCCTCAATGTTAATGTTTAGTTGGCATGATTGTTTGATGAGATGATAGATGAAGCAGTGTGACTGGACACTACAGCAAGGCTAAAGCTTGTGCTTGTCTCGAATATTTTACCGGTGCACAGAAATGTTGTGTGATCCAGTGAGGATTGAATTTATGTGATCTTTTTATGTCCATTTTTAAGTTTGGTGTGTGTGTGTGTGTGTGTGTGTGTGTGTGTGTGTGTGTGTGTGTAAAAAAAAGAACATACAGAACCAGCAAGAATTTAGGAACGATGGAAATGATCCCACAAAAACATTTCCTGCTGAACCAGTTTTTGAGTGTGTCAGGATGTGCAATCAGATCTGGACAGCATAACACTGATTGATCTTTCTGCATGGGCTTCTCAGAATGTTAAAAAAATGAGCTGTTTACAGCCGTTAGTCACCATACACACTCACACATGCATGATTTGTGAATTGCATTCAGCATGCATCAGCTACAATATGGCCTTTATGGTTTGTGGTCAGTTTGGCTAAGCAGAACATAAACCATGAAAGTATTCTTTAATTTTCCACAGAGTTCTGTTGGAACAGCTGATTGAGTACATATGTAAGAAAAATTTATTGCAGTAGTGATGTTCTGGAACAAATAGCAATTTCAGATGGTGCAGGAAATCTGAGCCTGTGTCGCCATTGTCAGTGATGTTTTGCAAAGATCCGATCTTTGAACATGATTATTACCAATATGACTAGGTGAAAATATGTGATAACGTCTTTGCTGTTGACATGCCACTTTCATATGAAACATTCTGCTGATTTTGTGTATGTATTGAAATCATTCCATTTTAATCCAGGTGTATATGTACATAAGAGCCTGCATGCATGTGCAGTTTATTTTTTGTGTGTACTTGGATACGTGTACTTGTATGCATGCATGAAGGGTGGATATGTGTGTGTCTCTCTGTGTGTGCAGAACCGTTACTGTATGGACAGTCAACAGTTATGTGCTAGTTTGTCAAAGTCATCAGATGTGTAAATTTTTTTTTTTTCTTTTTTCTATCATCTCTCCATCAACCATTTTAGTTTTCACTATCATGTATTCATACCTATTTGAGGGTTACTAACCAAAATGGTGTAGCTCAAAAGAATGAAAGTAGGCAGATACACCACTCTTGCTGGAAACCTGTGTATGCTGTCACTATTGTTAGTTTTGGTCATTGTTGTTTGACTTGTAAAGGCTTATCTCAATGCTAATGATTGTTACTATATGTATATATATTATCACTATCTGTCTATACAAGGTCTTTCTCTCTGTTTCTCTCTGCATCCATTCTTTACTGCATTGGTTATTGCTTGCTTGTCACTCTCATTCTCTCTGTTCTTCTGGCTCTACATGGAATCTGTCTCAACATACAGTTTTAAGCGATTCTGTGATATGCATTTGTCCTTGTTTTTGATTTATTTATTGGGAGAAAAATGAGTATGTGCCTAAGGGATGCGTTGATGTGGAGTTGGATGAATTAGTGATATGTGTGTGTGTGTGTGTGTGTGTGTGTGTGTGTGTGAGGGGAGAGAGAGAAGATTCTGTTACACCTGGGTAGATAATGTGGTGATGTGTCACAGGAAATTCCCATTATATTGTAATACATACTATTTGATACGATCTGAAATTTTGGGTTTCTCACTTCATTTCATGACTAACAAACATAGATTGTTTCAAAAGTTTTAAAGGGCGATTCCAAATTAAATATAACAAATCCGGACATGAAAACTAGGCATCTCTATTTAATGATGATAGTTTTAGCATCATGACTAACATGTTATTCATGTATTTATTATCTCTGCCTCTCTCTTTGACTACTTAATCATTTATACTTTCTTTTTGTCTCTCTCTTTGACTACTAAATCATTATACTTTCTTTTTCTTTTAAAGTTTTCCATCCATTGGTGGAATTCATTGGTTATGTACCAGTACAGGTTATAATACCATTATATATTTGTTTTCTTGTATGTCATTCCTGATGGAAAATTGTTAAATAATTCAGGTGATTTGATCAGTTTTTCATTTGTTGTGAAAAATGAAAGAGCTTTCTCCCCCCAGAAAAATATGTTAATGTCATGGTACAAGGATTTTTTGTGGTCTCATTGTGTGAGATTTGATGCTCTCACATCTTGTATGCTTTCTGTCTCATGTTTCTTCATTCTTTCAGTCTCTGAATCTGGGACTCTACTTAAAAGTGACTCAGATCAGATGTGTTAATGTTCTGTATATTTGTCGAGTCATTCATTTCATGATTGATTCTTCGAACTGTTTTCATAGAAACTGTGATACTGTCATGAATATGTATCGTTTCACCAAAATTGTGAGAAATATGAACATATTTTCCTATATAGACATTAAAAACAAAAGGTTTGGATTTGGTGACAGGGGTTGGATGGGGGGGGGGGGGGGGGGGGGGGGGGGGAGCTGAGGGGGGAACTAGACTTAATCACAAAACTGTATTGTGACTTTGAAATTTGTGTATTTCTTATATGTTACAGAATTAGTGGTCATAATAGGACTGACAAATGTAGATACAGTTTGTGTATTAAATGGCAAAATTTAATTGTGTACATGCGTGATGGAAAAATTATGGGAATGGTATTAAAAGTTGGTGGAAAAAGAAGCAGACTGTCATACAGATGTTCTTTTACTTTGTTAATGAGTGTGATTTTTTTTTATGCTTATCTTTTTGTCCTTGTCTTTGTAACTCTGTCTCTTTTGAATTATTTTCAGTTGTTTATAAGTGTGCATTTATAAATGAGACCTATTTGGCAAGGGAGAGCAGGAGAATGCGTTTTCTTCTCCCTTTATGTTTTGATATCAATGATTTAAACAGGAAAATTGAGGAAAGACTAAAAAGCACATGCACTGCTCACTTGCAGAATCAGTCCAACAGAGGTCAATGCAATCCATGTTAATTAAGCCATGAAGCAATTCTTTGTGATTCTGTCTCATGTAAATGTCTTTCCATTACTTCCCTGTATATGAGACCTGTTTAGCAAAAAAGAGTAGCAAAAAGCATTTTGTTCTCCCTTCATGTTTCAGTAACAATGAATTAAACAGGAAAATTGAGGAAAGACAAAAGTGTACATGCACTGCTCATTTGGGAAGTCAGACCAACAGAAGACCAGTACAGTCCATGTAAATTGTGAAGCAATTCAACGGGAAATGTGAAAGACTGCTTCAAAAATTTAATGAAACTGTAAACAAAGAAAATGTGAATTGTGGTGAATATAGTTTTCTCTATGATGCACTTTCTTGTTATCATCATATGCATAGGCATAGCCACTGCAGTACAAAGTATGTGTTGTTGGTTCCATTTGTTTGTTCAACTTCCCACAATATAATCTGAAAATATTTCAAAGCTTTGTTTAGTCCTACAGGGTTGCTTGTAGGGTCATGTCTATGTATGATGACATTTTGAGATCTCTGGTGTACAACTGGGGAAATGCCAAAGGAAAACCATGAAAGCTAGCTAGGTTTGTGTTCTGCTTTCATCACAATGTTTTTGTTTGGCAGGTTCCCTTGTTGTGGGAAAGAGTGTCCTTCAGCTACAGTGAACCTAAAATTTCATGAAATAAATGGTTAAGGCAGAAGGGGAAAGTGGGGGAAATTTGGGCAGGCATGATGAGAGATAGTGGGGGAATATGCTTGGGAATGCAAATGACATAACCACTGGTCACTCTGAGACTGTCATCAAGAGCCCATAACATTATACAAATATAGTTTTACTTATCACAGATAAGAGTGTGCGGGGAAAATCAAAATGAGGTCACTATGTGCAGAAGGCATACTGTAATTTAAATAAACAGCACAAAGCACATTATATTTGACAATGTGATGAACAGATGAAGCACGACACTGCTTGAGAATAAGAAAGCTTGCAGACAAATACATGTACAACAATCTTCCGACACAATCATGTGATAACATATTTTATCGCATCTTTTCACCAAAGTTGTTAATATAATGTTAATGACATAGCCATCCTCTCTCTGTTTTCACAAATCTGTTTCATGCCATCGGCCATTTGTAATGACTTGAAAGTTGTGTTGGAGTGTATGTGAAAATAAAGCCAGCCAGAGAAGCTAGTAATTGGAAACTTCAGCCTTGATTTAAGTGGTAAAGTTTGCTGGGGTTATGATTGTTTTTCTCCTCTGATGAGTCACAGATTTCCAGCACACTCTGACACATTGAAAAGAAAACACAAGTTCATGCTACTCTGGCCTTAGTGATAATTGTAGTCAATGCAACAAGATGTATATCTCCAGCTTGACCATCTGATACTATTTTACAGCTGCATTTTACCATAAGAACACAGGCATTCTGACACATTTTTTGCTGTATTAGAAAGGGAACACAGTGTAACTTTCAAGATCGGTTAAATTCTGGGAAAAATCTGCATCCAGATACAGACATTCTTGTATTTGAAAGACTTGAATTATTTGCTTTTGTTGCTGGAAGTTCTCTCAACTTTTTCAGTAGTGAGAACTTTTTCAGAGGACTGCTTATGCTGTTGTATATGGTGACTGCACAGCCATAGAAAGTACTCTTGCAGAACATACACACAGAATATCATGCATGACTCGCATGTTGCTCTCTAAGTGCGACTTTTGAGATGGCCTTTGCTATCACCTGGGGTGTGAACAACATGAACAGAATAGGAACTTCTGAACTAAACTGAGCTGTGTACTGTGATGAGGTGGTAAAGAAGTAGGTAAATGTCTGTCCTCACCAACCAGATTAGTTGAACTTCTTTGGCCGTGTCTTCACAACCATCAATGATGTGAGCAATTTCAAAAGCGTTTTTTTTCTTCCCAATTGACTCAATTGTTTGAGTGAGTTGTTTTTAAAATTTTTTTTTTTCTTTTTTTCTATTTGTTGCTTGAAAATTGCCCTAAATTGTTCATCCAAGTGTATCCTTCAAACTGTTGCTGCAGGTGTAGGAGACAAAGATGAGATCTCAATCAACTGGTTGCATTTTTTGCTTCACGGCTCCAGAGCAGATGATGATGATGGTGTAACAAGAGAATTTCTATTAGTTATGCAGTAGACGTAGCTAGGAAACAAGGCATATTATGAATGACAACTTTCTGTTTTATTTATAATTAAATCTATGAAGGTCTCTGTGCTATCAAAATATACAGATTTCTAATGTACATCTGTTGTAATAAATTATTTCAACCAGTAGCATTTTTGTCAGAAGAACACAAGAACATGGCATTCTTTTTTGACAGGTGGCAATGTACTAGAAAAAGTTTTTTTTGAATGTTTACTCACATGTAACCCCCTTTTCTACCACCCATCCAGTACTCCTATTTTGACAGTATTATTGGGTTCGGAATAGCTCAATAAGTAGAGTGCCAGACTTGTGATCCTTGTGATCCCAGAGTTGTGGGTTAGAATCTTTGCTGGAGTGTTTGGGACAGTGGGATTTTTCTCTCAGAATAACATTTGTTCTAATTCAACTTCCTCAGAAGCCTTTCAACTGAGACTATAAACCAATATTTTTGTGTGTGAATACATGCATAGCATCTTTCATGCATGTAAAATTCCATCACCAACTTTTGAAAGAGGAGGCCAGTTTGGCCATTGGTACAGATGACAAGTATACACATAACATGCACTGAAAAGGTGGAAATGGGAATGAAAAACTGAGTGATTGACCAACTGAATGACATGGGAAACAACGGAATGAAGCATCAGCATACAGACTTTTAGTTTGCTCTACCCAGGTAGGCAGCCTGTTGTGGAAAGAGAGTGTGGACTGTCAATTGCTGAGAAGAACTTGATCTTTAGCTGAGGATAGGCACTATATAACTACTACTACACCACTACCACCACCAGAACTACTACTACTAATGTCGCTCTGGTTGTGATAATAAACAGATTTTCACGTAAAGATACACATGTTCAGCACCATCTGAATGGCTGTCATTCATTCGTCATTCATTCTGATACCACAGTACACACAGAAAGCCAGATTCACCCGGTCACAGTCACAGCACCATCAATCAGTTTTATCATAACACAACCTGTAGGAGACACTCTAGTGGTGCCAAGTCATTTTAAGTGGTGTCCACAGTTGCCTGTTCAGATCCATCATATGCTGGATACCAAGCCCTCAACTGCTGATGATGATCACTTTATCCCAAAGTCAGTCTCTCATATACCTGTTTGTTGATTTTTATCTTGCCAGTAGGAGCAGCTTTGACACAAAGTCAGCACAAACATGCACATGGAGAGGACTTTGAAGCCGAGGTCACATAGAATTAGAGACTTTTAATGATGATGAAAATGAAACTATACAGTTCTATTTTGGCACAGCCTACTCTCTGCTTCCTTTCATAATTGATCCTAGCGTCATTCAGACTTGAAACATGCAGATATCTGCAGTATGAGTCAGAAAATTTGAGCGACACTCTAAAGATGCATGTTTTTAGGTGGAGGGAACCAGACTGCATGATTCATGTTTTTTCTATTTGAACTCTTTTAGTACAGTCAGCACTGGATAGGAACTGGCTAGAGCCAAAAATCTAGCAGACAATTGTCTCTGATGGGACTTGAACTTGCAACCTACACTACAGTCCATTACATTAAATACTGTGCCACAGCAGCTGGTTACCCTGAGAGAATTTGGTCAGTGAACATGTCCATAATTAGCATTTAGCTACTAGAAGATGCTAGTCTCACAATTAAAGCATGACAGAATGATCGCATGATCATAGGGAGAGCTGCAGTCAAACTCAAAAGGCAAACCTGAAGGTCTCAAATGATTGGAGGCATGATGGTGTTTGGGTCTTTCATTCAATTCACTTCAACTTCTTTTTAGTGATTTGTTATGGTCAGAAAGCTGCATAATCTTAGAAGTCAACAAGCTGAGAGGTGAAAGTTTGATTTTTAAAAATTTATTATTTTTGTTATTGTTGCTTCTGTGATCATTTTTGTATGTTTAGTTTCAAAGACAAGAGAGGGTAACCGAGTGATCATTGATGACTTGAAAGAGGAACTGACGTATTGGGGTAAAAAGATCAGGCAAAGAGAATGTCTGTCTTTCCGTTGCAAATAAAGTTACATTTTCTTACTTTATGGATCAAGCAAACAGATCAAGAGAGTCAAATGTTTGATCTTAGAGCACTGCAGAATGATGATTGTGATATCTGTAACCGACTGCTTTACATGTAGCCGGGGACACACCCATGTTTTCACAGTTTCATTCACTGTTGCAACCGTTAAGCTGACTAATGGAGTAAAATTGCCTTGGGTATGCTTGCTGATGTCATCTGTCCTATGAAACATGAGCTCTAACACAGGTTACCTCCCTTGCAGATTTCCGAATGTTGTCTATTAAAAGGTGGCTATAATGTTGTGACGACGAGTAGATCCAAATAAAATCATCAGCCGAAACCGTTGTATTTTTGGCGTGTGCATGCATGCATGCGTGTGTGCGTGCGTGTGTGCATGCATGTGTGTGTGTGCATGTGTGTGTGTGTGTGTGTGAATTCCAGAATAATGTCAATAAATGGTTGTGATTTCATTAACAAAAGTCAGTATTGGGGGGTACCATTAAGGTCAAAACTGATATCAGACCAGAGAAAAATTCTCTTGGTTTCTTCTGTAAATATATCTGGTTTCAAGAAGTGTACATTGTCCTTGAATTTTAGTTTGAAAAAAAAAAAGATAATGCCTCGTGACAGCATGGAGCAAGGAAATGAACATTATCTGTGCATTTCTCGTGTTTGAGTGAAGAATCAAGGAGACAAAAGGTAAAAAAAAAAATGAGGATACATTATTACATGCAGACAGACTGTACACAAAGGCAAAGATTTTTGTTGTTGTTGTTGTTGTTTGTTGTTGTTGTTGTTGTTGTGTTGTTGTGTGCTGCTGCTGCTGCTACTGTTCCTTTTCAAATAGCTTCAGACTCACAAAATGTACATAAAGTTTGGACTGTGCCCATGTAAAGGGGGAGTGGATAAGGAGAGGGAAGAGGAAGAGGAGATAGGGAACAGAGTGTGTGGATGAGAGAGAGTATGCACATCATCTTCCACACCAACACCAGCTCGTTGGTTTCCTCTCTCTTTTATTTCAAATCATAGTTGGATCGAACCAACCACACAACCTCAGGACAGTACATGCTACAACTCTCCTCATGTTCCACCCGTTAGGCCTACACCCCGGCCCAACAATGGCTGTTGCTTATCAGCCCTTTACATTTACAAACACCTGAATAACAGAATCAGCGTTACAGCCTTCACCACACTCTGCTCAGTGAAGAAATGGTCTCAGAGCCAGAATGCTGGGAGTATATAGGCCTCCCAGCTCCTTTCAACGAGATCTTTTGAGAAAGTCCTCTGTGTGTCTGAGTCACAATGGAACCACTGGAAGTGTCTAAGATCTGGCTTTGCTGGGCTGCTTTTGAACTGACATTCTATTGCCCAGGGCCCGACAACCAACAGGGCCGACTGTTATGAGGAAACAGACCCTTCAGTCTCCGTACCTAGGGCAAAATTCAGCAACTACTACCCACCTGTGGATATTTACCTCTCTCTAAAATATCAGGTCCACCCCATCCACGGCTCCAAGGTCTCCCGGGGCTGGCCACCCCCATCCCCTACTTAGTCTCCTAGACCAAGCCATCCAGACCAGCCATGGTCAAAGAGAAGCTCAACAGCTCCTCAGCAAAAGCGACACCAATTACGATGTGGCTGAAGTCCAATGGCTTTCTGCCCAGACCAGTTGTTAGGCAAATTGTCTGCTGAGTGACCTGCCTCTTAACTGGCATTCCAAACTACCAGCCAGGTTACCCCTCACTGTAATCATATCCCAAGTTTGCGGGATTAACCACTGCAAACTCTCTGTTCTCAAAGGTTGGGCAGAATCATACCCTTTACACCCAGAAATTTTTTTATGAGGTCTTATCTTCTGAAAGATGTCGCAAGCAGCTTTGAACGCACGTTGAGATCTATACATATCTCATACCGTCGTGTTTATAGCCATTGATTGGCTCCTGCGACGTATTTATGCAGATAAGATAAGATAATTTTGCTTATAGCCCGGTCGACCAGATCCAGATTATCCAGACCAGATATATGGAAATCTTGCACTTAACGTGTATCTGTGGAATAAAACCAAACTTATGAGCTTGGTGACTTGAGGAGGGAGAGAGAGAGAGAGAGAGAGAGAGAGAGAATACGCTTACGCGGCTACCTTTTCCCCTCTTAAACAATTTTTTAAAAGAAAAAAGTTATACAAACGAAAATAAAAACTCTAATTAAATAAAAACATGTCAATATGATTCGAAGAGCCAGTTTGAAAGCTTTTTTTGTACACGTTGACTAGCTGAGGATGTTTTTACGTAAATAAAACTTCGCACTGGAACTTCCTCTCCACCATCAGCCAGCATGGGTTTCTCATCGACTTGGTACGCGCATCCACGAAGATACGGCCCAGGATCTCGTTATTGGTAAATAAGAGTATTTTATCATATGACCTTTTAAAATTTTACCTTTAATAGTTTTATATAGATGTGATGGACGACCTGCTGTTCAGTTACTTCAGGAGTTCGACGTGAAAACAGACCGTGGTGCGGGAAAATGTTTTTTCACTCTTGGACTATGCAGTTCTGTTTCGAAAACGATCTCTCATGTGTCCGCCGTCATTGTGTTTCTTCTGACTTTGCTTGCCTTCTTATGTGCGTGAAAGCCACACATTCAGTGTCAGCAGTGTCTACCAATCGGCTTTTCGTTCCTTGACATAACGACTAAAGTTGTTGACCATTGCTGTTCATGGAGAGCTAATCGCAGTAATGAAGTGCTGTGTCTGCATGTGTAGGATAGGACGGAAAAATTGAGCAAGTTACAGGGTTGAAGTCAGGGCTGAGACCATAGATTGCCAAGAGCGAGGGATTATAAGAGCTGAGGGCTGGCTCGAAGCCTCTTGTCTGGTTCATAGCAAAAACAGTGAAGGTTGTTCTAAAAAACATATGCTGTTTAGACCCCAAAATAAATTCACTCTAGATACATGTCGTTGCGTCACACGGTAGTGCATCATATTATAAAAAGACAATTGGTCAGGTCATCTTCATTTGACTTGTGTAGATGATTAACAAAAAATTTTTTGTGTGCTATGTTACGGTTGCGATGTGGAACCCAAAAGAGTGCTTTGAAATCTTTAAAAACAACATGCTGTGTAAAACCTGGTATAATTTATTTGTGATCCCAAGAATGAAAGGTTCCCAAATAAAAAGAACTTTAAGAATGATTGTGAGTCTGTATTTTTTTCTGTAATTTTCAAGTTGCACATTCATCCTCCATGCTGGCAGCAACTTCACATTCTCACTTCTTCATAATTATTGAAACATACACCTCAAGTTAGGCATGCATTATTTCATATCCTTGCACTCATAAAATACAAAGCAGCTTTTTCAAGGTAATGTGCTGTTTATTGCATTTGATTATTTAATAAAAACAAGTGTTACACTTACAGTTGTGACATAGAGTCCGTTACTGTTGTGATGTGGAATCTAATTCTACCAAAGAACTTGAGACCAACTATGGACATGGCAAATATGAGTCAAAAACAAAAGATTTGACATTAGAAAAATTATATGTTAAAAAATAAAATGATTTGAAGTCAGTCCACTGATTAATCTTATCAGTTTTGAAGTCTTTTACAAATCAGTGAGACTTGGAGACCAACAATGTAGTAGTAGTTGTAGGGATGTTTAGTGTGCACCTAATCTTTCATCAAAAGCTCTAAGCGCTCACAAGCATGATCAATACATATTTAAACATGTTATCTCACAAACACACAAAATACACATGAATAAGGCCCCAGGAAAATCAGGAACAGAACCAGGCGGAATGTCCTTGCCTCTGTGTCCCTAACCCTGCTTTGTTCCCTCCTTATAGAGTCGGCTACCATGCCTGACTCCTTTTAGAGAGGTCAGAGGGGGGCGGAGAGAGGTAGTGTATCCAAGGCGAGCATGGCTGCTGAAGAGAGAGAGCCTGGGCATCTTGAGAGGTGGACACAGCTCTGGGCAGATAGGAAGCCAGGAGAACCACAGAGTCATCGAAGGAGAAGGAAGACGGTATCGGTTCCTCATCCTCTGACTCTGAGTGTGCCTGCTTAGAACTGCAGGCAGAAAAAGTGACAAACCTGGGTGTGGACTAATGTAGGGGTAAACCTGATGGTCCTGGGTGGTCTGACCCTGCTGGAACCCCTGCCTGGGGGTAGGTGGGGGGGGGGTGTCTGCCTGTAAACACCAGGCTGAGTATGACAGTTGCGAAAATAATAACACAATCGACAGTTTGAAAGTGAAATTCAATATTTACTCAACTAATATATTTGGTTATTCACTCTAATGAAGTAAATAAAAACATCGATGATGTATAGGGAGCAAAAAGTTTACTAAAAAGTTTGATCGGTCAGCGCGAGAAACTATCGTGCCTTTGTCTCTTGACGTAATCGACACATTGCACACAAGCAAATCTGTTTATTTAAATTGGCATAACATTTTCGTCCGACACAGAACAATCGTTTTCTTAATCAAAGCGCACATGTGCTGATGACATTTCCTGCCTCAGTAAGCATCATATCTTTAAAAAGAAAGGCTAAATGGAGTCAAGTTGGTTAGCAAAGCCAGCTCATTGGCAAAGACAAAGTTTGGTCGAACACCGGAAATTGTAGAATTTCAAGTCTAAAACACAGATTTACATTATTTTAGGCCTTGGCAATGTAACAATATTCTTTTTACAAGAAACTATTCATATTTTAAACTATTAAAATTGGTTAAACAAACCAGTACACTCACCTTCGGTGATGTAGTCGCAGGTGGCTGGCACTGTGGTGACGTTTCGAAAGAGGATGGAAGACAAAGGATCCGCAGTGTAGAATGTATTCATAAAGTGATACAGCAGAAAAAACCTAGGTGCTAGAGATATTTTCAGGTCAAGGCTGAGTGCCCTGACCCGAAATCTCAGTGAGCTGACCCCAGTCTCTGAGTTCACACAGGGTTTCTGTTGTTCGGTTGCGACCAAGAGAAATGGAAATGATGCAGAGTCTTCGATCCGTGATGTGATCATGAGCACAAGAACCGCAGTACGTAGGAATCAGTTGTTCCCGATGTGGACAGTTTTCTTCATCAGTATTTGTAGGAAAGCATTCCCTAGAATGTTGATTGGTTTTGTGCATGAAACATTAAGGTGGACAAGAAAAAGAGGAAACCAAGCATCACAACCGTAACCCCAAAAATGGTACGCCTATATAATTAATTTCAAGATAGAGCAAAGATTTTGTTCAGTGCAAACGTAGAAAGATACCTGTAAAGCTGTTTGCTGTTATTTTGTTTCAAAATAACAATCCCAAAGGGTCTTAAGAATGATTTGTTTACAATGTGCATCTTCCTGTCACAAATTGGCGGTATTGTTTTGTGTGCATTTTCTTTTTAATAAATACTCAATTTATAGCAACACAGATACAAACACTGAATACTTATTTTAGATTTTCTTTTCTTTAATACAGACACCACAAAAAAATAGTATGTATCACAATCATCCACTAACTGCAAACAAATTTGAAGTCTTCCTAGTGAGTTAGCCCCATGCCACACATGTTTCTGTGAATGACCCCCATAAGCTACCTGTCTGCCACAACAGCACTATAATCAGACAGTTCTTCTGATTGTTGTCAAGACTATTGGTCATTTGAAATTTTAGTGGGTCAATAACAGAAGACAAGACAGAAATGTGCATCATTGTGCAAATTAGATTGAAAAAAAAAAAGAAAAAAGAAAGGTCTTCAAGTAAACATTGTTTAGAAACATGTTAATCACCTTCATAACTTAACACTATCACATCAAGTATATCTGCATGTAGGTATTACACAATAAAATTTCAGGTAAGAAGTATTGTATCTATGCAAAGGCTTGACTAGCAACAGTGCATGGGGAGTGCGTGCACAGGTATTGAACTTCATTCCATCCCCAAATTGATAAACAGGGTGTTTGTGATTTTGTTAATAGCTTCACAAAAATGTTTGGTTATTTCATCTCTTTGGGGATTTCTGCAACCCCAAAAGATTTCTCTTGAGGGTGCTGAAAAACTTTCACCTGTGTGCCCACCCCCGTCCATCTCTAGTACTTTGTGTATACCATACTGGAACATAGTACACATTTTGTGTTTCATGGACACATCATTTCACTGACAAATGTATTTATTTACCGTGCCTATATTAGATAAAACTTGTTGATAAAGTTATTAATGTGGTTTGTCAGGATTGATGTTCAAGAAAGCTTGTTTGTTTTATCATTCACTTCTTTTATGGCAAATACTGTTAACAATGAATGATAAGAATTCAGCTATATTTTACCCTTTTCCTTTTTACAGCCGTGTATGCAATAACACCCATGGCCTCATCCGCAAATATGGATTGAACATCTGCAGGAGATGTTTCCGGCAGTATGCTGGAGATATTGGCTTCAAGAAGGTGAGCTTTGTCACAGATGTTCTTTCTTATTTTTCAAATGAAAATTGATTTAGGCTGAAGATGAATTAGTAAGTCAGACGTAACTGCGATGAATAAATAGCATTTTGCATGCACAATTGAAGACCAAATTTTAAGTGAAAATGTTGTGGAAACACATTCAGGCTCACATGTTGTAATTCATGAAGTTGTGGGTGATAAGTGATAAGTGAGTCTGGAGATGAAATTTCTCACAGAGTAATCATACATTATCGTGATCAGTATGGACTCAAGTCAGGGAGGCGTAGAGCTCAATCTGTAGATGAGGGTAGGTGCTATTTATCATTTTATGTTAGTAATAAGATGAGTACTCTTAGTAAAAATGAAGGAAGTGTAGAGAAATGACTTTCTATCAAGCTATGGGTATGGTGTCTTTACAGTAAGTTGAGTAACAGATGCAAAAAGAGTAAGTTGATTAACAGATGCAAAAAGAGTAAAGATGAGAAATGGGAGTAAAGTACCTTTGAAGCTAAAAAATCACAAAGAAGAGGAAGTCATGAAAAGTTTATATTGTTTTCAAAAGGTCATGTTCGGATGTGTAGTTTGAAGAAACATCATGACTGCATTAAATTTACGAGACTTTAATGATTTTTTCATAATATGCCACACAACTGCCAGTCGCTGAACCAAGAATAAACACAAACACTGGTTCAGTGAAAACAGTTTGGTTTTTGGCTCGTTTGCACCAGATGACTCTGTTCAGGACCATGCGACTTTGTGAGTAATCTCACTTTTGAAAGTTTCTCCTCATGTCAGAGTGAAAGTGCCCATGATGGTGACACAAGCAAAACTTTTGACAATTCTATCACAGTTGTTTGGATTGAATGGCGAGGACCTGATGTTGTCTGGTTGATATGCTCCCTCCATAACCATTGGAAGAAAAAAAAAATTCAGTTCAAACACTACCACTGAAAATTCTTGCTGGAGTAAAAATGGCTACCAAGTTTTCCAGAAAATGTATGAAATGAAGTTTATGACAAAAAAGTGATGTGACTATCTTCGGACAGATTTGCAAAATCATGAGCAAAGTAACTGGACATATGAATGTGTGTTTGTGCCCAGCAGTGATGGTGCAGATCAGCATTTACCTATCAGACTGTGCAAATCTGTCCTGTGCGGTTGAATGTCAATGTGAGGCTCCAGCAAGGGGGGGGATCATTGACTTCCTACAAAGCACATCATGTCTTACTAGTAAAAGCATGCATGATTATGTACAGCATGAAGAATAAGGGGGCCAGGACCACAGCTGTCACTGGTACAGAACAAAAAAATTTCCTTGCCCCCTCTCCTCCTCCCCCCCCACCCACCTTTTCGAACCCATTTATCTCGGCAGTTGAAATGCATCTGTCTCTGGGGTTGATGATGTTTTTCTCTTATTCTGACCTTTAAGAAAGGAACTCGTTTTTACCTGGGCACCTACATTGTTTTTGAGTATTTTCTTAATCATTTTACACAGCGTAAGCCCAGACTATGCCTAATGCTGATAGAAGTTTTTGGTGGGTTGTATTTATGCCAGCCAGTTTCTCTTTATAATTAACATTGATTTACTATAGTATAAGTGTTTTCAGTTTCAAACTTTTCATGCTGAAATGAAAATTTTCTTCATATGAGAAACCTTTAAATGAATAAACTTTTCACTGTAGAAAGTGTGGAGAGCTAAGTGGTTTCCAAAAGACTCTAGTTATCAAGAGAATAGTATATTTTCAGATTATGAATACTCCTCCAGTGGAAAATGTAGATGCACAAGTCCACTTTGATTATGTATTTAATTTGCACATTCTTGCAGAACAATACAGACAACAGAAGCGAAACATGTTATAGAGGTCTACTTTTATTCAGCAAGATTGATTTGAAATGAGCATCCCTGACAAAAATCTTTAGGGTGCATTACTTCTGACAGGAGTTGTAATTACAGGTGTGCAAAAATGAGGAACACAGGATACTGTGGTGATTAAAAGTAACAATTGGTATTTGAAATTTTGAATTTTATTCTCACATACATGTACAGAATTGTCAGGAGGATCTAAGAGAAAGGTCACAGGAAAAATGGCTGTGGGTCACTTCTAGTGTTGGACCAAACAGATAGTAGTGGCTCAGCTACTTATTCAGTTTTATGGGATATATGTACAGTGTAAATCACTGTAAGTTTGACACTATCTGGATAATATAAGGAAGTGTGGTATTGAGTAATTTGGAGAGAAATGAAGTGGTTTAATTTGGTGAAAACGCTGGAGTAGGGGGGGTGTCATCAAATTTGCATGACTGTTGAAGAATGAGGCATCATGTAGTGCAGGGTTGAAACAAAAGAGAAACATGTATGGAAGAACTTTTTTGTAAAATTTTCCTGCCAACAGAGTAAAATTCATGATGAAAGGATGCATCAGTCCTCTGTACCCCAGTGCAGTGCTTAAAAAGATGCATCAGTCCTCTGTACCCCATTGCAGTCCCTAAAAAGATGCATCAGTCCTCTGTACCCCAATCCAGTCCTTAAAAAGATACATCAGTCCACTGTACCCCAATGCAGTCCTTAAAAAGATACATCAGTCCTCTGTACCCCAGCGCAGTCCTTAAGATACATCATCAGTCCTCTGTACCCCAATGCAGTCCTCAAAAAAAAAGATACATCAGTCCTCTGTACCCCAATGCAGTCCCTAAAAAGATACATCAGTCCTTTGTGCCCCAATGCAGTCCCTAAAAAAATATACATCAGTCCTCTGTACCCCAATGCAGTACCTAAAAATATACATCAGTCCTCTGTACCCCAATGCAGTCCTTAAAAAGATACATCAGTCCTCTGTACCCCAATGCAGTCCTTAAAAAGATGCATCAGTCCCCTGTACCCCAGTGCAGTCCTTAAAAAGATGCATCAGTCCTCTGTACCCCATTGCAGTCCTTAAAAAGATACATCAGTCCTCTGTACCCCAATGCAGTCCTTAAAAAGATACATCAGTCCTCTGTACCCCAATGCAGTCCTTAAAAAGATACATCAGTCCTCCGTACCCCAGTGCAGTCCTTAAAAAGATGCATCAGTTCCCTGTACCCCATGATAGTACCATGCCAGGTACCATTGTAGGAGGAGGAGATGGGGGACAGATTCATTCATTCTTTCTTTCTTTCTGCGTATGCAGGCTGATACTCCTGCGGACACTGCCTGTATAGACAGGCAGTGGAGTTTTGTGTGTATGACCGTTTTTTATCCTGCCATTAAGGCAGCCATACTCCATCTTCGGGGAAGGTGCATGCTATGTGGGGAAGGTGCATGCTATGTGTAACGTGTCATCCATACCAACAGCCAAACTGGCCTTCTTTTCTGAAAGTTGGTGTTGGGATTTTACGTGTGTGCAAGATGTCGTTTGTGCGTTCACACATGGAACCTCGCTTTATAGTCTCATTCGAAGGACTGTATGGGAAATGGAGTCAGAAACCAATGTTAACTCTGAGGGAAAAATCCCCCTGTACCGAAATTTGAACCCGCATCCCCAGGATCACGAGTCCGGCGCTCTCCTAATTGAGCTGTTCTGGCCCCAGGGACAGATGAATTCAAGCCAAGATAAATGAGTCCGACCATCAGAAATAACAATTTTAATGTGCAGCATGTTCTTTTTGGGTAATTCCACTCATCAAAGGACTTGAGCAGAGCAATTACCAAATTAGAATAGACTAGTTTGACTATAACAGACTCATTGACATGAATATACAATTTATTTTTTGTTAAAACTTTCAATAACCCTTTGAAGAAAATGAATCTTTTTCAAGTTATTGTAGTTGTGTATCTTTGATGTTAAAGGGGAGAGGGCTCTAAAATGATTAAATGAATTGACATTTAAAAAAATAAGATTGAAAAAAAAAATATATATATATATATATGTATACAGCACATGCAGATACAATCTCAACTGCACAGTCACAAAACAAAAAACCAAAAAAAATGAAAGGCGGTTCAAAGATAAAGACAAAAGAGCCATGCTAAGATTAGTAACAAGAAAGAAAAATGTTTTTTGTTGTTTACTTTTTTTCCTCTTGCTTTTATGTCTCACAAAAATTTGCGCATATTGTTTGCATGGCCAGTGCCTCTTGATATATGATCTTTCAGTATTAGTATAGTGCCTTTGGAACAGATCTGTTAATTAATTTTGAAGCTTTTTGTAAAGCAAGTAAAAAACAAAACAAAAAAAATATAACGTGGATACATACAGATTCTGTTTCCTGATTTCTTGTATTTGCTTCTGTTTGGTGGACAGGCAAGTAATGAACAGAGACCAGAGTTCTGTTAAACGTGAGCAGTGTTCAAGATGATTCAGATTCATTGCCTTCAGTGTCAGTGGTCTCACTTTCAACACTTCATCCTTGCTGATTAACTCCATTTTGTTGCCAGATGCAGTTTCAGCCAAGATTTATTTTTGTCATTATCAAGTTCATGGTTTGTCTGTGCATGCTATGTCCCACACTGGCAGAACACACTTCAAATGATGAGTGTTTAGAATGTGCAATCCCTCAGTCCATATGTCTGTGTATTTTTAAGATCTGCGTGTTCTTGATTTCTCATTTTGCTTATACTTCCTACCATTTTGTTTTGCAGCTGGATTAAACATCACAGAAGCAAGCAAGCATTCTTGAGCAAGCACTATGAGATGCAGCAAGCATGGGGAACATATTCTTCTTCACTGAGATGTGCCTTGATGCAGTGCAAACTGAGTATCTACCTGACCAGAAAGTAGATACATATGTTCCTGAGTTTATTGACATGGTCTTGTAATGGAAAAATATTGCTTTTTTTGTGCATTAAACAAACAAGAAAAAAAATCTGTAATGTGTTTGAATGTATATGTAGTGTACCAAGATTGATTGTGTGAAGTACTGAGAATGCTTGAAAATCTTTGTGTTGATGGGCGCAATTTTTTATGGTAATCATTTAGTAAGCTAAAGAAGGAAATCATTGAATTATGACGAAAGATCAAATCTGTTTACCATAATTATCAGTTATGATGCCTCAAAATCAAGACTTTTTTTTTCTTTTTAATGGGAAAGAAAGAAAAGTAGCTCTCTTATCATGAGTGTGTGTCGATTTGCACTCTTGTTTGTAGGTGCATGGTACTTATTGCAATATTTATCTTTTTATTGGTTTCATTTATGTTTTCTTTAATCTTTTCCGTATCTTAGCTCTCAAGTATCCACAAAGTTCTCTGAAATCATGCCATTGTTGATTGGGCTATGTCAGTGGGATGCTGGTCTTTAGACGTGCAGGTGGTTGGACTGCAGGTCAGTTCTGGATGCATGCACTGGTATTGCCATTACTATCTTGCAGTAATGCAGATCAGCCTAAGGAAACCCATTGTTACGTGTGTCGATGTTGACGTAGCTGGTCGTTTTCTTTTTCTGAATTGAATAGGAATCAATGGTTCCTGGCTTCTCTTGCCCTCCAGGGGTATATGACCTTATCATGGTTGTAGGATTTGCATGACCCTGTAATCCCTTAGGTTATGCTGACTGTAGATTAAAGGGAAGCTAGTTTTCCAGAATGTTTCTAGATCTGTACAGTCAAGATGCTGACTGGCTTAAAGCAGGACATGGTAGGATTGATGCTGTTGGTAAAGGCTCCCATGTTAGATAGGCTAAGGGTGGGTGTCCAGACAAAGTTTATCCCACATTATTCCGTTCTATCTTCAGAAGCCTTTCCCATTGGATTTTTTCTATCCCTGTTAAGTCTTCATTGCCACATTCTTCTTTTCTCTTTGTCTTCTCTATGCCAGCCATGTTTACTGTGTGGGATGACCTGTGGTGGAGGGAATGAGGACCTGGAGATATAGAAAGCTGGACCTCTCAACAAATTTTTTTTATACCTCTTCTGGACAGGAGGCACACATTAGCCCACGTATCTCAATCAGTTGCCACTGTATGGGGCAGTTACCCAGCTGGCCATGTTATCCATGTTTGTGTGTGTGTGTGAGTGCATGCGTGCATGTATGTGTGACTGGCTGTGTGTGTGTGCGCATGCGCGCATGTGTGTGCGCATATGCTGTTGTGTGCATTGTTGTGAGACTGTGTGTGTGGGATCGTGTGGTGTGTGTGTGTGTGTGTGTGTGTGCACGTATGCTGTTATGTGAGTTGTGAGACGATGTGTGTTGGATCGTGTGGTGTGCGTGCATGAGTGTGTGTGTCGATATGCACTCTTCTTGGTAGGTGCGTGGTACTTATTGCAATATCTATCTTTTTTATTGGTTTATGTTTTCTTTCATCTTTTCTGTATGTATAAGCGCTGAGGGCTTATTTTAGAGTAGGCGCCATAAATAATCATTAGTATCATTATTATTTTATTATTATTATTATTATGATTGTAACGCTCGGCTTTTGGTCTTACGGTTGGATGGATGTGGTTGTATGTCCCTCCTGGAGTTATTAAGATGGGGTCAAGATTTAGGTTTATGTGAACCCTATGGTTGATGAGTGAGGGACTGATGAATTATAATATCAAACAACATGTCTTCTACAAAACTAACCCCCACCCACCCTCCTCAAGAAAGAAAGAAAAAAGACTGAAGCTACGGGACAAAGAGCCCAGATGACCCAGCAAAATGATTGTGACATGATTCGGATCAAAGACAGGATGTTGGGCTGTATGGTTGATGGTCGAGGCAGCTAGGGAGAATAAACGTCTGTCTACTCTTGGTCCAGATACTCTTCATAAAGGTTTTCAAGGCCTAACAGGCGATTTTAAGTCCATCAAAAGACTTAGAAATGGCTCTTTCCTTGTTGCATGCAGATCAAAGCGCCGATCAGAACAGCTGTGGAAGGCTACAAATGTACAATGTTGGTTAACAGGGGAATGGAAGTGTCTCCACATGAACATCTGAACTCATTCAAAGGCGTTATCCAGTGCCTGATTCTGAAAAGTTTACAGATACAGAAGTCAGAAGTGAACTGGGGCCACAGAGTCATTGATGTACACTGTATGACCATTCACGAAGAATCGGATACTCTATCAACATATTTTGACATTCTGCGCTCTATCATTGCCATGGACCTTCAGAGCTGGCTGCCTTAATATCTGGATGGATCTGTATGCACCATTTCCAAAGAGGTGTTTAAGATGTCAAAAGTTTGGCCATGTTAGGAACAGGGGCTCTGGGGAAAAGATTTGTGGTTAGAGCTGCAAATGGTCCCAAAAGGACCTGACCAAGGACCATCCACCTGTGTAAACTGTGGTGGCAGCCACCCCTCCCCCTACCCTCTCACTTCTCGGGACTGCTCAGATTGGCAGGTGGAAGAGGCAACATAAAAAGGCAAAATGTAAGAGAAGATGCCCTTTCATGAGATGAAATAAATTGGCTGTTTGCAGCCGATCTGTATTCAGCATGGTAGTTTTGAAGAAAGTCATGCAGTATCGGTCTATTCGTAGACAAACTTGCCATTTCCCCTAACAAAGTCAGTACAAGGAAAAAAAAATATTGCCTCAGGTTGAAGTGAGCGTCAACCACTCCATTTGATCAGCACACCCCTAACGGAGGGATCAAACCTGCCACCTCCCAAACCAACCAGCAGTCTAAACCGTCTGTTACTGGGTGTTGTGGGAGAGCTGCCCTCATGCTTTGTTGTTCAGAAACTTGGTGCTTGGAGCAAAGGAGGAAACATGGAAATGGTGTATTTGTCCATGAGGTCTCCAGCTACTGCTACTGGTCTTGCACTAATGACCGATCAGCAAGTAAGACTTCAGACCCTGCCCTCAAATCACACCAAAAGCAGATTACTTTGGTGCAATAGAGTAGCATTTTTAATGTGACAGTATGCACAAGTGAAGCAGGGGTGGAATTGAAAACGGTCAGACTTGCTTCGCTGTTGATGTTCATACAGATGGCTATCACATACAGTAGACTGGTTATACGAAAGTCTTGGGAAGATGAATTTTTGCTTTCTTATCAGCAAGGTTTCTTATATCAGAAGAAACCAACTTTGGATATGAGAAGTTTTTGAGCAGCATGTCCTTACAGCCTGTATTTCACTACTCTTACAGTATCTCTCCCTTTTTTTTTTCTCCCCCCCCCCCCCCCCCCTCCCCCTCTCTCTCTCCCCCTCTCTCTCTGTTCAGTGTTTTTCTTGTGTGATGGTCACTCTTTTGATGCTATCAAAGCATAACAATAATATTCCCACAATATAACTAGGTAGGCCTGACACCATTTTCTGTTGTTGCTTTTCGCGTGGAATGGAGAATAGGTCCTTCAGGTGTGAGAATGAAATGGCATGCATTCCAAATTTGCATGCATCTCTGTAAT
Source organism: Conus betulinus (assembly GCA_016801955.1). Taxonomy (NCBI): domain Eukaryota; kingdom Metazoa; phylum Mollusca; class Gastropoda; order Neogastropoda; family Conidae; genus Conus; species Conus betulinus. The sequence continues at coordinate 329,207 of JADBJO010001511.1, forward strand.
GTATGTCAGATTCCATTGGATGTATGATTCCAAGAATAGTCTGTTATGAAAAAAAAGATTCACACATGAGGACCTCGTGGTGAAAAGGACAAAAGGCAATAATGAGTGATTCTCTGACAGAGACGGTGATAATTTATGCCTGACGATGGAGACAGAAAATGAATGATCAATACTGAGTTATCAAGCCATTGTAACTTGGCTTTACCCAGGTGGGCAGCCCATTGACATAATGAGAGTACAATGTTCAAAGACCGAAATAAGGCAAAAGGCACATCATCATGATCATTGTCGTCGTCATAATCATCTTTTCACTCATGTTGTGTTTGAGGTTGCATACGACAGAACAGGGATTTCTCTGAATTGCAGGCCAAACCATTGAAGTCAAAATCAGCTCACTGGTGGTGAAAGAGAGAGATAGGGGTAATTTTTGTGGTTTTACTCCAGAAGCTCAGATCTCTCTAACCGATCAGAAACTGAACACACACTCATACACACACACACATTTCTGTATCAGAGCACACAGAGAGCGTTTTATCTTTCATGGATCACAGATACATGCATATGAACACAGACAGACACACATGTGTACTCCATTTGACTCCGGGTGCATTTATTGAGAAGAATGACAAATAGTAATAAATGAGAGGCACCCGCAGAAGACGTTGCAAATTTTGTGTTAATTTTTTTTTGTTTTAAGTTTGTGCTGTTGATGACAACAAGACATGCAGTTCTCATAATCAAGCTCTTGTTCTCAGCCCTTTGGTTACTTTCATGTATCAACGTAGATAATACACTTTCTTACTACCGAAGTAGCAGGTGGAAAAAACCCAACTTTTTTAAATCTTAGATGACTAACAGCCAAGGTCATCATGTCCTGGGAAAGGAAACTTGAGTTTCTTGCAGGCAGTCCCTGTGGATTGCCAGTGGGGTTTGACTGGACTGTGCCTGTGGACGAGGAGGAGCGAATGAGAGGAATGAACTGTGCATGGATGGCACAGATTGGACGGCAAACTAAAGTTTCTAATGGGCAAGGTTTTCTTACAGCCGAGTTTCTTACATCCGAGGAATTCAGTGATGCCAAAGATTTTGCCTACTGAGATGTGTTACATGAAAACTCATATTCTGCTTGAGTGAAGTTCTTTTCTTCATATGTGTGAAAATGTACTCCCCCCCCCCCCCCCCCCCCCCTCCCCCCTAAAGAAAGAGAGGAACCAATCGTTTTAACTCTCACGACTTGTAATTTTCCACATTCATGAAAGGTCAGGCGATGTAGGCTATGTTTCTCTGATAATTTCTAAACTCTTAGATTTCTTTCTTTCTTTTCTTTGATGATCTGGAAGTCATGTGAAACTCGATCAACTCAAACGCCCTGGTTTGAAAAAAAATTATGTACATGTTTTGCTATGTAGGCTTGCATAAATTATATTGTATTGGAAGTTCATTAACCTTGGACTATCATCATATTAACACGGATGGTATTGGAAATAGTGAATTCAGATTGATGAAAGGCAGAACATACTAATACATCATGAACATTAGTGTTGACTAAAGTGGAGAATACTCAACATTGACTCGGGGGGGGGGGGGGGGGGGGGGGGAACCATCTTGGAGGTGATGTTGAATGAAGATCAGAAAGTTACTCTGAGTAAAAGTTACAGTTATGAGCAATGATTATTCTGAGGGCAAGTTATAGTTAAGAGCAATGATTATTCTGAGGGAAAATTATAGATAAGAGCAATGATTATACTGAGGGAAAGTTATAGATAAGAGCAATGATTATTCTGAGGGAAAGTTATAGTTGAGAGCAGTGACGTAAAGGTATTCAAATTAAATGACGTAAAGTTGGATGAAACATGGAAAGGGGGAGGTGGTGTTGAGTGAAGGGAAGGGGTGTTGTGAAGGATGAGAAATAAGTGGAAAGAAAACAGAAAAACAAACTGACTAAAGAAACAAAAATCACTATAAAAGCCAAATTTGCCACTAGAATTGTATGCCGTGTTAAAGAAGGGAATCTTTGTAATCAAATGGTGTGTGGAGACCACACTGAACTTCACTCTTGACATTAAACGACACATGTACTTCGTACCCCGCCTTGGATTCATACCTAACGTTCTAAGCATGAACGCGCTCCTGGTTTGAATGGTTAATGAATTAAGTTGAGGCAAATCTGGTCTATGCTAATGCCAAAATCTGCATTGTGCCACGTCAATGTGTGTGTTAGTCCAGCCTCCTCGCATATACAGCAAGTCATACACCAATGCATACACTGTCAAGAACAGGGGAAATCGTGATGGTATTGCTTAATTAAGTGAACTATGTTGAAGTATTGGGCTTAACAAACCAAGGTTATTTCTGCACTCGTACATGCATATGTGCACTCGTGCACCCACTAATCATTCACCTTTCTCTGGGGAAGGGATGTCACGCATTCGCTTCTCTGCTAACATGATGGGAACACGAAATACAATTTCTATGCTACTTATAATTAGACATGTAAAGTCCAATTACACAAAAAGGAATAATCAAAACATAAAAGATCAATACTTCCTAATCCCAGGTTTCAATAAAATGGCTTCATACTTGGCCAGGTTTCCACACACGCACACACACTTGCACACCACACCACAGTTCTTGAACAAGTCACTTCAAGTTTTCTTCAGCACTGGATGATGGTGACGCCTATGGTTGACTGGCACCAGTTCCAGGACTGGGTGTGCGTGGTCATCTCTGGGACTCGACGTAGAAGTAAATCATCTTCTTTGTCTCTTTCACCCACCTCTGGGTTTCACACTCGAGTCTTTCATTTTCAGCTTGTCTTTTACACCTAACACACACACGCATACATATGCGCGCTTGTGCACACATGCAAATATATAGGCCTACACATGGCGGCGATTGGCCTGCAAGCACGCGTGCGCTCACACATTCTCACACACATGGACACGCACACACACACACATGCACACACGTTGCATAATATAAATGCGTTTTTACAGGATTGGTAATGCATTGGGGTGGGGGAGTACAATGAGGGGAGTATTATCCAAATTATTTGATGGAAGGGAGGGGAGGGGGGATGCTGGCCTCATTTTATTTGACTGTGTAGGTGGGGAGGGAGGGGGAGAAATACAAGATGAGTTTTGTTTACCTTGGTGAGAAGAGCCAGCTTAGTTCACATCTCTCTCTCTCTCTCTCTCTCTTTCTCTCTCTAAGTGTTTGTGTGTGTGTGACCATATGTGTGTAGCTGCGTATGTGTGTATGCTCGCATGTGTGTGCGTGCGTGTGCGTGCGCGTGCCTGTGTGTGTGTGTGTGTGTGTGTGTGTGTGTGTGCTCGCGTTCGTGTGATCTGTGCGAAGCAGAGTAGGTCTATATGATTCGCTGTCACAGAGAGAGAGAGAGAGAGTGCATATCATTTCAAGACAACCTGTGCAAACGAAACCGAATAGCACTTGTTTTTGTTGACATAGATTACGCCATGTGAAGTTCGTTTGGGTATGACTACCCCCGTGATTTCTGTGACATACCACTGTTAGCCTACGTCTTTGCTGCCCGCGCTATGCTATTTTTAGTCAGCTGATGGCCACAGTACTTCGGGCCATTTGCGAGTGACATATGGTGGTGGTGGTGGTGATGGGGCGTGTTTTGAAGAATCTGAAATAGTTTTTTATCTCGATGGAAAACAAAAGATGACTCCACTGTTCCACACTATAGTACAGTTTATAAATGAAGTCTTGTTCTGGTTGGTTGGTGTTGCATAGGCTTCGGAATTCGTATGCATTAGGACGAATGTTTCATAACGCTGAGAACTATGTCGGTCAAGCCAGTAACTTGAGGGAATAGATTTCACATTCTTTGGATTGTCTTTTTTCTGAAATCCCAACAAGCCACTTTCCGTTTTATACACTGCTCTGTGTGTGTGTGTGTGTGCTTTTCTTTTAAACATTAATATGTGATGGGGGAGTTGGAGTAGGCTGGGGTTTACGGGTTGGGTGAGGCGGAAGAGTTGACATCCATTCTTTCACAGTTGAAGAAAACGCAGGATTACTTGTGGCTATTTCACATGCAGCTTTTTACACTACCCGGTTCACCTTTCAATGATTTCTATCTGTTCAGTCAAAAGGAGCATTTTTTTTTTTTTTTTTGCTATCCTCTATTCTTTAAGCCCTTGTTTGCTGTGATCTTAGAACGTCTCCCACGAGTGAAAAGGTCGCTTTGCTACTAAAGCGTCTCCATGCTTTCCTTTTTCATCACATTGGTTAGAATCCATTCTGTCTGGACTGTCGTCACTGTCTGCTTGATGGTCCAGTTCACCAAAGTGTGGTCGGGTCATGTTTTAGCACCCATTCTCTTTCTTTCCACTCTCTATCGACCCCTTCTTGTGTGTCACATGGAACGAGAAAGTGATCTATGACTTTATGTTCTTAAATGAAGTAGGATAAATTTTGTGCACACCGTTTTTCTCTTTCAGTTCTTGGCGATGAGTAAGCCATTTTGTAAATGATGCGAAAGTATAAAACAAATAAGTAGGGTAACTCTTGCTCCCATGGTGAAATAAATTCACGCCTATAACTCCAAATACGAATGCTGCCAACGACATCGAATCGCCTAGCAGAAATGACAACTCAACGCACACAGAACAAACAAGGAGACGCCCCCCCCCCCCCCCCCCCCTCTCCGAAAAGGATGTTCCAAGCCTATATCCTGTACCTGATGCGAAAGTAGTTTGGCATATGCGACGTAGGCCCTAAGCAGGCTTTACACTTGAATGTTTCTAGCGTAGGCCTACGTGAAACGTCCTCAGGCGCATGCACGATCAGTAGAGTGAGCATTATTCTACATTAGCATCTTGCGTCACATCAGGCCAAGCCCGTAAACACTCAATCAGAGGCTCCCCTGATGAAGAAAATCAAAGGGGAGAAGTTGGGGGGGGGGGGGGGGGGGGGGGGGGGAGGGTAGGTTGTGAACAGATGATAAATCAACATTGACCTTCACAGAATCTGATAAAATAATTAAGCAGCTTAACGAGATTTGCTCCAATGGTGAATAGTAAGAAAAAAAAAATCATGTTTGAGTCTTTGTTGTTGTTAGTCCCACACATGTATGGACAGGAATAGGACATACCTGCGTCTGTTGTGATAATCAGCTGACACTTGATGTTCACCGCATGTCGCTTAGAGTTTTGCGCTCCGTGCGTCATGCGTTTTCAGAGCCCCATGATTTGTTTGTTTGTTTGTTTTTTTTTACCCCAAGGACTAAAGCCTTGCCGTGCGCCTCTGGTGACCCACACTTTTACTGAAGGAGTTGGCCAGACTTGCCATGGCTTTGATTACTACCTAAACCAAACATCTTTCGTACAGATGCGAGGGGGGGGGGGGGGGGGGGGGGGGGGGGGGGGGGGGGGGGGGGGGGGGGGGGGGGGCATGTCTTATTGTGGAGGTAGCCTTAAAAAAAAAAAGACTCTTACCGAGTGAAACTTATGAGCTTAAAAAGCTGACTGTTCTACCAAGTGAAGCTTAGGACTGCTCTTCATAGATATATACCCAGAATGTATGGCGAAAGTTGTCTTTTGTGTGATAAACATTATGAACGCATGTCACATAAATAGCCTACTACGTAAAACGGGGACCAAGGATAAATGAGAGAGAGAGAGAGAGAGAGAGAGAGAGAGAGAGAGAGAGAGAGAGAGAGAGAGAGCAACAATTATTCATACCAACGGCTGAAAAGGAAGAGAGAGAGACGACATACGTAAGGTTTACAGATAACCTGAACATGCCTCTATTCACATGTCTCGGACAAGATAACAGTAAGTCTACTGGGTAAACGCATGCAATTCTCTTAAGAATCGGGTCATAAGAAATCGCCCGCCTTGGCTTAAGGCTGTCAGGCCAATTGACGTATGCTAGTAAACCAACCTACATCAAAACGTTGTTATGCTCTGCATAGTAATGCGGGGATTGTCTTCAGTCGTGACAAGCTCCTAGCATAACACTATCAAAAAAAAAAATCCCCCGAAGTCGGTGTGTGGCAGCCCACGTGGCGGGGGGTAATCAAAAACAGTCACACACGTAATGTTCTCATCCCCAGCTGATGCATTTGTTCCATAGAGTTCAAGTACTTCGGCTGTTCGGATGATCCCTGGAGTCTTTTAGCCAGTGTACGACGAGAACAATAACAACATAAGAAATCGCTGGCACATGATTGGTTTTAGTTTGTTTTTTTCCGGCTTTCTCAGGCTGTCTTCTGCGCCCGGATCGGGTGGCCTTTACTACTGTCAGGCCGCTCACTTCGGCTCTGTGGTTTGTTTATTTGTTTGCTTGTTCGTCTGTTTACTGTGTGGAGTGCAGAGAGTTCTGAGTTGGTGCACATCAGGATCTCAGCTTGGCAACATAACTACATGGCCTCCTATAGAAAAACCACGGACACGATTCGCGGCCATTTTGGCTGAAAAAACCAGCGAAGCAGATGCTGTGACAGTCGGCGCTGAATCTGCATTACACATCGAACAGAAAATAGAATTAGATATGACGAGATTTGAGAGTCCCATACGCGAAAAAAGAGTTGTCCGATTTTAAGGCCACACCGCACGGCTAATGTGAGTTATACACGTTAAGTCTGCCGCTGACATACATAGAGGACTCGAGATAATGCCACATGGTCTCTGATTAAAAAGGGGTTTTCGAACATTTCGGCCTGACCATTGTGCGTTACGTGGTACAATCCTCTTTAGTGCTGCTTCGAAATCTGGTGGTGCTGGATTCAGCAGACTGAGTGGAACCTAGGAGAGATAAATCTGACGTGGAATTATTGTCTGATTTTTACGAAGACTAAAATTTTTGAATGAGGTTTGTCAGTGTCTGTTCTGAATACAATGTATCAGTCGACCAACCTGACACTGTTGATTCTATTGGTCAAGAAGTCTATGGTTCAGTTCAGTAGCTTGCATTAATCTTGCAGCTTATGGTTTCAGCAGTATGCACAGCTTATCTAAACTGAAAACTTCATGCGCGCGCAAAATAAGCAGTGTCCAGACGAAAACCTGTATGAAATAACAGTAATGTATCCGTGAAACAAAAGACCATACTCCTGCGTGCACTGCTGTATGCCACTCTGGCCTTCCGGTAGACATGGACTGTCATGGCGGATCTGGGAAAAAAGAATCCAAGCTAAGGAAATAGGTGTTGCCACCAGGTACTGAACATCAGACAAACTGAGCATATCGTCAATGAACAAATGTGTCAAGCCATAAAACAGCGCGTGTTGGACCATGCGAAAATCTGCTGAAAACAGTTGAGAAAAGAAAACTACGTTGGTATGGGCTTAGAACAAGATCCAACGGCCTTGTGAAAACAAGCCCCCACGGAACTCTTGAAAAGGGGAACAGACAAAGTAAACATTTACAGAGACCCAAGCGTCGGCACACAACCGAGCACACTGGAGGAAGCCGTTGAACTGTTCTTCTGCGTGGCGCCCAAATGACTTCTCACGGAGTTAAGGGAGAAGAAGAGAAGAAGTTCAAAATCATGACAAAATATGATTCTAGAAAATGTAGAATCTAATTCCTCGATGTCTAAGAAGAGAGAGTCACGTTTGATTAGCTTGATTTAAAACCACAGGTCTAGATCATGCTTGATACATACGAAACTGTAGGACATGCAGCAAAGAACCAGACAGAGATTATGTCAGCTGTTCACCCGTGCTGACAGTAACATGCACATGATAAAGGGTCGGAGCAGCTCTTTAGTAAGAGGCGTTTGAAATTAATTTTTCTTTATGAGGATTCGCTGTGTGTCCGTCTGTCTGCTTCTGTCTCTTTGAATTTCTGAATGTATGCTTTGTAAAGGATTATGCTCGTTTAAAAGGTTTTACATAGAGATGATTTAATTTGTTCATGTGCCAATTTTAAAATAGGCGTGTGACCTGTACGGTGAAAGCTGTCGCCCGTTCAAACGACTCATCTTTCTCTCCTTTGTTTTTCCAGACGGTTCTTTGAGACGCAACAAAGAGAAGCAAGCGGTAAACGTTTTTGTTTTCAGTCCATGATTCTGTTCGCACGTTTTCATTAAGCTTTGGAGTGGACTACACTAGCTGACATCCTTTGATAAAGGACAGCTCAGCAAAATTTCACCCGCTTTAATTCCGGTCTCGCCCGAGGTGCTTGGCAGATGGTGGTGCCACGGGGACTAGGAGAAAGCTGTTAGCAAGCAACGCGCACGGAAGGAAACGACCAATTAAACAGCTCACTCTGTAGGCAGAATGCATTACAACTGGAGAACAGTGAAGGTGAGTAGAATTAATTAACCGTAGCATGCTTATCAGTGTGGGGTCGACCTTAGCATACCTATTAGTGTAATACAGTTTGTGTTCGATCCTTTCTACTTTTGATAAAATGTAATGATCCAGACACAAATTCTCTTCCCCACTGCATAATCAGCCAAGCTTTTTGTTTTGTTTTTTTGTTTTTCGTTCTTTTGAGGGGAGGTGTGTGTGTGTGTGTGTGTGTGTGTGTGTGTGTGTGTGTGTGTGTGTGTGCGTGTGCGCGCGCGTGCGTGCGCGTGCTTGTATGCGTGCGTGTGTGTATGTGCACGAGCGCGCGCGCGAATAGAAGGCATTTGAGAGAACGTGTCGGTCAATAAGTATAAATGTGTGTGTGTGGAACGTATGTGAAAATTCTTTTTTTTCATCTTGTACGCAGGGATGAAGTTTAGTTATATTACGAGGATAATAGATAAGCACTGGCGCGCTTTTTTTACATCCATCCTCGCCCTGAGTAGAGACTACAACATGCAGTGAAATGAAATATGTAAGAAAGCAAACAAAACAAAGCGGTCATGCAATTATAGTGGAACATCAAATGAAAATAGAAGAGAAATGAAGAGAGAGAGAGAGAGAGAGAGAGAGAGAGAGAGAGAGAGAGAGAGAGAGAGAGAGAGAGAGAAGGTACACAACATGTAATCATTTTTCATAAGGCATAAAAATACATAGAAAGTATTTAGCAAAACATGACATGGAATTTGAAGAGAGAGAGAGAGAGAGAGAGAGAGAGAGAGAGAGAGAGAGAGAGAGAGAGAGAAGAGAGAGAAGAGAGAGTAGTGGAAGAAGAGAAGCATAGAGTAGTAATTAACCGTAGCATTTTTTTTTCATGTAATTAACCTTTTTTTTTTTGATGGGGGGGGGATTCTGGAGAGGGAAAGACAGGGGGGGGGGGGGGGGGGGGGGGGGGGGGGGGGGGAGGGGAGGGGGGGGGGGGGGGGGGGCCAAAACTACAATTTTGTCAAATGCCAACTTTTTTTTCACGTGCCTCGACATTCAGTCTATCGATGTTCAGATTAACTATTAAGACAATTTCTGGTATTTCCCGAAGGGATTCAGGCAAATCAAGCTGAAATTAGCCTGATGAACTCGATCGGTTGTATATTAACGGAATTGAACTACTCTGATTATCAGGAAGGCTGCTGTGATATCGTAGGATGGTAACTATTACGCAGCTTTGTTGAAATCGAAATGGAACTGTAGGGTTCGCTGAATCCGTTTACTCCGAATGAAGACGAATGCTGCGCGACAGACACCAGTGGATCTATACATCAAAACCATTTGCAGTGCTAAAAAAAAAGAAGGGAAAAAAAAAGAAAGAAAAAAAAAGAAGACAAAGAAAAAGAAAAAGACGCACCAAAGACTGTTTCAGTACTGGAATATGAACTGGGTGAGAAAAAACAAGCAGAACTAATGGAACAAAAGGGACTGATCATGTTAAAAGATCTTCCAAAAGACAGAGGTCTGATTGAAGTCAACGACAGTGCATGAAGCGCTTAATTTGTCAGTGAAACAAATGTATGGAAAGAATCACTGTTTGAATCAGTGATATGGTTCGACCCGAGTAAGACAGGAAGCCACTTCGACAGAAAGATTTTTTTTTTTTAACACTCCTGTTTATAAAAAATCTTGCATACAGAGAAAAAAAAATCTCAATGACAAAAGAAATGCGTAAAGAAGAGCGTTTAAAGAACTTCGCAGACAAACGAAACAAACAACAACAACAAAAAATGATGGTCTACAAAAGTAACTTGAATTAATGCAAATAAATTTTTGGACAGCTTTCTAGCTGCTCAGTCAAAGATCAAGGGCAGGAAGGACCATAAGCTTAGTAGCGGGGAATCGTATGATCATCATCTCGCGAGTCGTTTTATTTACCCTGACAGTGCTCCAACAGAACAAGATAATGATCAGACTGATAGATGCATTGACATTAATGGAATATTTGTGAAGCGTTAAATGCTTCTCTTTCTACAGAGGTGGTGAAGGAGGCTATCAAAAGCACTAAAACACAGTAAGACAGCGGGGTTAGGTGGTTTATTGGGCCATGTTTTCAAGAACAGTTTTGAAATAAATCACACCATTTCTTTTTTTTTTTTTTTTTTCTGATAATGCTTTATTTCCGAAAGAGTGGTGTTTGTCAGTTACACTGCCATTGCACAAAAGAGCGACCAGCACTAACAATTATAGAGCGATATAATTAGGTATTTCCGGTAAGATGCTATGCTAAGTTTTATTTTGAATCAGCGTATTTAAAAGTAGGTAGGAGAAAACTCAATGAAAGGGGAACATATAGCTTTCGTGGAAAAACACAGCACCTTCGAACATATATTCACTTTTAAACGGCTATTATGATACAGAAAATTCCACGTACCTCACACTGACTTTCTTGTGAGAAGGGGCAAATTCTTGAAAAAGTACATAGATGGTATAAGAGGGACAGTTTTGAAAGCCCTGAACAAAATGCTATCAAAACCTGGCTTTGCACTGGTGGTGTCCTTCGGGGTTGGAAACAAGGGGAGGCGACCTCACCAGTTTTTAGTTATCAATGAACTGGCAAAAGATATTCTTGTCTATGGTATGCATGGCGTTCAGATTCTGTCATCAGATTTTGTTTTGTTGGTGTTTATCTTCTATCTGCGAATGATGTATGCTATGTTGTTTTGTTTTCTGACAGAGTTATGTATGAAATAAAATCCAACACGGTTTTGCTGCTGCGTGTTCTGTCAGCATTCTTTGGCAAGCTTGATGGCGTCGGCAGAAATCAATCAAACAGGGAAACAAATGTTTGATTAGCTCTTTTCTGCCCACTGTTTCTGTGGACCCTTGATCTGTGCCTATCCCTGTACACCCATGATGGTCATTTCCTTTGACACCCAGCACAGTAACCCCGGCGTTTGCGTGGCTGGAGCAAAGGGTCACTATAGTCATACAACTAGAAAATGACAGTCGACTATATCTGTGGAGATGACCATGGTCCGACGATAGTTTAAATCCCATTCAAGGAAGAGACAGAGAAAGCAGGAAGAATATGTTTGAACGCCCGCGTGCCCGCGCGCGCGCGCGCGCGTGTGTGTATATTCGCGCGCGCGCGAGGGCGCGTGCGTGCATACATAAGGTGATACGTGCCGGTGCCACAGTACATTGGCGTGTGGCATGTATGTACATCTGTTCTTTGTGTGTTATCATGCTTACATAATGCGAATAATGCGTTTTTGCGTACTTATTATTATAACTTATTTTTTAAAAACTGATTCTGATATTATTGTCCCTTTCAACTTGAGATGTTTCAGAGTTCATTCCTCATTTGTGTTAATTTTGCCTCCCCGCAATCTCTTCCTTTCAGCCACACCCATCCCCCACCTGTTCCTTCCACCAAAAAACATTCTCTCTCTCTCTCTCTCTCTCTCTCTCTCTCTCTCTCTCTTTCCCTCAAATTAAAAAAAAAAAAAAAGAAGAAAAAAGAGGAACAAAGAAAGAAAAAAAAAAAAAAGAAAAGAAAAATATTCTGTGATTTTGTTTTCTCTGTCCATGAACGTTTGTTGTCATCGACAGGAATGGAGAGACATGAACGTCCCCATCACCACCCCCAGCGACGAAGCCTGCAAGATGTTCGATGCTGCTCTGACTCAGGTAAGATGGAACCTCAGGTGGTGATGATGACAGGAGGTTGATTCACTACGAACGTCTTCAGCTATCATGTCTGTGTGTTTTCGTGGGTGTAGGCCTATCTGCCTTGACTCGAGTAAAAAAATATCAAGTTCAGTCTGCGACAGGGACCAGTTTATCATGAACGGCAAGCATTATTTTTTTGTTCCTTTGAATCGGTGTCTGTGGTCGGCTACTTTGCTGTGAGGGAGAGAATCCCTGCGTCAAACCGCGAATAAGAAACACTCGCTCTCATAAAATAAATGACACGCCCGCGCATTACACCCGTTTTACCAATTGGCTGAAAACACATGCGTGGAAAAAAAAAGATGAAAAAAACATGTAGCCTACGTTAAGAAAACAGTACGAGGTATATAGGCCTATATAGTTTGATTTTAGCTTGCCCACTGAATAGTGTACTCATCTATGTTGTGATTGGTACTGTTTATACCATAGCTGGTTAAGAGGAAGAACTCAATCTAAAACTACTAATCACCGCCACCCCCGATCCCGTCTCCTCTTCCTGTTTTCTACTGTCTTTCCTTGCATCATGTTATATTTAATTTTCAGCCCCCCCCCCCCCCCCCTGCCCCCACCCCCTCTTTATCACCTCACTACCATGACGCACGCCTGCTCGTTCCTCATGAAACTGTTACGTCATCACATAATACGAGACGATATCAAAGAGACTACTTTGTACACGCTCTTCGATTTTTTTTTTTTTTGCACTGTTCATCTGCTGGTGCGTGCTGTCCGTACTATTTGCAGTTGTTTGACACCGGATATTTCTTCACAATACGAACAGCGAGCACCTTTATTCGTGTTATTTTTAAAGCGCACATAATAAACTGCCCCTCGAAATAATTTTGTTTTGTGTGTGTAGCAGGTGTCAGGAACCTGCCATTGTTATGGAACCCCTCCTTCCCCCCCCCCCCCCCCCCCCCCCCCCCCCCCCCCACCCCCCCCCCCCCCCCCCCCCCCCCCCCCCCAAGCCTTCCTCCCTCTGATAGTCTATCGGTGTGTGTGTGTGTGTGTGTGTGTGTGTGTGTGTGTGTGTGGAGAGAGAGAGAGAGAGAGAGAGAGAGAGAGAGAGAGACTGTGTGAATGATATCGGAATATTAATCTATCAAGGAGTAATAGTTCCTTACATGGTCCTGTCATCACAGCTTACCTCACGTCGGTGTGTAAGTGGCTTTGGTTATCGCGACCGTACCTGTTCAACTGTGTCAGGACTGTACCGGAAAAACCGCCCAGAGGAAAGGGAGATAAAGCATGTCAGCGGCGGGTCATAAACTACTGACCTCTTCTTGTCTGCGCGGCCATGAACTGGTGACA
>JADBJO010001511.1:347500-352500 GCA_016801955.1 Conus betulinus
CTCTTTTTTTATTATTATTTTTTTTTTTTAAATCAGACTCCCTATAATTTTCAAAATTATATTTCATGTGCGAATTTTTTTTTTCATTTTTTAATCAGACACCCTATAATATTCATAATCATATTTTAAGTGCGATTCTTTCTTTTTTCACCAGACTCCCTATAATACTCATAATTATGTTTTATGTGCGAGTTTTTTCTTTTGAAATAGACACCCTGTGATATTCAACGTTATATTGCATGTTCAAATTCTTTATTTTTAAAACACACACCGTGCGATACTCAACTTTGTTGCATGTAGGAATTCTTTTTAATCAGACACCCAAGAATAGTCACTGTATGTGCAAATTCTTTCCTTTTTAAACAGACACCCTATAATATTCATAATTATATTATATGTGCGAATTCTTTCTTTATAAACTGATGCCCTATAATATTCATAGTTATATTGTACGTACGAATTTTTTTTTTTCAATCAGACACCCAGTGATATTTGTACTTTCGTTTATGTGCGAATTCTTTTTTGTTTTTTGTGCAAATTCATTCTTTTTCAACAGACACCCTCTATCATTCACGGTACATTTGTATGTGCGAATTCTTTCTTATATATTTACAGTCTGTGATATTCATAGTTATATTGTATGTGCGAATTCGTTCTTTTAAAAACTTACGTCCTCGATCATTCACAGTAAATTTGTTGTATGTGCGAATTCTTTCTCTAGAAACTTACGCCCTATGATGTTCATAGTTATACTGTATGTGCAAATTCTTTCCTTCTTTTTCCAACAGGCGCTTGGGATCAGCCACCCGGCTGTGGGGAAGAGATCCTGCTGGAGCACCCCCTGGACGCCCTGGCTCTGAAGTTCGCCCACTATGGCCACTTCTACCGGGGCAAGGTGGACCAGATGAGGGACAACATCGCCCGCGTTCTGCCCCACTACAAACCCTCCAATCCCTATTACGGGTAACGTCAGGGCCGGGGCAGTGGATGGGAGAGTATTGGGGGGGGGGGGGGGGGGGGGGGGGGGGGGAGGGGAAGAGAGGGGGTTGGTGGGTTAGGAGTCGTGCCATATGCTAGCCAGTTTGATATGATTGAGATGACTAGCGATGGTCGTGCCTCTGTCACTGGTTCTCCTTTCACCAACAAGCACGTTCGAGTAGGGAAAAGTATGTCTTCATGCGCGCGCGCGCGCGCGCGTGTGTGTTGTGCGCGTCACAGAGAGGGGAGAGAGAGAGAGAGAGAGAGGGTGGGGGTGGGGGGGGGGGATAACAGAACCTCTCGGAAGACTTGACCTAGACATTGTAAGTGGATCGACTCGATTAGGGTTAGTCAACTCGAATCCAGGTCTTACCTCACACACACACACACACACACACACACACACACACACACACACACACACACACACACACACACACACAGAGTGGCGTGCGCGTGTGTATGAGCGTACGCTCATAAACTACATGCACACGAGCACAAACGCTTACAGTATGGATCCATTCGAAGAGCTGAAAAGCGTTGCAGAGTTGGTGAACACACACACATGTATCAAATTCTCATGAAACAAAAATATCCAGAGTCAAACAGCTGTGGGCTTACGTTCTTGAAGACCAGGCAGACGCGCTCATCCAGAATCAGTGCGCCAACGGCCCGCAAGAAAAAATGATTTTTATGCTGGTTGTTTTCGTCTGTGATTGGATCATGTCTATTTCTGGTCAATGTTAACCACTTTGAAGGCAGCTTGAGTAGAAACTGATTTTAGCTGGCGTTATGATCTATCTAGATACCGTTGTAATGAGAGATGCAATGCAAACTTTAAGAGGGATTAACTGAGGGGGATTAAGATAGTCAGAAAAAACATGACAAACAGAAAAAAAAAAAAAATGATGAGAAAGAGAAACGGAGATACATAGACTGAGAGAGATCGACTGTCGGACAGAAAGTCCTATAGATGTACACAAGGAATGGGAGAGGAAGAGAAACAAAGAGACAGAGACTTGGAACCATAATCAAAGAGAGATGGACAGAGATGGATGGAGAGACAAAGACAGAAGGTTAGGGATGTAGAGATAGATGAAGAGATACAGAAACTGGCAGACACTGAGGAAGACGAAGAGAGAAGGGAGAATCAGAAAGGATAGGGACATGAAAATGACTTAGGCCTATATGGGTGGATGGTGTTTGACATCAACATGTCTCATGATAATGATGTAATATGACATGGCATGTTTATTTCTTGCAATATGTGTGTTATAGTTTATGGCACGTCACGTTTTTGTCTTACTGCCGCACATCAAATTAAAGCTATTTGTGCATATGGGTTATAGCTTATGTTGTGACGTTTTAATTCCTGCCCCATACAAATTACTCACCCAGTTTATATGTCACTCGGTGATTAGCGTTTCAGTATCTGTTGAGAAAATATAACACCTTCCTGCAAAAATGCCACTTATTCTAAAGTCTATTTAGTCAACCCTTTGTACAGTTGTTGATCAGTATGAATGAAGTAGAAAGGTTTCGTCAGTATCTCAAAACGTCTAAGAACATCCCAAGTTCAGATATGTTGATAATGGGCAATATAGATTGTTGGATTGGATTGGATTGGAACATACTGTCATTGTATGGGTGTTGTGTTGTTGTGTAGTTTACCATGTGTGTTGTGTTGCATAACTTCTCACAACAGACTTGGATCATCTCCCTGCGGAGAGCATTATACCATGTCATGATACAGTCTTGTTATTTATTTAGCTTATTTCTTTTCATTTTTTTTTGTGGTATTTGTTCGTTTGTTTGTTTACCTACAAAGTGCAGTTTTTTCTGCGAAAATGTTCACATCCCTTGTATTTGCGTGTTCTTTTAAGTGCGGTACACACGGGGTCTCGGTTTATCTGACTTGGAAGACTAGCATTCAGACCCTTGTCTTAAAATGTACTGGAGAGGTGGAGATTGGGAGGAAGGAGCAGTAGGGGGATGGGGAGGAGAGCCAGCTCCCTTGGGAGACTCAAACGAAGGGTTTCTTGCTCCCCTCAGGAATTATGCTTCATCATGTGTGTGTGTGTGTGTGTGTGTGTGTGTGTGTGTGTGTGTGTGTGTGTGTGTGTGTGTGTGTGTGTGTTTGTGTGTGTGTGTGTGCGCCAGTGCGTGCGTGCGTGAGTGAGTACGCGCGCGCGCGCGCGCGCGTGTGTGTGTGTGTGTGTGTGTGTGTGTGTGTGTGTGTGTGTGTGTGTGTGGGTGTGTTTGTGTGTGTGTGTGTGTTCCTAGATATTTTGTGACGTTTTTACCGTGTAGTGTTGGCTCTCCTTGGCGGATGAATGTCAGTGAAAGTAATAATAAGTGACAGACGCGTCGGCTTTTCTGTCCACATTTCATCCCTTCATAGTCCTATATATTCTGCTGGCAGGTACCTGCTCAGCATGTACGCCTTTGGCTTGGAAGAGACCAGCCCTCTACGACCAGGCCGAGAGAGTGGCCAGAAAGGTGGGAACAGTTACGGAGTCTGCGACTTTCGCTGACACTGAGCCACCTGCACCTGACAGACAGACAGACTTCTTCTTCTTCTTCTTCAGCGTTCCAGTATCTGGTAGGTAGCGTGTGAACTCCTTTTACTCTGTTGGGATACTCACACTATACTCGAGAGTATAGTCAGTTCACTCCGACTTCGTTTTGCGCAGAAGAATTTGTGGGAAGAGATTGAGGGAAAAAAAAGAAAGAAAAAAAATATATGGTAGACAGAAAGGACAGCAGACGACAGTACAGCAAAGGAGGAGACAGAGTTACTGAGAGCGAAAGGGAAAAGGGGACGTTACTAGCACAGAATGTCCAGAAGGAGGGGGAACTATTTGCACAAAAGACCCCCCCCCCCCCCCTACTACCCCGGGTATCCCCACGGGGGGAGACAGACAGACAAAGAGAGAAACATGGGCGTGAGGGGGAAGGGGTGGAGAGAGAGAGAGAGAGAGAGAGGTAGAGAGGTGTACGTATGTGTGTATGTGTGTGTGTATGTGAGTGTGTGCGTGTGTGTATGTGTGTATATATATATATATATATATATATATATATATATATATATATATGTGTGTGTGTGTGTGTGTGTGTGTGTGTGTGTGTGTGTGTGTGTGTGTGTTGTCCTCTCATCAACTGACTTTGACGGAATGATAGCCCTGATACGGCCTTTGCGGTCGGCCAGGCTGTAAGAAACATTATCTCTCTCATTCCTTCGTCAGCGTCTCTATATTTTGTTGTTCCTTCTCTCTCTCTCTCTCTCTCTCTCTCTCTCTCTCTCTCTCTCTCTCTCTCTCTCTCTCTCTCTCAAAGAGAGAAACATTGGTGTGAGGGGAAGGGGCCGACCGCAAAAGGGCCGTATCAGGGCTATCATCCTGTCAAAGTCAGTTGATGAGAGGACAACTCACACACACACACGCACACTCATATATATATATATATATATATATATACAATGAAACAATAAATTCCAAGGAAAAATACCCGAGCACCGTTCCAGCAACTTACAGAGCAGCTAGGTGTTGCAATGACTGCAAGAAAAATTGAATTATAAACGAAGCTTGCTCTTATGTCTCAGACTGTAGAAATAGGGGGGTGATAAGCCTTCATATCTGCAGTGGTAGAAGATTCTGCCTAACTGACAGTATGTGCTTGAGTGGGTGAATGGGGAATAAATAAATGCTTCTCAAAACCTTCAGCAAGCTTATAGTCTCCAAAGAGGGAGACCATCTCCAAAGGGGAGAAAGCTCACTATTTCTACAGTCTGAGACATAATAGCAAGCTTCGTTTATAATTCAATTTTTCTTGCAGTCATTGCAACACCTAGCTGCTCTGTAAGTTGCTGGAACGGTGCTCGGTATTTTTTCCTTGGAATTTATTGTTTCATTGTAATTTAGTCCCTTGCGGATTCATTCCAAGAACTGGCCCTCAGCACTTGTGTCTTAAAGAGATTATCTTTTTATATTTTCTACTTTCACAAGAAAATGTAGCTTGTTTTG
>JADBJO010001511.1:372500-407500 GCA_016801955.1 Conus betulinus
ACAATTTTTTACATTACGCAAGTCATTGTACCTAATGTGCACTATAGGCAATTTTCTGCCTGATGTTCACATTAGGCAATTATCCACATCGAGCGTAACACACACACACACACACACACACACACACACACACACACACACACACACACACACACATATATATATATATATATATATATATATATATATACATATATATATATATATATATATATATATAGCTGAACAATTAAGTAGTGTGGGGAAAACAAGTGCAAGTTAACGATGTATATTCTTCCATCATTTTAGTAATGACTTGGCAAAGATTTGAAATTAGAAAAAGAAAAAATTGAGGATGAAGAAAATGGGAAAATGTGTATTATAAATATAAATTCTTAAAGTGCTCAACCCCTTGGGGAGCAACATCTGTTAAAAATAAGATGGTAAAAGGAAGTTTTTAAAATCGACAGGTCTGTTTCGAGCGCTGGCTCTCCTCAGGATGGTTTTGGGTTGTCTACTGCCGGTGTTATATGGCCCAATGTCACTGTTTGCACGTGCGGATTGGCTGCACGTGTTGTTCGGGTTTTCAGGTTGTTTACAGTTTCAGGGTGCGTTTGCTGACAACGATTTCCATTTGTGCCTGCAGTTGTTTACTACTATTTCTACTTTAGTATGTAGAGTTGCTAAGTGTGGTTTGCATAGTATTAACCATTTTTCTGTTGAACATAGGTTGCATCTTTTTGAAATGTTATTGTATGGTGATGTCCTTTTTATGATTTTCCAGGATATGTTATAGTTTTTTTTTTTTTGTCTTTAAGTCTCCAAATATATTTGCTCAGTTCTGTTTGGTTTTTGTATTTTTCTTTGTTGAATGACTGTTTATGGTTTGCGTACCTGGTTTTGAAGTGATTTTCAGTGATCCCTATGTATGTTTCTTTTTCATTTTCTGATGTCACAGTGGCTTGGTATACAATGTTGTTATGAGGCATTTGTTGCTTAAGGGACACTGTTCTTTTTAGTACAATTGCAGGATTTCCTTTCTTCACCCTTCTTTGCTGTGTTGCTTTTCATTTTGTTGGATGAATCAATTATATTTTTAAGGTTAGGCATGCATGAATATGATAGTTTGATGGTGTTCTTGTTGAATATTTTGGACAATTTGTGTTCTTTTGGGAAGGATGCTGTCAAAATTTGAAGAATTCTTTCCCTACGTTTGTTTTTACTCGTCCATCATATGGAGGGTTGTACCATGTGATTTTCCTTTTCCTACTTTTTTTGTTTTTGTTCATGTTGTTATCTGGGTTGTATTGTAGTTTGTAGTTGTAACCACTTTTTTGCAATGCCTCTTGGTATTCTGCTGCTGCGTTGTTGAATACTCTTTCATTATGTGACAGATTAGATAATCTCTTGTTTATGCCATTGGGGTATGGTTTTTAGTATAGATGGTGGGTGGTTGCTATTGATGTTTACATAAATGGGTGTGTCATTAGGTTTTTTGTATGGTTTATATATGTGGTTGTTGAGGTCAAGTGTTATGTCTAAGTAGTTCACTACCTTTTTGTTTGCTTCGATGGTGATTTTTAGTTTTTGGTTTTGTATAAACCAAAACCAAAACGTAATAATCACCATCTAGAGAGAGAGAGAGAGAGAGAGAGAGAGAGAGAGAGTGTGTGTGTGTGTGTGTGTGTGTGTGTGTGTGTAAATCAGTTTTCCAAGTTCAGACCTCAATCGCCCTCAACCATTTTCTCCTTCTGGGTCTTTCCCTCTCTCTGTCATTCGCATGTTGACGGTCACGGGAGATAATACGGAGTTGTCTTGCGTATACTTTCATCACTTCCGCTTCGTATCGAATGACCAGACAGTGCTCTAAACTCGGTCCAGATTTGGGTGTTCTGTGGTGTGTGTGATTCACACTATGGCTGTTTCGGTGTCCATTAGTCAAGAAAAACCTGCAGTTGGTATGCTATGAATTTTGTTTTAACAGAAGAGAAGTTTTTAACGTTTATATTTTACTGATGAAAATATTACTCGAACTCGACGCTGACCGGCCGCCAACGTTTGGCAGCAAGACAACACGTGTGCCTTAGATTGATGGAAGCCGTAGAAACCAGTACCATGACTAGAATCTACAAAATGTTAGATTTATGAAATACTGTGGTAGAGGGCCTTTGAGAGCATTGACAAGTACTGAACATAAAGATATTCAATATTTAATTAATTGTTTCTGAATGTTGCATGTCTTGCTTCCATCCAGTTGATTCCAGGCGGCTAACATTAATTAGCAGCAGACAACACATGTGTCATAGATTGATCATGATGGAAGCCGTAGTAACCAGTACATGACTAGAATCTAATGTCAGATAAATGAAATACTGTGATAGAGGGCCTTTGAGAGAGCAATGACAAATATTGAACACAAGATTGTTCAGTATTTAATTTATGGTTTCTGAATGTTGCATGTCTTGCTTCCAATTCAGTTAATTTACACCATCACTCACTCATCATTATGAATACTTTGATTATATGTATACCCAAATTATCACATCCAGATTTTCTGATGTCATGCAGCTTCTTTGACTGGAACATTGAAGATTTATGTATAGGTTACTGTCAGTGGGCAAATCTTTATTTGGAACTTAAAACTAGTGGTACTTCATTATTACGTGCCAAAGAGTAGCATTATTTGCAGTATTGCCTGTTGGATTGTTCTTTGACCGCAGTGTTCACCTCACTCCCTTTTTCTCATGTCTGTTCAGCATCAATGAAGGGAGCAGATTCCTTGGATGCATGAACAGTCTTTTCCTTTCCCACAGACTGATAGTGGTTGGTTTATTCCTTAAGACCAATCTACCTGTTCAATTCTGCAGTTGTCCAGTACAGTTGTTAGGGCCAGAAATTTCCAGGCAGTTTTTAGTTGTCTTAGGACAAGTAGATAAAACACTGCACTTGTCCTCAGAAATTTCTGCTCGCCCACCTTAAGGAAAGAGACAGTTAACGAAAACAGCTGCAGGTAGTACAGTTTCCGTTGCCAGCACACTCATGATGAAGACTTGAGAATGAGAAATCAGGCTTAAGACATATTTTGGAAATTTGTTCTTCCACCATGATTCATACATAATAAGAATGGACAAAAATGTTTCCCACTGTGTTTGAGTAAATAAGAAAGAAATGTAAGAATAGAACTGTCATGCGTCTCTGATTCTTATGTTCCTGGACTGAATCAAGTTAATAAAATCATCTTGTTCTTAGTCTAAATGTTCTCGCTTTCTCCCTTATGATAAACACATGCTGAAAATAACCCAGTTCATGTCTACATATGTTGATAAGAAAAAAGAGACCAAGCACAATGTCTGTGTTGATGAAACTTTTTTTTTTTTTTTTTTTTGAATAAGCTCTATATGGGTGAGAAAAGCCCCTCTGAAGGTTTTTTGGTTTCTGATAAATGTCCATCGTTCTCTATACGAATCTCGCATTCTTTCTGAGAGGCACCTGGTTGCTGATGGTTACTGGTATGACGATTGCTATCAGAGGAATATTTTGTGCATTTTAAACTCATTTTTAAAGTCAGGGAAAGACATTAGCAATGGAGTATTGTGTACATTTTTTTTAATTTATTTTTTACATCGGAGAAAGACCTGTTTGTCAAACATTCACTTGCCTATTTCATATTGTATAGTAAATAAGTCTTTCATTACATCTTGTTCCTAAAACTGACTTTCTAACGCTAATATGTCCATACAGATGTTGTGCTTGTGGAACTTTCAGGTCGATTGGATGGATCAAGGAGGAAATTAAACTGCATATATGACAGAATCATATTTCCCTAATGTGTGTTTTTTTCATACTGCTCAAGCTCTGCTAATTAGCATAAAATTTGAAACGTTGCAAATTTACTAGGTATTCATCTGTATAGACATATTAGTGTTAGGAAGTCAGTTTCAGGAATTTCCACTCTGCTGCTGCTGTTTACTTGCTAGCTTGCATTTGCTGGTGCTGCTGCTGTCATCAGGCATTTTAGTTTCATTTATAGTTTTCTCTTTTTTTTTTTTAATGGTTGATATCACTGAATCCAAAAAGTTCAGTTTGTGAATTTGTAATCATAAACTTCTGCTTTCTATAATGTTTTGGTACGCTTTTTCAGCTGCTGCTTTGACTGCAGAGTTTCTGAAATGCAGCGGCAATGCTATCAACTGGTCCTTTGGTCAAGACAATGCATTGCCTGTGGACAGGTGAGAAAAGAGAACATGAGGTCATAATGTAGAAATGTGGAACATTTCTAGCAGTGAGTAACTTCATGTAGCACAGTAATAATTTGAAAGTAACAACTAACAATAACATACAACTCTGTTGTTAACCTCAACAGCCATGTAGGTCATTTCAAACACAGACTTAGCTGAATCTGCTGAATAGCGTAGTCTGCATGCACTGACACCTCTTTGATGAAACTGAAACTGAAACAGTGTGCATGCACTGACACCTCTTTGATGAAACTGAAACTGAAACAGTGTGCATGCACTGACACCTCTTTGATGAAACTGAAACTGAAACAGTGTGCATGCACTTACACCTCTTTGATGAAACTGAAACTGAAACTTTACTTGAACAGGTTAGAACTGGTTTGATTTAACCTGAAATCATAGTAGTAGATGGTCATCACTACAAGTACAAGGATCCAGTATTGTTATCAAACTTTCAAAGGTTTCAAGTCTGAAATGCAATAGGTATGTAGTCTAACACTAAAATAGGAATCTAAGCACTAAGCACAGGCAAACAAAGTGAATACATAAACAAAAAAAATGCAATGGCTTTGTGATAATGTACAGCAGTTTTTTTTTGGTTTGTTTTTTTGACAAGTGGCTTTAGTGGATGGTAGATAAACTGCTATTAAAGAAGAAACAATTCTTTATGGACAGTGTTTCAACTTCATCTTGGCAAGTGGTACAAATTAAAAATGCTTTTCCACAGTATCAAACTTATTTGCCTTAGTGTCAGAAATGAAGTGCTTATACAGTCAGTCATTTGTAAGCAGTTAGTTGGAAAACAAAATGTTAATTTGTAAGGTATGCACTTTAAAAAAAGGAAAAACAATTTAAAAAAATATGAAAAAGTTTTAATAAAGGGTATGAAAACCTCTCTTCTTAAAAAAAAGAAAAAAACACTTGTTCCTTTATTTGTACTGGTTTGGTTTTGGTCATTGATGGATGCAAATTTGATGAGACCCACTATACAGAAACCAACATTAACCTGAAGTGTGAGGTGTCCAGCCCATTTTGAAAGTGATGATAGTGTGGTTGACTTTGTGGATAAAGTATTGTTCTCCAAAATCCTATTTGACACAGCAAGATCAGAGGAAATTTCCTCTTGGTAGTCGGCACCTTTGCAGACTATAACCTTCTCCAACTTAGTCATTTGAATGAGACTAAAGTTGAGGTGCTTTAAGTCATGCAACCATAAAACAACGAAAAAACCAACTTGCTCCCACATTTGAATCCCATTCATCCATCTTGAAGAGTAGATGATTCTGTAGGGGTGGGGTATGTGATAAATTGCTTCCATCTTATCCCTGAAATGCAGTGTGGTGTGGGTTAAGAGATCATCTCTGAGGACAGAATGCAACTAACTTCAAGGTAGTGTTATTAATAGTTGTACGCTTGAGTAGTTTCTCAATGTAAAACCTGACCAAAGAATTCTAGGTGAGGAATAAAGGAGAAAAAAAAAAGTGACAGACTGGTTTTGTTATAACCCCAATGAAGTGTGCTGAGTGTTTGAAATATGTATTTGTTATAACCCCACTGAAGTGTGCTGAGTGTTAAAAATATGTATTTTTTATGGTCTTGTTTGCAGAGATACAGTGTTCTCAAACCTCTGCAGCGATCAGCAGGTACCTTGCCAGATCGTTCCCTGCGGCCAGACTTCAGGGAGAAACCATCCTTGAAAAGACTGAGGTACTGAATTATACACCCTACTGAGCATTCTCGGCTCCAAGCCAGTAGTATTATGGAAATGATCCTCAAAAAAAAACAAACAAAACTGTTTTGGGTGTTTGTTGTGCTATTAGACTGACTGCACACCAATGACTGAAGTGTGAAATCACGAGGTGTCCATTCTTAGTATGATAATGAAATGATGGAAAAGCAAAAGAACACACTATTTTTATAGAGAGTGAAGCAAGGAAGGGAAACTAGAGGGTGGGGGAAGATGGGGGAGGGGGGGGGGCAGAAGGAGAGGGGGAGGGGTGGGGTGGGGGGGGGGAGGAGGTAGGATAATGTAACAATTCTGATGCCTGTTTTGTATCTTACCAGGTGGACCACTGGCTGAACTTTTTGCCTATGGTCAGCTATCATGTGCCGCAGAATTTGTCACTGCTCTGGAGTATCTGGACAACGTGCTCAAGCCTGCCACATATCTTGTTGGTCACATCTGACTCTGGCTGACTTTGCCGTGTGGGAGACTCTTCAGGGTCAGTCAGAAAAGAGAAGAATGGATGGAGTTGTAAAGACTGAGTGTGCGTGCAAGGAAATAAGATGAAAGAAAAGGGTGAAAAATCCAATGCCTTCCAAAGATCATGAACAGATCATTGCACAATAGGTAAATCAGAAGGAAAACCAAGCCAACAGTTTGCTTCTGATCTTTACCTATCTTGGTAACAATGGTAAGAACTTGAACACTCTGGGAATTCAAGTTCATAATGTAACAATAAACAAAGAGCTTGTATGCCATTCATCCAATCTTCACCATACTTAATACATTGATTGTTGATGATGAGAACTACTGTGTAACTGGAAATGAATGTCATAGTTCAAGGTTGAAGGTCTTCACATGACCATGAAGAAAGTTTGGAGGCAAATGGAGCTTGGGCTCTGCCGCCAATCAAGGTCAAGTTCATACCAGTGATTGATTCTGGCCAGGATGCAAACCTTTTCAGGAGTTGAAGGTTGGAGACCAAAAAAATTAGATCATAGCATGGTGCTAGTTGTAAGCAAGTACATCACTTTATAGCAGTTATTTTCATTTCTGTTTTCTATAGTCCTGTGGTGAATTTGATTGGTATTACACATGTGTTCTGGATGACATGTTTCTCTTTGTTTAGGAAAAAGAAAAGAAAAGAAAACCATGGCTTGAAGTGCAAAACCAGATGTTTAATCCACAGTTCTGTTAAGCTCATGTCATCTGTGATGATTTTTTTAGGTTTATTTTTCTTGAGAATATTTCAGATCATGTATCAGATGAAATCAGTGCTGTTGATTGGGGACTGACTGTCATGAGAGCTAGGATGACAACCTTGAGAATGCTAAAGGTCACATCATGTGAATTATTGTTTCCAGATGTGTCAGACTGGTCTGATGTGTTGCAGGCAGCAGCCACTGGCAGAGAACCCTGAAGAACTCTGCCCACAGAATGTGGAGCGTTACTACAAGTTCCTGTGCACGCAGCCCCCCTTTTCTGTCCTTCTGCCCCCGACTGCCTCAAGTGGAGATCAAAGATGTCAAGAGAGGAGACTCTTCAGTGAGTTGAAACCTTACAGGGCTTCCTCTTTTCAGCGAACACACTAATTTCATTGAAATTCAAGAATAATAATCCCATCAACAACCCCATTGAAACAAAATTCAGTGAAAAAAAATGATTGGAGAAAAAGAAAAAAACATGACACTGGAATCTGTAGAGCACTGGTTATGTTTTTGTACGCAAGCAGATGACACTGACGTCATGAAATCTTAGCATACGTCGTTTTGTCTACCTTAGTGAAGGCAGCATGATGCCATGATCTGATCTCAAACTTTGGCAAGGCATTGCAAAACTGAAAGAAATTGACAGCTGTATGAACAAAATGATCCTGGTTGTGGTGGAACTGAAAAATGGACAATGCACCACTCGATGCTCACGTTTATATCAAATTGCATTCTATTTTGAAAACAGGCATGAACTTCTTTTTTCTGGGGGAGAGGAAGCATGCCTGTTTGATTGCTGAAAATTCAATGATTTTTGTTTTTTCCGCAGTGGAAACCCTGCATACTGTACTATTTCTCGTTTTATTTCTTTACAAAAAAAAAGGCCGGTTTTATAAACAGTTCTGATTCACCTGATTCCAGGTTATTTCTGGTCTATTTTGGTGTGTGTGTGTGTGTGTGTGTGTGTGTGTGTGTGTGTGTGTGTGTGTGTGTGTGTGTGTGTGTGTGTGTGTGTGTGTGTGTGTGTGTGTGTGTGTGTGTGTGTGTGTGTGTGTGTGTGTGTGTGTGTGTGTGTGTGTGTGTGTGTGTGTGTTGTAATGATAGGATAATGGTTAAAAGATGTTTTCATTTTGTATGTTTGAGTGCATTTATGAATTTTTTGTAAGAATAAGAAGAAAGTGTATTTGTGGGTATGGATGGATGTGTTCGACTGAGTGTAGTAAGGACAATTTCAGTTTTCAGTAATACTCTGCATGTGATATCCGCTTATGGATATTATGGCACAAGTTGCTGTTTCTTAGTTCATTTATTGTTTGATTCACTCTTTTGAGTACATTGTTATTTCATGCTCTGGATTTTGCAGAGATATGAATATTCTGAAGAAAAATTTGACATGTACCATTGTTTATTGATGCTCTGGATTTTGCAGAGATATGAATATTCTGAAGAAAAATTCACTGACATGATACCATCTAGCACTGTTTATCAGGTGATGCATTATGTAAACTCCATTTCTTGTTATGTGCCAGGTAAAGAAAGAGGAAGGAAAATTTGTGGAGCTGCCAGGGGCAGAGATGGGTAAAGTGGTCACACGCTTCCCACCTGAGGCCAGCGGGTAAGAGAACAGTTTTTCAATCTGTTATACATACTTTTTTTAGTGATGTGATTTTTTTTCATAGATATAGGGAAATATTTCCTACAGACTCTGTGTTCTTTCAGATTTAGTTAGATGACTGCAGATTTGATTCATTTTGTTTCAAGCGTTTTGCTTTATCAGAGGTTTGCAGGAGTTGGAGTTTGCTGTTCAGAAGCAGCTACCTCTGATCCATATCAGTGTGCTGCTATATCTCAAATTAGTTTTCATTTTGAAACATTGTCAGAGAGTGTAACCATGCTTACAATTTCTAATGAAGACAGAGTTTTCTAACACTCATTCAAAGCCCAAATGAAACGGTGGAGTTTATTAATTCTTCAGGTATCTAAAACTTTCGGAATCTTTATTCATCAAAGTTCAGACTGCAGTAATGAATAGCACCATGAACCTGATGGGCTGTTTGGGTATGGCACCAGGTTCTTGTTCTCAGGTCCTCATGTCAGTTCCCACTGAATAGAGCCAGATAAAAAGACCTGTTCTGTTTGGAGTTAACTTCCTGTACACTATAAGTCTAGGCAAGGGGAGGGAGGAGTCCAAGTGTTTGGACAGGTACATATATCATAAAAGGAAAGTTCACTACAAAAGTAGTTTTGTGATGTACTTACCTGTCCAGACAACTTGAATATCAAAAAGGATGGTGGGAGCATGCTCAGCCAAGACACAGCAGTCTTCTCGTTGTAATTCACATCAGGATGTCTGTACAGTTCCCAAGCCAAAATTTAGCCTCAGAGGCAGAAGGCCATTAAGAAAGGTCAGTAGTTTCATTAAAGGGCTGGCACATATGATTCTGGATACACATGTGGTCTCAGTCATTCATTATTGTTCTGTTTATACATACACTGACTTACCTAGCTTTCATGCACTTACGGTATGTTTAACTCTCACAGGCCTTGTTGACAAGAACATAACTGTGATTATTGTAATTATTTGTATTGCTTTTTAGATAGTCACACACCTTATTGAAAAGATAATAGCCTTAATTATCATAATTACTTTGATTTCACTCTTTGTTTCAGATATCTTCATATCGGTCATGCAAAAGCTGCTCTTCTGAATGCATATTATCGAGACGAGTTCAAGGGCACACTGATCATGCGCTTTGATGATACCAATCCTGCCAAGGAGAATGCTGAGTTTGAGCAGGTATAGACAAGATGCAAATCAAGCTATATAGATAAATACTGAAAACTCACAATGAAGAACAAGAACAGCACTGGTTAATACAAAACTGGAAACAAACTGTAATAGTATTGGTAGATACAAACTAAATACAAACAGATCCTAACAACATTGGCTGAACGCAGACTATGGTAGCAGGTACAGCCTATGATAGCATTTGTAATGAACCTGGAAACAAATACAAATATAACAGTTGGTAAATACATACTGGAAACAAACCATGTCAGCACTGGTAGCTTCATGTTGGAAAGACACAAACTATTAAAGCATTGGAAGATACAAACCAGAAATAAACTGATGTACAACTGCTGACCATTATTCAGTATGAGACCGTGTGTGAGGATACAATCAGAATTATTTGTTTTTTTATAACATGGTATTTACACACCATTATTCAGTATGAGACCGTGTGTGAGGATACAATCAGAATATTTGTTTTATAACATGGTATTTACATGTATGGCACAATTTATGTTACCATGCAAAGTCATGCTGTTATGTCAAGCCATACCATATCATGCCATACCAGCTCATACAATATACTATATTGTACCATTTCCCCACATTACTGTATAGTATACGACACTGAATTGTATTTAGATTTAGTGTTGTTATTTGTAGTGTAGCTGATGACAGTGAAACCAGAATTATGTTCACGTTAAGGTCCAGACCTGAAATCCCTAACTAGATCAATTTCTGAAACCAACCAACCAAAAGATTAAATCCAGTGTTTCATAATTGTCAATCAGATTGAATGAAAAAAGAATTCCCTTTGACAAAAATGAAATATCATGTGAGGTAGACTTTAAAACAGATAAACAAACAAAACAAAGTGGAATGCAGTTTTGACCCCTGTTTACTGCAGATGATCCTTGAAGATGTGGCCATGCTGGGCATTCGGTACGACAAACTGACCCCACACCTCTGATCATTTCGACACTCTGATGACCAAGTGCGAGCAGCTGATCAGAGAAGGCAAGCTGTACTGCGATGACACTGACGCTGAGACCATGAAGAAAGAACGGGAGGAGCGCAAGGAGTCCAAGAACAGGAACAACAGTGAGTGCTCTCTGGGGAAAAAAAAACAAACATGGTCATTCTCCATTTTGAAAGATGCAAAACTGCCGTAGAAAAAAAATCTGTTTCAGAAGAAAAAAAAGAAGAAAAGGAAAGAAGACATGATCAAAAACTTCATTGTTTGCTATTGGGGCCCAGCTTCATTCTGATTTGGAACCAAGTTAAAGTAGCTGTTTTAAGAATTTGTATGAGGATTCAATTGCACACCTCTATTCCTCGATCCCATCTTGTCTCCATCTTCCTTTGCCCACATGCCTACCTGCCTGCTTAGTTATCAATTTTTCTGGCTAATCAGGTTAACCTTCTTCATAAGCGCGGGCCCGCTAGCGCCCAACCGGAAATCACACAGCCAAAAGGCTGAGCGCCTGCCAGCGCCCGGTAAAACACGTGGCAACCATGGGCACTGCCATGTTTCTAGTAGAAAAGGAAGTCTCGCGAGAACGCGACTTCCTTCTTCCTGTAGCCGTTTACTTCCGTTTGCAAAAAACTGCGAGTTGAGTTTTGTGGTCGAAATGGTGTTTTTCACCATGGCTAACCTTGATTTCTGCCGTTTTATACTGAGATTTAGTGATGGAGATACTGTGTTTGGTGTCGTATACTATACCATGTCAGACCATAGCATTCTACTTCGGCCTGTCGCCCAAGCAAGATAAGTCTTGTGCTCTGTCTCGCCTATACTTTGCCTTTGTATAAAGATTGCTGTGTTCGCATTCTGAACTCATTTATTTGTGGCTTGTGCTTATCCTTAGAGTAATCTTGACGTGTGAGGTTATCGGTGGGCTAGCATTCTAGCTATTATTTACGGAATTTCTCGCGATTGTGTGCTCCCGGTTCTTGCATTCCGCGTAACCGGTTCAGATTGATCGGCATTTTCCATCGCCGCGTTCATCGCTGGTTCTGTGCCTCCTTTTATCCATCGGCCTTGCTTCCGATCGCCTTCTGCCGTTTCGCCACTAAATTCCGTTTTCTTCCCTCGCCGTCATTTATACCACGATCCACAACCTCCTGTGCGACGATCATGAGCCGGTCTCGTCGCCATCCTGTTTTGCGCCGGTCTCTCCCCCCCCCCCTTGTGCACCTTCTTCTAACCACGGTATTTTACGTGTTTTTTTTTTTTTCCTCCAGTATTTGCTTCCTTCAATTTGTTGCACCCCTTCCATTCATTTTTCACAAATTCTCGCTCACCTTCGTGTCCTTAACGATCGCGATCGACCCTCCTCATTGTATTTACATGTGGCGTTACTCAGCACTTTGGGTCCACGCCACGCTCGCTTCTCACGCACGGTTTCGCTCATTTCTGCTGCGCTTTGTGTCCCTGTACGGACTTGTTTACCTTTATATTCCATTGTGTGCATTGTTTACATTTATATTTTATTGTGTGCGCACGGTCGATCGATTGACCTGGTTATCCTCCTCGATCGACCGTCGTGTCTCCCGTTTAAGATTGTGTGCTCCGGTTTTCGCTCGGCGCCATCGCCCAATATGGTGAAGGACTCGGCTGGGTCGAGCAACAACTCTAACGTTCAGGGTTCGCTCACATTTCCCGAGGACCCACGAGTTGGTTCCAACCCCGAGCGAACCGTTCTCTCCTTGGGAGAACGGACGGCCGCGGTAGACAGAGACGACCCTCCCGCGGAGGGGACGCGGGAATCTCCCTCCTCTACCCGACCGACGTCACACGTCAAGATTACTCTAAGGATAAGCACAAGCCACAAATAAATGAGTTCAGAATGCGAACACAGCAATCTTTACACAAAGGCAAAGTATAGGCGAGACAGAGCACAAGACTTATCTTGCTTGGGCGACAGGCCGAAGTAGAATGCTATGGTCTGACATGGTAAGTATACTTAGCCAAACAGGGAGTATAACACAAACTCCCCATTTTTGTAGGATTTATGGCATAAGACTTAGTGAAAGTGCTGGGTAATGAAGCTTACAGTGACCTAGATTTCGACTGGGATGAGGTTCCTGATACGATAAACAACGATTCAGACGTAAGTTCTGAAGAAGAAGATTTTTTTTCCCGAGTAAATGGCTCATGTGACATTCTTCAAACTTATGATATAGCAACATATACATTCGTAGGAATTTTAAAAATTATTTTCATTTCATTATTTCCTTTCGTCTCTTTTGAATCAATTTTTAAATTGGATAACCATGTTCAAATTACGGAGTTACTTATCTTGCCGATGGTTTTCGGCGTAAGTAAGCTCGGGTAAGTGCATACTGAAGAGGGTTAATGTAATGGTACCTGCATCAAACATCTGATCTTTACAGCCATCCCACTCTCACCTGGTAGACAGATAATCATTTAGTGAATACACAGTTGAATACAGATAAGGTATGTATGGACATTTAAGAAGTGTTTCTAGGAAAGATGCACAAGAATATGTGTTTTTGGGTCCAGAGGAGAACATTCTTGTTAATGAAAGTTGTTTGTAGAAGTGATGCAGTTAATTACCATTTAGATAGATAGTGTGGGTGAATATATGTGTGTCAATGGACAAAATAAACTAACAAGGAGGCTGAAGAAAACAAACCAAGAAGACAAAATTTAATGCAACAAAGATTCAGAAAGTCAATGAGGATGGTTCCTGTTTTTACCAAAAGCACAAAAAAAAAAAAGAAAACTGATGTATTAAAGACAGCCCCATGAAGTAGGGGAATGGCAACATTATAACAATACAAAAAAACAAAAAAATCTTAAATAAATGTCAGCGAACCGCCCAGAGAAACGTGGACAAACGAGTCACAAGACAACACACAATGCGATTCGACCTCATAGGTCTTCCTCAGGTGAAACGAAGACGCACAAAATAACGAAAATGCACTTAGCTTTGATCGCTTCAGATTGCTTCTGAGTTCAGCGCAAGGAAGGTGCTGAACTCAGAATAAGCATGATCGCTTCAGATTGCTTCTGAGTTAAACGCCTTCCTTGCGCTGAACTCAGAAGCAATCTGAAGCGATCAAAGCTAAGTGCATTTTCGTTATTTTGTCCGTCTTTGTTTCACCTGAGGAAGACCTAAGAGGTCGAAACGCGTTGTGTGTTGTCTTGTGACTCGTTTGTCCACGTTTCTCTGGGCGGTTCGCTGACATTTATTCAAAATTTGTTTAGATTTCCGCCTGCAGTCGTTTCACTTTGCTACTAAAAAACAAAAAGTCCTTACTGATTTATGTTGCTCCCAAACAAAGTTGTTGCACATACATCAAGCCACTGATACTTCATAGACCTGGAATTTCCATCAGCTCACACTTGAATAAACCCAAATTATCACAATAACCAACCCATACTCATTTTTTGCCTGAGCATGAAAACATGTTGCTGAAGCTGTGTGCGTGATGTGCATGAAGGTGTGGAGAAGAATTTGTCCATCTGGGAGGAAATGAAGAAGGGCACAACTGTGGGCCAAAAGTACTGCGTACGAGGCAAGATCGACATGAACTCCAACATCGGCTGCATGATGAGAGACCCACCTTCTTTCGCTGTAAACCCGAAACACACGTCCGCACTGGGAATAAGTACAGTGAGTTTTTGTTGCTCAGTTTTTCTGTCTTTTTTTCCCCTCTTTCTTATGGGGGTAGTTTTTTTGTACATTATTTGCTATTGTAGAGGATTAAGATTGAGAAAAGCATGTCCAGGTTGGCAACACAAGCCCACGTGCTACCCTGCAGTCCTTTGTCACTTTTTTTGTACTGACTTACTTGTTTGCATATTCTTCACATTATTAAATTGTGTATATCCACATCAAACTTCTTGGCTGTGTTTCAAATTGACAACACAGTTACAACAGGGTTGGAAAAGGAAATAAGGATACATGAATTTATAATCAGATATTGATGTTGATAAATAATTGCAGTTTTTCATTGAATTATCAGAAAAAATAGGTATTGAACAAGGTATAACTTAAAAGTAAAAATTTTAAAAGCTGTGTAAGGCATGTTTTTAGAAATTTTATGGCTTGTGGACACAAGGTATGTTGTGTTTGGTGTCACAGGGTGTATCCCACCTATGACTTTGCCTGCCCAATTGTGGACAGCAATGAGGGAGTGACCCACGCCCTGAGGACTACAGAGTACCATGATCGTGATGTCCAGTACTTCTGGGTCCTGGATGCCTTGAGTTAGTGCCTTGCTGTCCGGTTTACTCTATAGCTAAATTAACAGTCTTTTCAATTTCTGTCTTGACTTGGTACCAGACCTGTCTACCACTACTATAGTTTCACCATAATTATTCAGGAATTTGGCCACTCATTATGGTATCCAACTGACAGATGATGAATTGCAGTTTTAAAAAAGAAAAGGAAAAAGGCTATGTTGTCCGACAAAGAAAAAAGATAAAGGCATTGATGTCCTGCTCCTACACACTGTACAGGTCATCGTTGAAGATTCAGGAGGGGGTAGATCTCAGTAAAAACATGGTCATGTGGAAGTAAAATCTCTTTATAATGTTGTTGTCGTTCCCTGGCTAAAAGGCTCTAGGGATCATCCGAACCGTCTAAGTACTTGAACAAATGCATCAGCTGGGGATGAGAACACTACGTGTGTGACCGTTTTTGATTACCCTGCCACATGGGCAGCCACACTCCGACTTCAGGTGATTTTGGAGACTGATAATATTATGCTAGAAGCTTGTCACAACTGGAGACAATCCCTGCATAACTATGCAGAGCATAACATTTAATGTAGCCTTGGTGTTCTAGCCTATGTCAATTGGCCTGACACAACCTTAAGTCAGGGTGATCTTTTTATAATAATATTCTGTTGTTCTGTACATGAGTCAGTCTCGGTTTTGGCACCAGTGATTCAAAAGCCGGTGATTCAAAACTCAGAAAAAGCATTGCTGCTTATTGCCAAAAATTCTTACATTAGATAACCTCTTGAATAGTACTATAATGATCTCTCCTTTTTCAGTGTTTTTCTTATTGATCTTCATTGATTTACAGTTTCATAGCCAAATTGATGTGGCTTTGTCACAAACTTCAGAAGCCCGGAACTACAAAAATTTGTCATCTTGATCAAGTCAGCTTCATAAGTGTTGATCTTGAAACTCTTTCCTGAAAAAATACCCATTTCTGAGTGAAAGTTTGGTCAAAGCACACCAAAAACTGTATCAGTATTTAATTTCCAAGTTGAGTAGCCAGTTTGGTAAAGTTCATGCTGATACTGCTGCTGTTGTTTCGAGTCAAAACATCATTGTCTGCTATTTGTACTCTAAGACTTACAGTGTAACACTGTCAGCTCAGACGCTGGTCCCACTAACCTCCCTTTCTTTACAGTGTCAAGTTGAATTCTATGAATAGCTTCATTTTGTGTGTGTCTTTCCTGCATTTGTGCTTTCCCATATTTATATATCCTTTTTAATTTCTACCAACAAAGTAGAGCACTGCAGGCCTGCCACGTTATGACTCTCGAGACTCACCAGTGCTAGCTTTCAGTAATGTTAGCCAAATGTCAGTAATACTTATCACCAGTTACAATGGCAAGTTTCATATGCTATGCGAGTATATTCATGCATGCGTATGTGTAGGGATACACTGTGTTTGGGCACGATTCATGAAGTGAACTCATTAAGGACAATAAGTCTTTCAGCCTTACCAGTTGTTGAGACATGATTAGTTTCCTGCCATCCCGACTTTCTGCTTTTGTGGATCCTAGTGATATGGCGATGTCCCATGCTTAATAGGAATCAAGCATTTGTGTAGTCAGGAAAGTTCATCTTAAGACTACTTTGTGGTAGTAAAATCCCCATTTCTTGGTGTGTAATTCTGCCTAACAGAGATGAGGAAGCCTCACATCTATGAGTACAGTCGACTGAATCTGCAGAACACAGTGCTGTCCAAGAGGAAGCTGACTTGGTTTGTCAGTGAAGGATTGGTGGATGGCTGGTGAGTTTTCTTGATTTTTGATGCACCTGTGCACTTTAGTATGTGTTTATGTGGATATATGTATTTGTAGGCGCATGTGTGAACATGCATATCGAAGTGTGTATACACACATGTACGCTTGCATTTGTATGTATGTGAAAGTGTGGGTGTTTTCATTCATGCGCATGTGTGTGTGTATGTGAGACCTACCAACCCTGTTTTTTTTGGCAGAATTTAATCGGCTTGGTTGCTTTTCATTCCAATTGCCTGATTAATCTAAAAATATTTTGCACGAGAGAAATATGAAAATGAGCATGAGGTTCTTGCAGACTAATAGTGAAGTTCTTCAGCTCACATCAGATAAGCCAGAATACAAATAAACACACAAAATAAAGAGCAAAACATGGATTTTTTATATGCAATACAAAATAAACAAGTAAATTTTTGACAGATATGCTTTCGTCATATATTTCATACAATAGACATAAAATACTCAAACTGAAAGCAATGTTGCTAAATAGCGTTCATCATGAAAATGACATTTTGCCAATGTTTCAGGGATGATGCTCGTTTTCCTACTGTGCGAGGTGTCCTACGTCGAGGCATGACAGTGGAAGGTCTCAAGCAGTTCATCGTTACACAAGTCAGTTACAGATAGTAGACATTTAATTGTGTGAAAATGTGACTACTCATGTGCTTTCGCTCTTGATTAATAAACATATATTTAAGTAACCTTTTATGGGTGTCTGTCTGTCCACCGAGCTTTCAGTAATGTTGAGGAGCTAGAAACATCTGACAGTTTTGCATTTGTGAAAGAAAGTGGCTGTCACCTATTCTGCAGACCACACATGTGGCGCCTTCTTCGTGTGGGTTTTTCAGTCAGTAAATCACAGTGCATTGCTAGGACAAATTTAGTACTTTTATACATCACTTTTTCCCATTAACTTTTTTTTTTTCCTTTTTTTTATTTTGATGAGCAATGTACAGACAGATCCAGAAGTTTAATGTAAGCATCTGCCATGGCACTGTCATTAGTGTGAAGCTGACTGCTAAAACTGTATGCTCAGTGTGCTTTGAAAATGAACTTGGAAAATAATGAATGCTTGTTGACAGGGGTTCTTCTCGCTCTGTGGTGATGATGGAATGGGACAAGATTTG
The DNA here is from genome assembly GCA_016801955.1 of Conus betulinus. NCBI lineage: Eukaryota > Metazoa > Mollusca > Gastropoda > Neogastropoda > Conidae > Conus > Conus betulinus. The sequence goes on from JADBJO010001511.1 coordinate 390,581, forward strand.
GGCTGTCAACAGGAAGGTCAGTGGTGAAAAACTGTGTGTGTGTGTGTGTGTGTGTGTGTGTGTGTGTGTGTGTTTGTGTGTGCATGTGTGTGTGTGTGTGTTTGTGTGTGTGTGTGTGTGTGTATATGTGGTATGGGAGTCTGTAAGTGCGCATAGTTATAGAAATAAAGGATTCCTGGCAGGTATCAGAAATTTCTTACTTTGTAGTTTCTGATGGCGATTTTTTAATTTATAATTCTCTTTCACTGTCTCTTTTATGTGAATAGAGCTGTCTTTCCGTAAATCAGTAACATGTTTTATGCAGTGAACATGCATTTACTTACAGTAAACAGAGATTGTGTGTATGCCATGTGAATCTTTATATAAGGATTTTCGTATGAACTATATTTACTGCAGAATAAAAAAAATTTTTTTTTTCAAGCAAGCAGCAGAATGTTTTGTTGTTTAAATGAGATTTCTTTGATTAAGCTTTTCTTGAGAGAGGCACTGGGTCAAGGATAAACTGTAGCTGTGTTCTAGTGTTTATTGTTGTGTGTTATGATGTCAAGAAAAGCAGTAGAATTTTGTGGTGTATTTCAGGTCATTGATCCCATTGTGCCGCGATACACTGCTCTGCTGAAAGAGGAGGTGGTCCCAGTCACTGTCACTGCCGCCAAAGTTGAGTCCAAGGATGTTCCCAAACACCCCAAGGTCAGCCAGCTCTGTGCTTTCTGTCTTTCTCATTCTTGTTTTCCTGGTTTCTTTGTTCCTCTGTCTGCTTTCCTCATTCTCATCATTATCTTCTTTGAAGTCAGTTTTTGGTAAACGATGTGTCTGGTCGATTGCTCTTTGTTCTCAGATTTCAGGGTTAGAGTGAGTTCTTATCCTATGAATATAGGGGAACATAAAGCACGAAAGTTCCGTATGTATGAAATCAAAACACCCCAGAAAAGGCATTGTTTTGTTTGTTTGTGTGTGTGTGTGTGCTCATGTGCATGTGAGTGAAGTTGAGTGTTTGCATGCACATGCTTGTGTAAGTGCTCATGCACGTGGCACATCAACTGACTGATGAGGCAGTGTTTTGTTGCACATTAGTGGTCATGCCCTCCAAGCTGCCAGAGCGACAGACCTATGCCTGTCCTTTTCTCTCCTCCCCTCCATCCCTCCTCCCCTTTCATCTTCACACCAGCTAGTCAGCAGTTTCGTATGTGAATGTCCTTGAGCATCCCATTTTCAGGCAGTCAACTTGTGTATTGTGTGTTATGAAAAAACATCACAGAATGGCACTTACCTTGGCTGTTGAACTAAAAGGTTGAATCAGCTAGAACAGAGGTGTGAGTGTTCCATCCTTTCATTGTTTATCTCCTTGGCTGTCTCAGCTGGGGCCAAAGGTATGAAGTATTTTGAGTAAAAACACAAGAGTATTGATCTTCAGCATTTTTCGTTTGTGATTTTTTTCACTTTTTTTTCATAAAAGAATTAAAATGTTGATGAAATGACATTTTGCAGAACGAAGAGGCAGGTATGAAGAAGATCTGGTATGGACCCAAGGTGTATATTGAGGGAGCTGACGCTGCCTGCATCAAAGAAGGGGAGGTAGTCACCTTCATCAACTGGGGCAACATCATCATCAAGAAGATCAACAAGTGAGTCATGGGTCACTCTGTTATTTTCTCAACGTTGTGAAAAATAATATGGACTGTGTATGTGTCTGTAAGAGAAAGAAAAGAGTGATGTGTATGCACATATGCACACACATGCACACACAACGCACGCACGCACGCATGTACATGCTCGTGCACATGATCGCATGCAGGCTCACACACATGCTTTTCACTGAAAATTAAGTTTATGCATGAATGACAAACTGAATGCGTTGTTTTCTAAGTCAGCAATGAACTGAGTAATCCAATAAAGGATCAATGCAACTCCTTTTGAAGTGTGAGTTAATATGCTGCATGATCTGTGCACGTTTGGTTATTTCTGCCTAGTGTTGCAGAGAGCATTTTCCTTTGCCTTTGTGTACTAATACTTTTACAAGGTTGCTTATAGAGTGGATGAAACAGATGTCTTTTATCCTGTTGTATTGTTGTCAGCAACAGTGTGAGCTTCCTGTGTCAAAAAATTATTCTGACTCTGTTTCAACATGACCAAAAGAACAGGATTGTCTTATCCTGCAGCCATCCTTCTGCGGCATGATTTTAATTCTGAGAAAAGTTTCCTGTGAGATATTGACAAGGTTTTCTGCAATTGATTGTTGCAGAGATGGTGCAGGGAAGATCACTTCCATCACAGCTGAGCTGAATCTGGAGAACACAGTAAGTGCACTTTGTCTTGGTGAAGAGAGGGAAAGGGGCCTGGGGATGTTCCTGGTGTTTTGGTTTATAAAGCAAAAAAAAAAAAAAAAAAAAAAATCTGTTGGGGAAGGAAGAATTCAGACTTTATGCGCTGAGGATATTGACGCAGAAGTGGTGATAACAGCGTTACAAGTTATTTAGAATATCCAGACTTTGTTTGTGGAGAGGAATATGCAGAGACAGACAGAATCAACTCCTTGGCAACTTACTTGAATGTGACATCTGTCAAGAGTTGACTGGAAACTAATTGACCTTGTAATGTGATGTGAAAGAATCCAGGGTTATAAAGCTCTGTCCTTGTAATGTGACATGATGTTAAATAACACAAACTCTTGGGTAACTGTTCCTGTAAAGTGTTATGTGTCAAGATGTTAAATAACACAAACTCTTGGGTAACTGTCCCTGTAAAATGTAATGTGACATGATGTTAAACAACACAAACTCTTGGGTAACTGATCCTGTAAAGTGTAATGTGTCAAGATGTTAAAAACAACACAAACTCTTGGGTAACTGTTCCTGTAAAGTGTAATGTGTCAAGATGTTTTAATAACACAAACTCTAGGGTAACTGTTTCCTGTAAAGTGGAATGTATTATGATTAGGTCACAAACTTCTAAGGCAACTAACTGTCCCTGTGATATGACATGACAGGACGCAAACTTTCGAGGTAACTGTCCCAGTAATGTGACATGACAGGACGCAAACTTTCGAGGTAACTGTCCCAGTAATGTGACATGACAGGACACAAACTTTTGAGGTAACTGTCCCAGTAATGTGACATGACAGGACACAAACTTTTGAGGTAACTGTCCCAGTAATGTGACATGACAGGACACAAACTTTTGAGGTAACTGTCCCAGTAATGTGACATGACAGGACTCATATGCCCAGATAATTATCCTTATAAAGTGACATGAGGGGACACAAACTCCCAGGTAACTGTGATTGTAAAGTGACATGACTGGACACAAAATCCCAGGTAACTGTGATTGTAAAGTGACATGACTGGACACAAAATCCCAGGTAACTGTGATTGTAAAGTGACATGACTGGACACAAAATCCCAGGTAACTGATTGTAATGTGACATGACAGGACACAAACTCCCTAGTAAGTGTGATTGTAATGTGACATGACAGGACACAAACTCCCAGGTAACTGATTGTAATGTGACATGACAGGACACAAACTCCCTAGTAAGTGTGATTGTAATGTGACATGACTGGACACAAACTCCCAGGTAACTGATTGTAATGTGACATGACAGGACACAAACTCCAGGTAAGTGTGATTGTAATGTGACATGACTGGACACAAACTCCCAGGTAACTGTGATTGTAATGAGACATGAAAAGGGCACAAACTCCAAGTAACTGTGATTGTAAAGTGACATGATTGGACACAAAATCCAGGTAACTGATTGTAATGTGACATGACAGGACACAAACTCCCAGGTAACTGTGATTGTAATGTGACATGACTGGACACAAACTCCCAGGTAACTGATTGTAATGTGACATGACAGGACACAAACTCCCAGGTAACTGTGATTGTAATGTGACATGACAGGACACAAACTCCCAGGTAACTGATTGTAATGTGACATGACTGGACACAAACGCCCAGGTAACTGATTGTAATGTGACATGACAGGACACAAACTCCCAGGTAACTGTGATTGTAATGTGACATGACTTGACACAAACTCCCAGGTAACTGTGATTGTAATGTGACATGACTGGACACAAAACTCCCAGGTAACTGTGATTGTAATGTGACATGACTGGACACAAACTCCCAGGTAACTGTGATTGTAATGTGACATGACTGGACACAAACTCCAGGTAACTGTGATTGTAATGTGACATGACTGAACACAAACTCCCAGGTAACTGTGATTGTAATGAGACATGACTGGACACAAACTCCTTTGTAATGTGACATGACTGGACACAAACTCCCAGGTAACTGATTGTAAAGTGACATGACTGGACACAAACTCCCAGGTAACTGATTGTAATGTGACATGACTGGACACAAACTCCCAGGTAACTGTGATGGTAATGTGACATGACAGGACATAAACTCCCAGGTAACTGTGATTGTAATGTGACATGACAGGACACAAACTCCCAGGTAACTGTGATTGTAATGTGACATGACAGGACACACAACTCCCAGGTAACTGTGATTGTAATGAGACATGACAGGACACAAACTCCCAGGTAACTGATTGTAATGTGACATGACAGGACACAAACGCCCAGGTAACTGATTGTAATGTGACATGACTGGACACAAACTCCCAGTAACTGATTGTAATGTGACATGACAGGACACAAACTCCTAGGTAACTGTGATTGTAATGTGACATGACAGGACACAAACTCCCAGGTAAGTGTGATTGTAATGTGACATGACTGGACACAAACTCCCAGGTAACTGTGATTGTAATGTGACATGACTGGACACAAACTCCCAGGTAACTGTGATTGTAATGAGACATGACAGGGCACAAACTCCTAGGTAACTGTGATTGTAATGTGACATGACTGGACACAAACTCCCAGGTAACTGATTGTAATGTGACATGACTGGACACAAACTCCCAGGTAACTGATTGTAATGAGACATGACAGGGCACAAACTCCCAGGTAACTGTGATTGTAATGTGACATGACTGGACACAAACTCCCAGGTAACTGATTGTAATGTGACATGACTGGACACAAACTCCCAGGTAACTGTGATTGTAATGTGACATGACAGGACACAAACTCCCAGGTAACTGATTGTAATGTGACATGACAGGACACAAACTCCCAGGTAACTGATTGTAATGTGACATGACTGGACACAAACTCCCAGGTAACTGTGATTGTAAAGTGACATGACTGGACACAAATCCCTAGTAAGTGATTGTAATGTGACATGACAGGACACAAACTCCCAGGTAACTGTGATTGTAATGTGACATGACAGGACACAAACTCCCAGGTAACTGATTGTAATGTGACATGACAGGACACAAACTCCCAGGTAACTGATTGTAATGTGACATGACAGGACACAAACTCCCAGGTAAGTGTGATTGGAATGTGACATGACAGGACACAAACTCCCAGGTAACTGTGATTGTAATGTGACATGACAGGACACAAACTCCCAGGTGACTGTGACTGCATTGTGATGTTGATGCGATAGGACTACAAGAAGACCCAGAAGATCACCTGGCTGACAGAGGTGGAGGGGGCAGAGGACAGCCGTGCAGGGGGCCTGGTGCCCCACCGTGTGCGTGCACTATGATCACACATCATCTCCAAAGGAGTGCTGGACAAGGATGAGGACTTCAAGCAGTACATCAACACCCAGTCCAAGGTAAGACTCAACCATGTCTTGTTCACTTAGCCGTTCCTTCCTGCCCAGCAGACTCGCCCAGCTCAGTCTGCCCTGCACCTTGATGCTGATCGCTTTAAGCTGCACCATATGGAATGTTGATGAACATACTGGACAAAAAAAAGATACAGTCAAGAATGTAAGGATATGTTCGCAAAACACACCAAATTCATACTGGTATACATTGTGTGTGTGTGTGTGTGTGTGTGTGTGTGCGTGCAGAAAGAGCATGAAATGTTTGGAGACCCCTGTCTTGCCTCTCTTCAAAAAGGGGACATCATCCAGCTTCAGCGTCGAGGCTATTTCATCTGTGACCAACCCTATCTACCAGCAAGGTAAGAGCCCCTTCTCTTTCATGTCCTATTCTTTTGAAGCATGCTTTAATTATTCTAAGAATTTTTGGAAGGATAATTAATATTTTAAGCAAAATATCTTATACTAGCTTACTCGCGTTGTCTGAGAAAGAGACTTGAGAGAGAGAGAGAGAGAGAAGAGAGAGAGAGACAGAAACAGAGACAGACAGAGAAAGAGACATAAAGAGAGAGAGAGACACAGCAGAGAGACAGATTGAGTGGTGTCTCTGCCTGTCTTGACACTCTCCTGTCTCTCTTTCTGCTCCATTGATACGTCATTGTTAGTAATTACGTCATTGATGATTTTTTCCAAGACGTCATTTGTGTGTGAGAACGTCATTCAGCGTGAATCCATGGCTGCAAGGCGCTCCTGTGTTTCCTCTTCAGTCTCACTGTGTAAGCTTGCAGTCTGCCTTTGTCTTTCTGCCCTGTTGTCCCGCTCCGTTGGTCATCATCCAGCTCCCATTCTCTATCCCCTTCCCACCCTACTGTCCCTTCATGCTCCGCGTGTGTGTGTGAAAATTTCATTCAGCATGAATCCCTGTTAGCACAAGGGTAGAAAATGTGTGTGAGAACTTCATTCAGCGTGAATCCCTGTTGGCGCAAGGGTAGAAATGTTTATTTATTTATTTATTTTAAACTACCCCCTTTTTTTGAAAATTGGGCCCCGTCAAGACCTTTTTATCGGTTAAGTGAAGATGCATGCCAGATATGGTGAAGATCCATCCCAGTGGTTTAGGCACGGCGGAGGAACAAACATACAGACAGACAGACAGACAGAATTGCCTTTTATATGTATAGATGTAGTTTCTCATCAGCTGGTAATAGGCAGAGTATTCACTGTATCATTGTCTGCATTTGATAAGTACAGAAAATTATGTCAGAGTTGGTCATGTTAAGCAGTATCCTTTAGGCGGGTTTGTAGACCTTATTTGCTATGCAGTAAGAATACTGAACAGTTTTCACTTTATCATCAGTCCATTGGCTGATATCATCAGGTTGATGGTCAACTGACGATTATTCACCATTCGTCTTGATTTCATCACCTGTTTTGACATGAAAGATGAAAGGCGTTGCATTAGGTAGCTCCTCATGCAGTATGCTGGCTTGTTCCCATTGCTGTCCATGATGTAGAGAGTTTCTGTCAGGATCTTCATATTTGGGCATGGAGCTGTTTTTGGATGGATACATTGAAGGTTTGTCATTTACGTAGTAGTCTGTCACAGTTTTTCGTACGGACTATTTCCATGACAAAACCATGACAAAACCATTACTGTCAGCTGTTAGAGATACAGTAGGTGATGTCTATTTTTTGTCAAACAACCTCTACTAACAAGACTTGATGGCAGGATAGAGTTTCCATTAGTAGGTGGCCTGACAGCATAGTTTCCTGTGGGGTTTGTCATTTGGATGAATGAATCTGGGAGTGGACATATAAGAGGAAGTCAAAAGAAGAACAAGTAAACAAACAAATACACAACAGCAACAACAGCTTTGCTTGCAGTGAAAAATCAGCTTGAACAGAGAAACAAGGGCATAGTGACAGGAATGTGCTTACCAGTAGTTTGTCACTTGTCTCCTTTTATTTTCACAAATTTTGGGGATTCAATGGAAAGAAGACAAACACGTGGGCAATCTCATCATCTTCGAATAGAGAAAAAGAAGGGATTTTTTATCTCGGATAGGGAGGAGACGGCCAAGCATATATGATGGATCTTGCCATGTGTACAAATTGAATGCATAGTTTTTGTTACATATGACGAATGCCTAAAGGGCATGATATGAAGATGGGTAGCATAAATAAAAGTGGTATTCATTGGAATATGCTGTCATTGGAAAGTGTGTGTGTGTGTGTGTGTGTGTGTGTGTGTGTGTGTGTGTGTGTGTGTGTGTGTGTGTGTGCCTGCCTGCTGCAACGGTATTTTCCTCCTAGTTTTCATACCAGTCAGGTATGAGATCATAGATGAATCTTTCATTTCTGGAAAAGCATTTTTTGTCATCTTCATCTTTGATCATAAGATAAGCCAAAAATGAAAGACCAAAAGTCTTCGTTTCATGATGGTGAGCACAGAAGATCAGGACACAAAAAAGGCAGTAGTGATTGATCGATTTCTGTGTCTTTTCAGCCCCTACACAGGCCAGGTCAGTCCCTGTGTGCTGTTCCATGTGCCAGACGGTCACCAGAAAGAGATGCCCACGGCTGGCTCCAAGCACAAAGAGGAAGGGAGCAAGAAAACCACCAGTGCCAAAGAGGCAAGTCCATGTTTGCTGTCACCTGATTCCCCTCCGCGCTTACTTTTTTCATCTGTCCTTATACTCCTTATATCTTGCCCTTTTGTAACCATTACTTACCCTCAGAATTCAAATGCGAGCAGCATGTTTGAGACAGAAGATACTGTTGCTCGTCAGTATTTGCTGGGTGTCTCTGTGTGTGTGGAGGGGAGGGAGTGGGAGAGAAAGGGGGGAGGTGGATGGGTAGGTTTTTATGTAACTCCGTATTGCCCCTATTTCTTCTTGGTCAGATATAAAGCATGTTGCATGTAGAGATTATCCTGTGTAGGAAAAACAGGTCTTTAAACTTTAGATTTTGTATATTTTTTCCATATGGTTTAACATCCCAGGATCAGATGAATGTTGTGACCCTCACTATAATCTTTTGACTGATTACTCGCCAATTCCTGAGGCGAAGTTCAGGAATTCTTTTTTTAGTCGTTGGTTGTCATAACGTTATCATCAATTAAAACCGTCAGTGGGTTTCGTGAATCAGAAATTGGGTCTTTCATATTATCATAAGTGGTTTTCATAGCAAGATGAGACTTCTCCAGATGAATGTGTAAATCAAACTTAAAAGCCCATTTCCACCAAAGGAGCTTGTGTTTTCATATGCATCGCTCAGTTTGTTCGTCTGTTAAGAAGGTGATGCAAAAATGTAGAACCAGTTTTTACGAAACCAAGCGTAAAGATGGAATATGGACCCAAGATGAACCGTGACAAGTTTGGGTGAAGGACAAGGTAAAAAAACAGATTTCTTGAACTGTTCTGCAAGGTCACATAAAAACTGAAGAGCCAATTGTAAGGAAATGTGGTGGAAAGATAGAATGTAGCTCAAGGACAAACCCATTAAATTTGGGGTGCGAATCCAGGGTCAGTTTAACCTTGACGGAGGACTGCGATCTCCCACGTGCCATTCTAGTTTCTCATCTTTTTTTTTTTTTCAGTATGTGAATGAACCAGAGTGTTTGCCATGTCACGTTGCAGAAAGCCCAGAACAAGAAAGGCAAAGCTGGAGAGAAGTCTCCACAGGAAGAAACCCCCCAGAAGAAAATGGGATCTACCAACGTCAATGATCTGGACAACCAGATTCGTGCCCAGGGGGATGAAGTGCGTCAGATGAAGGCGGTGAAAGCCCCCAAGGTGAGATCAGTGTGTGCATGAACTGTATATCAAGACCTGCAGGCTGATGAAACAGATGTGAGCCTCCAAAGGCTTTTTTTAAAGTCAATTCTGTTGAGAGTCCTCTGCAAACCATTGAATGACTTTTTTTTTTTTCATTTGACGTGTTGATTTGATTTGGGGGGGTGGTTTGTCATTTCGATACAGAACTTTTTTTCTTTACCTCTGTTTTTGTTTTCAGTGTTTTTGTGTAGAATTATAATTGTGCAATACCTGTACATGCTACTTACTATATACTACTTACCTGTTAACTTAGTAAATCTTACTTTAAGTGAAGAAGGAAGAAACAGCATGAGAAATTTCTTCAAGTGTGGTAAAAGTGTTTGTTTTGTTTGTTTTGCAGTGTTCCTTTTTCTTTTTTTTTTGTAATACAAAAAAGGCGTCATTAAGTATATATTCATTAGTTCAAACATGGATAACTTTCACATCTAACTCGAGTTATTCATTTCTAGCTCTGCTATGGCCTCAGATGCTCCTATTGACTGCCATTGAAACTTGGAGTGGGGGTGGAGAATTCTCACTTCCATTGGTGAAGAGTACAAATAGATTGAAAATGTGTTATGCCGACTCTGTCTCTCTGAAGTTCCTTCCAGAGTTCTTAGCAAAGAATCAGGAACCGGGCACTGCCTCTTCTTCCCTCATCATCCGCTCGCTAGCAGATATCTTAGGAAGAGGGGAGAGTGGGGTAGACATGGACCTGTGCCCTTCCAGGTGTCTCAGATACTACTGGGGAACATCGCGCCCCAGGCTCCTCCCCCAGAGACGTCTCCTTATTTCTATCAACCCCAGTAATAAGAAAGACATCTCGGCTGGCACTGTCTCTAGGTGGCTGTCCAGAACTTTTATTTAAGGGATATCCTCATGACCAGGGCTGAAGTTCTAAAGGGATCTCCTTTCTGGCGGCCAGTGCAGCCATATCGGTTTACCCCAAGAACCTATAGGGTGCTTGCCCTCCTCCGATTCCTTTAAATTCTGCTATGGTCTCGCTGAATGAGGTAGAGGAAGCTTACAGCGGCTTCTTCCAGGAGCGGAAGCGTGGTGGGCATCACATGACTGTCTTATGACTGCATTCGCAACAAAAAAAATTTGGCCTGGCAGAGCTGACTAATTGCCTTTGAATGCCATGGTCTGACATAGTAAGTATACTAGCCAAACAGGGAGTATAATAAAAACTCCCCCATTTCTCTCCTACCTTCTTGAAAAAAAATAACTCCCCCCCCCCCCCCCATCCCCAGGTCTAAAAACAAAAAAACAGTGGTAAGACAACAGTCAGCTAAAATGCACTCTCGCATCACCCCACTACATCCATGTGGAAGAAAAAATTGCTGTATACTCTTGAAGAGTGAAAAAGAAGTCCTTCGTGATACTGCTAAATAGACTGGTCTTGTAAGTCAGTCCACCTTTTTCTTTCTTGTGTGAAAACAGGCGGACATAGACGCAGCAGTGCAGGTCCTGCTGTCTCTGAAGAAGCAGTACAAAGAGGCCACAGGCAGGGACTGGACCCCACCCAAACCTGGGGCCGCCCCTGCTGCCTCCTCCTCTGCAGCTGATGGAGATCTGGATGCCAAGATCAGAGAGCAGGGAGACAAAGTGCGACAGCTCAAAGCTGACAAAGCTCCTAAGGTGAGATGCGACGTATTTCTTCTGTTTGCTTTCTAGTGTTTTTTGCCGTGGGGAGGGTGCACAGTCTGGTATCATAGCAGCAAAGTTGCCATATTTTACTGAGCCTTTTCAAACCTTTCCAAATAGATAACTTCAAAACACACTTTTTCTACACCACACTATGTAATATCACTGGATCCACCAATCCTAATTTTAGCTTCTTTGTGACTGATACATTTTATGCTGTTGTCATGGACAGATGTTTTATAAACAATTCTGTTTATTAAAACTGACCTTTTCCCCCATCGGTTTAGTTGCTTCTTTAGTCTGAAAGAATTCTGACTGTTATAGAAAGATTTTGTTGTCAGAAACTTCCTTAGTTTTTTATTAGAAAATACATTTTTTTTCTGTTTTTCTTTTTTTTTTCTTCTCTCTTTTAGATTTTATTATACGAGTCCCACAAGAAGAACAGAAAACAGCATTGTTAAGAAACATACACAGACACAACATCACCAAAATTCCTCCTCACTGATCATTACTGAAAATGAAATCTCAAATGATACCACCCATGATGCTTTGCTCTTGAGATGACCTCAGGTTTCCAGTCAATGGACATGCCTGGTAATGCGTTTGTCTCAGAGTGGACAGTGTTGCCAAATTCACCAGGGCTGTCACGGGATGGATGTGGTGGAGCTCTTTGGAGGGGCACATTCACTCATCCTGCCCCTTAGCTGAGTGATTGTTCTTTTCAAAAGGGACACATTCATGATCTCATCCAAAGGCTTGATCAAAGCAGGCATCACTGAAAACAATTGAAATGTTTCTCCAGCAGTGCGGTGTGTCCTCTGACGGGGCGCCTTATTATCACCTGATATGATTCATCCCTGGACTGCCGATGTTGACAAGACAAATGTTTTGTGTTACTGTGCATAGGGGAATCAGATTAAGTAGTGTTAGAGTATTCTGATTGGAGGAATACAGATGGGACATCAAACCGCCAGAGACCCTCAAAAAAAAAGAAAAGAAAAAAAAAACACCACACCAGAAGCATCCAACTAGCCAACCAACCCCCACCCCCCCCCACCCCCAAGCAAACACCTTACGTGTGTACCAGAGAAGGAAAAGTTTTCAATACTGGAGATATGTTCTGAGTTCCATCTGAAATCCAAGCCCAAAATGAGATGGTTAGAAAAGAATGGGAAATGACAAAAGCCAAGAATCAGCCAAGTTTAAGATTTTCAGAGACAGAAAAGTTGTTCAGGAGGAGGGTGGAGGGAGGGGGAGGGGGACTCTGTAAAGTATACCAAAAGAAGATTTTCAGTTCTGGGGCAAGATACTGAATGCATGATGATTTATGTGAAAACAGGCGGACATAGACGCAGCAGTGCAGGTCCTGCTGTCTCTGAAGAAGCAGTACAAAGAGGCCACAGGCAGGGACTGGGACCCCACCCAAACCTGGGGCCGCCCCGGCTGCCTCCCCCTCTGCAGCTGATGGAGATCTCTGGATGCCAAGATCAGAGAGCAGGGAGACAAAGTGCGACAGCTCAAAGCTGACAAAGCTCCTAAGGTGAGATGCGACGTATTTCTTCTGTTTGCTTTCTAGTGTTTTTGCCGTGGAGAGGGTGCATAGTCTGGTATCATAGCAGCAAAGTTGCCATATTTTACTGAGCCTTTTCAAACCTTTCCAAATAGATAACTTCAAAACACACTTTTTCTACACCACACTATGTAATATCACTGGATCCACCAATTCCTAATTTTAGCTTCTTTGTGACTGATACATTTTATGCTGTTGTCATGGACAGATGTTTCATAAACAATTCTGTTTATTAAAACTGACCTTTTCCCCCATCGGTTTAGTTGCTTCTTTAGTCTGAAAGAATTCTGACTGTTATAGAAAGATTTTGTTGTCAGAAACTTCCTTAGTTTTATTAGAAAATACATTTTTTTCTGTTTTTTTTTCTCTCTTTTAGATTTTATTATATGAGTCCCACAAGAAGAACAGAAAACAGCATTGTTAAGAAACATACACAGACACAACATCACCAAAATTCCTCCTCACTGATCATCATACTGAAAATGAAATCTCAAATGATACCGCCCATGATGTTTTGCTCTTGAGATGACCTCAGGTTCCTGTCCTGTCAATGGACATGCCTGGTAATGCGTTTGTCTCAGAGTGGACAGTGTTGCCAAATTCACCAGGGCTGTCATGGGATGGATGTGGTGGAGCTCTTTGGAGGGGCACATTCACTCATCCTGCCCCTTAGCTGAGTGATTGTTCTTTTCAAAAGGGGACACATTTCATGATCTCATCCAAAGGCTTGATCAAAGCAGGCATCACTGAAAACAATTGAAATGTTTCTCCAGCAGTGCGGTGTGTCCTCTGACGGGGCGCCTTATTGTCACCTGATATGATTCATCCCTGGACTGCCGATGTTGACAAGACAAATGTTTTGTGTTACTATGCATAGGGGAATCAGATTAAGTAGTGTTAGAGTATTCTGATTGGAGGAATACAGATGGGACATCAAACCACCCCCCACCCTCAAAAAAAAAAAAAAAAGAAGAAAAAAACACCACCACCAAAAGCAGTTAGCCAACCAGCCAACCAAAACCCCCCCAAAGCAAACACCTTACGTGTGTACCAGAGAAGGAAAAGTTTTCAATACTGGAGTATGTTCTGAATTCCATCTGAAATCCCAAGCCCAAAATGAGATGGTTAGAAAAGAGTGGGAAATAACAAAGCCAAGAATCAGCCAAGTTTAAGATTTTCAGAGACAGAAAAGTTGTTCAGGGGGAAGGGGGAGGGGGAGGGGGACTCTGTAAAGTATACCAAAGAAAGATTTTCAGTTCTGGGACAAGATACTGAATGCATGATGATTTATGTGAAAACAGGCGGACATAGACGCAGCAGTGCAGGTCCTGCTGTCTCTGAAGAAGCAGTACAAAGAGGCCACAGGCAGGGACTGGACCCCACCCAAAACTGGGGCTGCCCCGGCTGCCTCCTCCTCTGCAGCTGATGGAGATCTGGATGCCAAAATAAGAGAGCAGGGAGACAAAGTACGACAGCTCAAAGCTGACAAGGCTGCCAAGGTGAGTTCAACTTGTGCTTTTTGGTTCTGTCTTTCGTCAGATTTTGTTCAGTCCTATCCTGTAGTCTCGAAAGGGCACTACTATCATGCCGCTGACTCTGACCACAGTTCGTTTGACTTGTGTTCCTTGGTTCTGTGTCATCTTCCGTCCTCTAAGGGGTATTTTCTCATACTGCCATTATGACTCCCCTCCCTGCTCTCTCTCCTTCCCCTTTATAGCTGTACTAATGATTGCCTTGTTGTCCCAGCATCAGCAGTCCATGGGTAGCCGTCAGGTCACTATGGGGAAATCTACCCTAGGAGATATTGAATGATTGCTGAACTACTGTGGTCCCCCCCCCCCCCCCCCCCTACACACACACACACACACACATAACAAACACATATAACACAAACACATTTACACACACACACACACACACATGCTTGTCTGTAGACAGATATGATAACTTCATTGAGTAATATCAAGTTTCGGAAGCAGAGTTTCCATGAAATTGCTCTCTTTTGATTCTTGTTGTGTTGCATCCTTAATATTAATTTGGTGAAGTTTTTTTTTTCTTATTTCCACACACACAAAGATTCAAAGATTTAATCCTGTGACCCCTTTTGGGGCATGGAGGACTTGAAAACAAATGAACAAATGTAAACGAAAACACATCAAACATAAAAAAATTTTCCTGATAATTAACACACTGGATATAATGTTACACAACTTTACTAAGTTTTAAAACTTCGCTAAGTTTAGTAACACTTTTTATTACCACAGAGCAAACGACAATAGTTAAATACGGACTTTATACATGTAAATTGTTTTGGTATAAACTTATTTCTAATATCATCATATTTGGTGCATTTCATTACAAAATGAAATTCGTCGCCAAGGTCATTCTGGTCGCAGTCCCGACAAAATCGTTCATCATGAGGTATTCCAAATCGTCTGCCAGTTTCGATCATGAGTTTATGATTACCACAGCGAACCGAATAGTGGGGCTATATATATAACATCAGGCAACATTTCAATATATTTTTCACGGCAAAACTCTGTTTAAAATTCCTGTAAAAATAAACACTTATTACTAGATTCTAAAGCATCGTTCCAAGCACGTATGTAAACATCTTCTAATGAATTACGAACATTTCTACAGATACTATGAACAGACGAAAACTTTTGTGTCTCCCACACAAAGTCGAATCCTGTTTCGATAAGGATGTTCCGTATACACATCAACCAGCTAGATGTAAAACCCTGATTTCTGTATAAATCATATAATACCTGATACAATCTAGATGAATATTTGTTCGTTTGTGGTGAAAGTAAGGATGACCAGAATTTTATCATTCGCATATACTTGAACTGAAACAGGATACATTCCTAGTTCTCCATATATTAGTTCTGTTTTAGTAGAACGATTTAAAAAAAAAAGATGCTAAAAAAATTTAAGCTGAAAACTTTCCATTAGCTTTAAGTCACTATATCCCCAATTTCACAGCCATATAAAAGTACAAGCAGTACCATTGACTGGTATAAGTCCAGTACAATGTTTATATGCAAATTTTGAAATCTTGCCATCTTTAGCAAAGAAAACATTGCACATTGCGCTTGGTCATACAAATACTTATTACATTTATAAAAATTTCCTGTTCTGCTAAAGATTATACCTAAATATTGAAAGTGTGTACTATCTCTATGGACTGTTTTTTGAACTTTTGTTTTTTTTCTATGATTATTGCGTCCATTAAAGACTACACCCTTTGTTTTTGCTACATTAACATTAAGCTTCCATGCGGGACAGTACTCGCTTAATACATCAAGAGCATGCTGTAAACCACAAAAAGAATCTGCAATAACAACAATATCATCAGCGTATAAAAGTAAAAGTAAACTAATGTAACTTAATAAATCTGAGTCAGGGATATTTAAATCAATATTCAAGAAAGCACAGTTACGATCTGTGAGATAAAGTTCAAGATCATTCAAATACAATGAAAATAGCAAAGGTGAAAGATTTTCACCTTGATGAACACCTCTAAAACTGCGAAAATATTCAGATTGACTCCCATTCATAAAAATATACAAGATTTTATTTGCTGATACATATTCGTGATTACTTGCAAAATCTTTCCATTTACGCCTTCTTTGATAAGCTTTTGCCATAATCCCTGCCTCCAAACTGAATCGAACGCTTTTGTGAAATCAACAAAAACACAAAACAGTTGCTTCTTACGACTATTGAAAATATCAATTAAACTTTTAAAAACAAATATATGATCTGTTGTGGAATGATTTCGTCTAAAGCCAGCTCTGAAAGTGTGTTGTTATTCTCAATAAAATCTGTCAAACGGTTATTCAAAATTGTTATGAACAGTTTTCCAACACAACTCAGAAGTGTTATACCCCTATAATTGTTACAGTCCAATTTACTACCTTTTCTTTTGTATATTGGCAGAATAAGTTCAGTTAACCATTCTTCTGGTATGGTCCCACCCACACACACACACACACACACACACACACACACGTGTAAGCATGTACATAATTACACTCACAACACACACATTCACATGCAGACATTGCATGAGTATGTACACACACACACACACACACACACACGCAGACACACACACACACACACACACACACTACACACACACACACACACACACACACACACACACACACTCACACA
>JADBJO010001511.1:412500-418826 GCA_016801955.1 Conus betulinus
GTTTTTCCTCAAGAAAGGTACTATTTGCAGAGACAATTCACAGAAGATTTTTGTATCTGGCTGAAGGTTCCACTGCACATGAGGAGAGAGACATGGTTTCTTTCTTCTTAATATTTACATGAGAATGTTTCTGTACAGTTCCCCAACCAAGAACTTGGTGCCAGAGGCTCAAAAGACCTTTACAAAAGGTCTCCCTCATTAGTCAGGAGGTGAAATGCACAGTCCCAGCTCTCCCTGGAAAGCTCAACTAGAAAATAAGTGAGAAAAAACAAGAAAAGATAAAACATGTGCAGGATCAGGAAAAGGAGAAGACCCATAGAATGAATACTGATGGTAACAGCTTATAAAAACTCAAGTACCAAAAAACACACACACAAAAAAAACCACTTTTGCACACAAACAGTACCAAAGACAGCTTGAACAAAGTACCGAGACTGGAAGAAGATAAAAGAGCGGACGCTTGAAATGTTTGGATAGATTTCTTGTTTAAAAACCTATATTTGCCTTTTCATTTCAGTTATGGCCATATCTACCCATTCATTTAGTTAATTTATGTTTATAAGTATTCAAGCACCTTCTTTTTCATTTCCATTTTCAGTTTACATCTCGGCCCTCCCTCCTTCCTCGTCCTGCCCTCCAACCTCCCAAATCTTTGCGAAGTCAGTGTTTAAGTAATGGACAAATGCCTGCACTTGTTTGTCCATTACTACTTATTTACTATTTCTTCTATCATTACTGCATATATGTACACACACACACGCACGCACGCACACACACACACACACACACACACACACACACACACACACATTATGAGAGAAATCATTTATTTGACTGCAGCCTCCAGCAAGGGACTGTAATTCAGAGGTTTCAAGTTTTTCAGTTTTGGCTTGATCACTGTACTTAATTTGTCTTGGTGTGCTCTCTTATACAAAACATGTCTTTACTGCACCATCTCTCTCTCTCTCTCTCTCTCTCTCTCACACACACACACACACACACACACACACACACACACACACACACACACACACCACACACACACACAATGTTCTTATAGAGTTTTTGGGCTTGCGTGATGTCAGACATCATCACAGCAGACTCCATGAAAACATTTATTATTTGAAAGATGTCAACATTTCCCATCTAAGATTTTATGGTTATGGAAAAAAGGATTTTAACTAAACTCTGGTATTCATTTAGAAGATGTCCGTGTGTATTGTTGTGTGCATGCGTGCATGCGTGTGTGTGTGTGTGTGTGTGTGTGTGTGTGTCTTGTATGTGTGTGTGTGTCTGTGACATGTCAGGCTATGTGAGTCACATAATATTAGTAACTTTAACCTGATTGGTTGTTACTTTTCATGATGTTTACCTGTTAGAGTATGATCACAGTTTTTTCCCTATGAATCCATGTAAAATGAAACAGGTAAAAAAGACGTAAGTGCTGAAATAGGTTTTTTTCCAGTAATTGTTATTGTCCAGTACTGTTTGTTGTATAGTGATCTTGGTGAAAAGTGCTTCAATGTTGTGTCATATTTCAGACATGTATTGTTATTTAGTAACGACAGTGATGTTCAAATGCAATAGAAAGAATTTATGCAGATGTAAGATGTAGAAAAGACATAATCATGTTATGAAATTTACAGGAATTACGGGATCTTGAGTGCTTGCCAATAATGGAATAGGTCTTTTAATTCTCCCGCGCTGAACTAGTATGGGTTCTGAGAATACAGTTTCGGTTCTGACGCAGACGAACAAGCAACATGTTTAAAAAAAAAAAAAAAAAAGTTTCGTAGTCTCTTTGGGCTTCGATCAAAATTGGTGGTGTGTCCGTTTAAATATGAATGTTTAGCGACCACCGCGTAAAACTGTCGACGTTTCAACACGTTCTCTTCACACACACACACACTTTCGGTGATTCATCTTTAGAATTTACGCGTTGCGCAGGGAAATAAATCATAGAAAAAGAAGAAGAAGAAAAAAAAAATGCGAATTAGGACTTGTAGCAGACGACAGAAAGACTCTCGCTTCCGGGTTTGTTGTGTTATTATTTTTTGTTTTTAAATCACAACCATTATTTCAACTACTTTTTTTTTTTGCTCAGTTAGATTGCTTCACTAACAACAAACAAAAAGCCATGTTGTTAATGATTTGTGATCTCCAACTCAATTTGAAGACAATGTCGGACTTTCACAGAAAGTGAATAAGAAGAGCTATGCGTGCTCGTCTACCAAACGCGGCTGTCATTCATCAGCTGGCTTTGCGCCAGCTGAAGGAGGGCGAAAAAAAAGTGTGTCAAGTGAATGAGGCGGGCGGGTGGCACGGATTAGTATAGAGCCTTCCACGTGGACAACGCTTTGTCTGCTGAGCGAACACATTTCCATGCTTCTGGGCTGTGGTAAGAGTTCGGCGTCGTTCACAGGCACAAGACAGTCATGGGATAGGACACTGGAAACAAGAATTTTGTGCTAACAAAAAAAAATGATGCAATCGATTTCCCTCTCGATCTAGTCAGTCATACAACTGTTAGGCTGTGCCATGAAAAGTTGTGAAGCTCGACGATTTGTCATCTTAAGACCGACACATCCTGCATTATCACTACTGATCGTCAGTTGGTAATTTTGTTACTTTTGGTAGCCACGTTGGTTTATTTAGCCAGTACTAGTTGTGAGATGCGTACTTAAAGGAAGCGAACGCTTACAAAACACGCTATACCAAAACAAGATTGTCGCTGCACGTTTTTCATGAACGCAACACACATGTACTTTGTGACTGAATCACACAGTGACAGTCATTGACATGATTTAGCCGAGCACTTTGTCACAAAAGTATTGTTTACCCCTGATTATCTTCTTATGAGAAAACGACAAAGGGGTATATGTTGCTTTGCCAAAGTAAGCTTGCTTGGGCGGCATTGTTTATCAGTTTTGTAAAATGACTTAACCTGAGTAAGTTAGACTCAGTGAGTCTCCAGTATTTCCGAGATGCGTGCTGAGGTTACTAAAGAAATATACAAAGATACAGTTATAGTATAATTAGTAAGGGGACTGGCACAAGCCTGACTGTGTTCCATCTTTCAGTGCTAATTTAGAGGTTGATGATTTGCATGACACTCAGAGATAATCTAATAATCATCAACATAAAAAAGTATAGCTACATTTGTGAAAATGCCCAGGAGATTTTAAATATGTTGGTAGATACACATGGTGCACTTATGGTGATTTCCAGAGATTAGCAACTCTGTTGCCAAAACATTGTTTATGCTTGTTGGAATGGAAAGGCTGAACATATGTATTTTACCCACTTGATTCCTTGATTTATCAGTGTCTCAAAGCTAGTATCTTCTAAATTATTTCGTATTTTGCAAGTCTGAATGAGATCATCACTTAAATGCTGTTTTTTTTTATGGGTGCAAATTTGACAGTCTTACTATATCTTGATGTTGATACTTCATATCTTTACATTCTTTAATAACCAGTTTTGTTAGTCATCTCTTATTTTCTAACTGGATTGTGATTGAAAAGGACCAGATTACATTTCCATATTTTACATGCTGTTAAAATGCTGAGTTATATAATGATGAGAATGTGTCCTTATCAACTGATATCATGATAAGAATGCTTCTTTATCTACTGATAAGAACATTTCTTTATCTAAGTGTATAACCACATAAGTATCCATTTAAATATTCCTCGAGTCTGATTTGCTTTACTGGGTGCAGTTTGAGTGTGTTAAAAGTCCAGTAAATTGTCAAGTGCAGCACCAAGATTTTTTCTTCATCTCAGGATGTGTGTGTGTGTTTTAGATCGTTTTATCAGTGTATTGTGTAATATGGTTCCAGTTTTTTCCCCTACAGTGTAAGCAATACTTTGCATATATTTGGATGTATTGAAGTAGAAACTTCAGAAATACATTTGGATATATTGAAGTAGAAACTTCAGAAGATGGAGAAATGCTTCAGAAGAACATGGGCAGCCTGATAGATTGGGACACATGCCAGTTGCATGTATTTCAGAGTTGAAAAATGCAGTTCATTTTGGAAAGGGCACCCCTTCCATAATGGAATAGCTCCACATCAAATTCCTAATCTCTAAGGAAGTCCATGTGGTATTGAGAAAGGAAAATTTTGTTTATAATGCTGTGTGAATCGAAAGTCTGAGGATTTTTCTGATGGTGTCAAGCATGAGATTGGTAAGTGTTCAAACTCATGTTGTGTGAACACTACATGCTGATCTCACCAATTGCCTCCTGGATGGCTTCTGCCTGTGCATCCCACTGCACCACAAGCCCACCACATGCATTAAGTCAATCATGATTGTAAAGTGCTGGTATTGTTTCAGCAGTGAAATCAAACAAAGTTATGGATACTCTCACTCTGAAAACTGGAGAAGCCTTGCAGGGTTTAACAGTTACTGGTTTGAGAGGATAATTAAGGTGAGGATGATCCAGGAACCTGTTCTTGATTTTGGGAGTCAACTTTATGACATCAGTGCAGTATCATGTAAGGAATCAGTTCTTGAAAATAGGCTGTGTTACTTACCTTTGCTGCAGTAGGCAGCCATGTGTCACCACTCTTCCCAGAATCATGTAATTTGGCCGCACTTGAGAAACAGATTTTTGTCTGGTGAAGAAGCAGCCAGAAACACCTGTGACAGAAGGCCACAGTAGGTGACACTGAGAGTTGCTAATCCAGTGTTCGGCACCTTTTTTTTTTCCATTTCCACCAGTGCGTCAGGTTTACAAGCAAACCTCCAGTTCACACAGTATCACCTTGGATATGACAGACTTTGAGAGTCAGTTCTATACATAGTTATGTTTCTGCATTAGCGATCATGATGGACAGGACATTTAACTTTTTTTAGATGAGGAACTGAACAGTAAACAGTAAATAACAACAAGCCAGAAGACTGACTCTTGGGGTCTGCTGCTCCTGACGACACAGTTAACTGTTAAGGCTCATAAGTCAAAAGGAATGTTGCTTGTATTATAACTCCAGTTTGCCTGACATAAAGGCAGGCACAAAGCACACAGAACAAACGAGCAGTCATCCTGGATAGACAGGAGTCTGGAGGCCGCCTAGAGAGGGATATACTGACAGTTGAAATGTGTGTGTGGTGGAAACGGATCCCTGGGGCAGACCATATCTCATGTTGTGGAATGGCATTGGCATCAAAGCATACCTGAGGCCTGTCTTCGTTGACCATATTGGTGGAGGAGGGCATAAGGTGAAAGCAGACCACTGCATCAGTGTCTTTTCGACGTTCATTCTTTGTTTAATGACTACCCCAACGTCATCCTCCTGCAGTCTATTACCTGCTCAAATGCTGCCAGGGCCTCACAGCAGTTCCTGCAACACTGCTACTATGGCCAGGCCCTGCTCTCAGCCATCTGGAAAAAAAAAAGGCTGGGAACCTGATAGAGCTCTACTGGGATCATCTAGCGAGAAGGTTGACCTCATCCTTTTGAGACCAGGTACTGCATTAGGTGATCTGGCAGGCTTGGAGTACAGGCTATTGACCATTTTTTTCCCCATGCTGCTATTAGGCTGTTACCTATACCCATGTGAATTGACTGATTACTGACTGCACCCGTGAGGATCACTGTCAAAGAATAAATGAAACCAAATGCCTGTGAATACAGTGATTCATTGAAATTTGCCGAGTTTGCTGATTTCGTTTAATGGATCTGTTTAATGAATGAACCCTTCCCCCCTCCTGTCTTTTTCTTTTCAGTTTCCTTTGTGCGTGTGTGCATACACACACACTCACATATGCATGTATATGTATAAGAGAGAGAGAGAGATTGTGTGTGTGTGTGTGTGTGTGTGTGTGTGTGTGTGTGTGTGTGTGTAAAAGGTAAACAGTGAGACGATTAGGTAATCCATGTCTCAATAAAATGGGGGGGCGATTTGAAAAATGGGGCAAAATTTTGTTGCCTAATTTTTTTTTTTACAGGTTGAATGGTGTTCAAGAATGCAGTATTGAGGTGCTGCATCAAAATCTCGCTCACCTCAGTTTTGCCAACATCGTCCAAATTCACACACACACACATTTACACTCCATCGTCCCATTCTGTTCAAACGCCACTTCCGGTATCATCTAACTGTTTGCTTTTACAAACTTGTGATGCCCTGACCACCTCACTGTTTGCCTTTTTACAATACTCATACTGACTTGGGGGTGGATACACTCCATAGTATGGCTCAGAGAGCCCCCGAAGTGCCACCTCATAGTTGCGACATTTCGCCTCATTTTGCTATCACCCCACTTGTGCCATTTGGAGGTGGTCACTAGGTAAACCGATGCAGGCGATAAAAGGCACACACA
>JADBJO010001512.1:0-2500 GCA_016801955.1 Conus betulinus
AAAGTCCGCGGCTGCGAGGCCCCAAGATTAGATCCGATCATGCATCCTCACGTTGTGTCTAAGATAATCGGTTTTATAAGTCGCTAGCCTCTGTTTTTCTAAGATCGCGCTGCGGATCAGACCACCGCCGGACTTTTATCCGCTTCCTTGCCTCTGTTTAATAGCATCCCCGCTTTTATAATCGGACTCCGCGTCGGCATGTCCCCCACCTTTTTTTTAATTTCATCTCACTGATATCGTGGTTTATCTGGTCTAAGTCGCCTATAAGCTTTATCCAGCTCGATCTTCTCTGCCACCTTTCTTCCTCGCCTATGCCTTTTCGCCTTCCTCTTCGTTTATCTATTCTACTCCAATGGTGTGTGTCATAGAATAAATAGTCTTTTATAATCGTCTCATTTCCTCATATAATCCACGCGGGCGACATAATACTATGAGCTAATGTCAGGGGGGGACTGCCATAGGAAGCGAAAAAATTGATGCATAATACTAGAAGGGGTGAATACTAGATAGATATGAATTATCATATCATAGATCCTTTTCCCCTCATCTCCTCCACCCCATGATCCACTTACTGTGAAATAAAATGGTTAATAAGCTCATCTCATCTTGGCGGAATGAGATATGAACCTAGGTTGAATCATGCTGGCGGAAACTAGGGTCTCAGATACTTTTCGACAGAATCCTCAATGATGGTCTACCCTATAATCTCTTCTCTGCCCACCTTGGCCTCTCCTTAATCTTTTTCTCCTGCTCCTTCTATTCTATGATTTCTACTCCTCCTCACCCTCTTTTACGACTCTCCTCTCCTTCCTGCCCTTTTTTACTTCTACCTTCCCTCTCTTATTCGTTCCACCTTTTCCTCGCCCTCTTCCTCCTATTGTCCTTACCTCTCTGCGTTCACAACCTTTTAGTCCGTCCTCTTTTCTCCTTCTCCTTATCTATCCCAATTTCCTACCTGGGTAGAGCCGACTGAAGAGCTGCCTGCTGATGCTTCATCAGTCGTTTCCCGCGTCATTCAGTCCATTATTATTTTCTGTCTTCATTCTTTCGATTTCTAACACCGGGTGCACGCTGTGTGGTAACGTAGTCAATCTATAGCAACGGCCAAACTGGTCTTTTCTCTTCCGAAATCGGATTTTACGTATGTGCAATATGTTGTACGTGCGTTCACACACGGATCCTCGCTTTATAGTCTCATTCGAATGACGTTTTGAGAAATGGAGAGTCATAACCTATGTTAACTCCGAGTAAAAAAAAAAAAATCCTCCTCTACCGAAACGGCCCCGTTGAGATTCGAACCTGCAACCCCAGGATCACAAATTTCGGTGCTCTACCAACTGAGCTATTCTGTTTAACACCAGCTGATTTATTCTGGCCCCTTAATACTTCAATGCATCGTATTGTATATTGTTGTATCGTGTCGAACCACATTGATACACACACACACACACACACACACACACACACACACTGCTAGTGACGAGTTTTAATACATATACACTAACATTCCTCTTCTTCATCCTCATCTTCCCCCCCCCCCCCTCCCCCCCCCCCCCCCCCCCCCCCTCTCTGATCCCCCCCCCCCCACTTCGTCCCCCCACTCCTGCAAGTTTTTGTCAGGTCACTGTCTTAAAGACGAAGGAATTGCTGGCTTGCACTTACTTTGCCTCGCTGATGGCTTATTCATATAGTGTCATTTTTTTTTTTGGTCAGAGTGTGGGAGTTCGCTTCTGTTAGGAGATTCAAGTGAAGCCGAGTCTGCTTTGAAGTGTTTTTTCCTACACTCTTAGAGAAGTTCATTTATATACTAAGCACTTGCACACTCACCACACACACACACGCACTCTACCTTCCCTGGCCAGTCCAGACTGGCTTGAAGGTTTCGTCAGGATTCTTACCCAAGCTCTTCACTGGCATGAACTACCCAGTAAGGTCTGTCCCAGTCACTGTCTTTCTGTCAGTGTCACTCTCCTGGCCCAGCCAGTGGTACTGTCAAAGCCGTCCTAGCCGTTGTAACCGTCTACGGGCTGTTCTGTCGCAGTGCTAGGGCTAAACTGTCTCCTGTTAACTGGAGGCCTAGCACTGGTCTGTGCTAGTAACTGTCAGCACGACGAAGCTCCTTCACTAATTACAAGTTAGTCTTAGCCGCTCCGCTCCTTCAGGCCTAAGAGTCGTACTTCCTAAGCTAACGACAAGTTACCACGTCCCCTGTCTTTAGGCTCCCGGGTCGTACTGCCGGAGTTCGTCTGCTTGTGTACCTGTCTGTCAGTGAACACTTCTCACGCGAGGTGCACTTCCGCTGAGCTCGCCTATGTGCGCAGAAACCGTGCGTCACTATAGCAGTGTTCTTATCTGCTGTCTGCGCTGGTGTGTCTTACAATTCTCGCGTTATTGTTGTACAGCGAAGCTGATCATTCTACCTGTCAGCCTTTTTTTTTACTTCTTTTTTTTTTTAAACTTCCTTTGTATTTTGTGTTTGTACCTAAGCAAATGTTTAAAG
>JADBJO010001512.1:12500-17500 GCA_016801955.1 Conus betulinus
AGGGGAGACAGGAGGATGAGGGGAGATGGGAGGATGAGGGTGTGTGTATGATGGCAACGGGGGGAAGGGAGGGATGTGGAATGTGGAACATGATGTGTCTGTGTGTTGACCTCTTGCATGTATGCTTTAATTCACCGCCGATACCAAACGACATAGAAAAATAAATCTGGAGCAGATATATGGCTTAAAACACAACAAAAAACAATAGACCATACTCAGGAGACAGAGAAGTGCTGTTAAAATACACCTGTAAGTGTTTCTTGAAGACTGCTTTGTAAGGAAATAACAAGTTCATGCGTTTGCGTCGGCGGCTTTTTCAGACATTTTGTGTCCAGCGTGCGTTGGAACAATTTCGATCATTCTTTTACGACGTCACACAACTGAAAAATGATTTGTTGTCCACGTATACACAAACGGTGAGACTTGCAAGAGTAAAAAATCTTTAGGCTCGAAAAGAAATCTGCCAAAAGAAAAGATATATTCAAAGTAAAGCTTGTTCCAAAACCAAATTACGAATCATTTTAGTATAATTACTTTCAACAAACAGTTATCTTAGGATGAACAACAACAGAGCTAAGCATGGACAAAACCACACTCCTCAGATAGCTGCCAAACAATTTGACAGCCACACGTGGCACTGTAACCCGCTTTGAAGGGTAATTATCCAATACAGTTAAACAAAGCGCGGCACACCATACACTACCTTGAGTCACCACCTTGTCCACGGTCGTGTTTTGCACGTGCGCCATGTAGCCCAGAAAGACGAAGATGACGAACCCGGCAAAACACTGACGTCAGAGCATCCAGTATTGGCAGAATCAAAGCATCCCTGGCACAAGACGGGCGTACAGAAAAAGTTAAAACCTGTGTGTGTGTGTGTGTGTGTGTGTGTGTGTGTGTGTGTGAAATTCATAAAAAGTTTGAATATGTTCCTAAATGTGTTTACACCCGTCTTATGTTATGTAACTGGACTCATGTTGTAATACCTTAAATTCTCATCTGGTGATCTGTATGATGTATGTGTATACATGTATGTATGGTTGTTGTTGTTGTTATTTTCTTTCTTTGTAGTTCATGTATATGTATGTGAATGTCATGTATCTGCATGAAAAATTAAAACAAAAAAACAAAAAAAAAGAAAAAGTTAAAACCAAACAAACGAGCATAATTTGGAAAGAAGAAGAAGAGAAGAAGAGAAGAAGAAGAAACTGCAGTAAAAATGGGATGTAACGTGCAATTTATGAGAAATATCATCACAACGCATTTCCAGCTATACATGTCAACTACATCGTCAGTCACTGACTACGTAAATGGTCAGAATGATGTCAGTGCTGCAGACCCCCATCACAACAGGTTGACGTAAAGCTCAGCTGCTCATGTTAATATCGAGAACATGTTTCTACTGTGGAGTGTACTGAAACAATGTTTCGACTGTGGAGTGCACTGAAACAATGTTTCGACTGGGGAGTGCACTGAAACAATGTTTCGACTGTGGAGTGTACTGAAACAATGTTTCTACTGTGGAGTGTACTGAAACAATGTTTCTACTGTGGAGTGTACTGAAACAATGTTTCTACTGTGGAGTGTACTGAAACAATGTTTCTACTGTGGAGTGTACTGAAACAATGTTTCTACTGTGGAGTGTACTGAAACAATGTTTCTACTGTGGAGTGTACTGAAACAATGTTTCGACTGTGGAGTGTACTGAAACAATGTTTCTACTGTGGAGTGTACTGAAACAATGTTTCTACTGTGGAGTGTACTGAAACAATGTTTCGACTGTGGAGTGTACTGAAACAATGTTTCGACTGTGGAGTGTACTGAAACAGAGTAAAATCAGGGTGACTGTAAAATGTTTCTAGCGCACATGCAGTCACGTTGCACACGTTGTTTGTGGAAGCTATGACAATGCAGTATTGCTGTACTGATAGCTGTATCCACCTGTACACGTTGTTGTAGATGCTATGACAACCCACCTGTACACGTTGCTGTGGAATCTATGACAATACACCTGTACACGTTGTTGTGGAAGCTATGACATTGTAATACAGCTGTACTGATGGCTATACACTCATCTGTACACGTTGTTGTGGAAGCCATGGCAATGCAGTATTGCTGTATTGATAGCTGTATCCACCTGTACACGTTGTTGTAGATGGCTATGACAACCCACCTGTACACGTTGCTGTGGAAGCTATGACAACGCAGTATAGCTGTACTGATAGCTGTAACCACCAGTACACGGAAGCTATGGCAAAGCATTATTGCTATGCTGATAGCTGCATCTATATGTACACGTTGTTGTGGAAACTACGGCAATGTAGTATTACTGTGCTGATGGCTACACCCTCTCGCACATGATGTTGTGGAAGCTATGACAACGCAATATTTCTGTACTGCTAGATTCAAACCCACCTGTACACGTGGTTGTAGAAGCTATGACAAAATAGTACTGCTGTACCGACACTGTACCCTCCTGTACACGTGGTTGTAGAGGCTATGACAATGCAGCACTGCTGTACTGATAGGTGTGCCCACCTGTACACGTTCTCGTGGAAGCTATGACAGCCCACCTGTACACGTTCTCGCGGAAGCTATGACAGCCCACCTGTACATGTTGTTGTAGAAGCTATGACAGCCCACCTGTACATGTTGTTGTGGAAGCTATGACAACCCACCTGTACATGTTCTTGTGGAAGCTATGACAGCCCACCTGTACATGTTGTTGTGGAAGCTATGACAGCCCACCTGTACATGTTGTTTTGGAAGCTATGACAGCCCACATATACATGTTGTTATGGAAGCTATGACAGCCCCCTGTACATGTTGTTGTGGAAGCTATGACAGCCCATCTGTACATGTTGTTTTGGGAAGCTATGACAGCCCACCTGTACATGTGTGTTTTGGAAGCTATGACACCCACCTGTACATGTTGTTGTGGAAGCTATGACAGCCCACCTGTACATGTTGTTGTGGAAGCTAAGATAGCCCACCTGTACATGTTGTTGTGGAAGCTATGACAGCCCACCTGTACTTGTTGTTTTGGAAGCTATGACAGCCCGCCTGTACACGTTCTTGTGGAAGCTATGACAACCCACCTGTACATGTTCTTGTGGAAGCTATGACAGCCCACCTGTACATGTTGTTGTGGAAGCTATGACAGCCCACCTGTACATGTTGTTGTGGAAGCTATGACAGCCCACCTGTACATGTTGTTGTGGAAGCTATGACAGCCCACCTGTACACGTTCTTGTGGAGGCTATGACAGCCCACCTGTACATGTTGTTGTGGAAGCTATGACAGCCCACCTGTACACGTTGTTTTGGAAGCTATGACAGCCCACCTGTACACGTTGTTGTGGAAGCTATGACAACCCTCCTGTACACGTTGTTGTGGAAGCTATGCCAACCCACCTGTACGCGTTGTTGTGGAAGCTATGACAGCCCACCTGTACACGTTGTTGTGGAAGCTATGCCAACCCACCTGTACACATTGTTGTGGAAGCTATGACAGCCCACCTGTACACGTTGTTGTGGAAGCTGTGTGACAATGCAGAATAGCTGTATTGATACTGTACCCACCTGTCCAGGTTGTTGTGGAAGCTATGCCAACCCACCTGTTCACGTTGTTTTGGAAGCTATGCCAACCCACCTGTCCAGGTTGTTGTGGAAGCTATGCAACCCCCTGTGTACACGTTGTTTTGGAAGCTATGCCAACCCACCTGTACACGTTGTTTTGGAAACTATGCCAACCCACATGTACACGTTGTTTTGGAAGCCAAGACAATGCAGTATTACTGTACTGATAGCTGTACCCACCTGTACACGTTGTTGTGGAAGCGGTTGAAGCTGGCCAAGGTGGACACACCTCCCCATGCTATGCCTGCTGAGTAAAAACACCTGGGAGGAGGCTGCCAGCCACACCTGGAATGGAACAACAACACTGTTATCATCATCGTTGTCGTCGTCGTCATCGTCATCGTCATCGTCATCGTCATCATCATCATCATCATGACCATCATCATCATCATCATCATCATCATCATCATCATCATCATCATCATCGTCGTCGTCGTCGTCGTCGTCGTCATTACTCTGATGATAGATCTATTTATAGTTGCGGTCATCATAATCGTCGTAATTGTCATGGTTGTCACTATCATCACCGCCGTTGTTGTCATTATGTTATTCATCTGCCCGCTACAACAACAACAACAGCAACAGCAATAACAGCGACAAAACAACAACACTACTACTACTACTACTACTACTACTACTACTACTACTACTACTACTACTACTACTGCTGCTGCTGCTGCTACCACAAACCACCACCATCACTACTACTGCACTCACTCATACTATAACTGCTGCTGCTGCTGCTGCTACTACTACTACTACTACTACCACAAAACCACATCACCACCACCACTACTACTGCCACTTACACTATAACTGCTGCTGCTGCTTCTGCTGCTGCTGCAAGTCTTGGGGGTTTGTTTTGTTTCGTTTTGTTTTGTTTTGTTTTGTTTTGTTTTGCTCATCTTCTTTTTCGTCTTCTTTTTTTTTCTTCTTCTCCTCCTTCTTCTTGACTTTCTTCTTATCTTTCTCTTCTTCTTCTTCTTCTCCTTCTCTTCTTCTCCTCCTCCTCTCCTCCTTTTTTTTTGTTCTTGTTCTTGTTCTTCTTCTTCTTCTTCTTCTTCTTCTTTTTACTTCTTTTCAACTTTGTTTTCTTCGTGTTCTTGCTCTTGTTGTTGTTATTATTGTTATTGTTGTCGTCGTCTTCTTTCTTCTTCTTCTTCTTCTTCTTCTTCTTCTTCTTCTTCTTCTCCTCCTCCTCCTCCTCCTCCTCCTCCTCCTCTTCTTCTTCTTCTTCTTCTTCTTCTTCTCTTCGTCTTCTTCTTTGTCTTCTTCTTCTTCTTCTTCTTCTTCTTCTTCTTCTTCTTTCTTTGTTCTTCTTGACCTTCTCTTAACATCACCACCTCATCGTGACTTTCTTCA
>JADBJO010001512.1:20000-25000 GCA_016801955.1 Conus betulinus
TGAAACTATTTTGTCCAGGACGGGGGGGAATCGTAATGGTATTGCTTAAGTGCACTAAGTTGATGTATTAATAGTCGGGCTCAACACACCAAGGTTATCTCTGCATTCATATACGCATATGCACACTCATGCGCCCACCGAACATTCACCTCTCTGTTGATGATGGGAACAAAGGATTCCCCTTCGGGCCATGCCTTTATCCATGCTGCTTCTCAAACCCCCCTGTTCACAAGTACCCTGAATTCTCCATTCGCTACGTTCTTCCACACGTCAGCATTTACACACATCCCTACCTAATTGATTAGCAAACAAACACTGGGCACCAAATGGACACCGAACATTCCCGTCGACTTCGGGGGTCACTTAACACGGCAATTATCTTAGAGAGAGCTACAACAACCTCCACGCGCATTCAACCAGCCTGACAATAGAACCAACACAGTGCCCCACGGCAATACCATCTGAAGGAGTCCAAGACTCCTGCTCTTCACTTACTGTTTACAAAGCGACCTCAGCTGACTTATGTAGCGCCCACTTGATGCACCGAGGTCCCAGTGGTCACGTCCCTCCCCCCTTTCACTATCGGGAAGGTCCGAACCCCGACTACCTTAGGTGCCAACTGTCACCTGACCACTTCGTCCTCCTTGACACAGTTCGACCGTGTGCGGGTGGGTAAGGCACACTGGTTAATGGATCTATTACCTATTTGTATACTACGAACAACGTCCCTTTGCCTCTAAGCGTTTAATGCCTTTTGTCAGAAGTTTCACGCTCTTGACATATTTATAACATCCGTAGATTTTCAAAGAGCATTTAACAATGTGAAGCGACCGCTTTGTAGTCTATTTACATGATCACCTAAATTGGTGGAAGGGTGTTCAAGATTACAACAGTTATGTTTGACTCTGTACAATCCTGTGTGATGTGTCAAGAGAAAATCACAGAATCCTTCAAGTGTACCCAAGGTGTCAAACAAGGATGTATTCAAAGACCAATTCCTTAAGGCTTTCTTGATTAACGAACTAGAGTATGACCTTCTAGATAGAGCCAAGCTCTGATTACCCTTCAGCACCTTGGAAATAGATCTGTTTATTCTTTTATTTGCTGACCACCTGTCGCTAATTACTTTTACTGTTGTCAGAATACAAAAATCAGCTCAAGTTTCCGTTTGCATCATCTGTATGTTGCCCTACAGAAATCCAGACTTAAAGCGTTCAGGAAAGGGGAACATTTCTTTTGAAAATAGAAATGATTTTTGAGCAACAAGAAGCTAGAAGTTGAAAATAATCACTGGTATTTAAGCCCGACTTTTTCTTCTCAAGGCAATTTTTCGTAGCGACTCTGAGAGAATCATTTGTAAGAGTAAAAAATAAAGACGACGATACAAATATTCAGAACATTAAGAAGCTATGAAGAGTCCGCTGTAATTCACTAGCGTTCTGTTAGCTGTTTGATTCTTAAGTACCGCCCGACTTTTATTTTATGCAGCAGAAATAAGGGACTTTAAACCGTGTAATTCGATAGAAAGGGCACATCATTTTTGCTTGCAAGAATGTCCTTAACGCCCCATTTAAAGCGTCACGATGATATTTAATGTGAACTTGGTCGCTACCCTTTAAATATACACATTAGTGTAAAGTAACGAAGTATTGGCTCCGAATCTGAAGACAATCAGATGTTGTATGTTAAGAAAAAGACATAAAATGCATCCCCAATGACATGCAAAAGGTGTTAAGACGAGGGCCACATTGTGAGGCAATCTTTTTTAATGACGGATCTGATCTAGTATGGTTATTTGACTGTGAAAGAGAAAGCGTTATTTGTTTAGAATTTTGTGCATGTTATTCACTTCTTTCTGTTACCGTCAGAGAAATGACGTCGATTTCACAGAAATATTAAAATTACTTGGAGTTTTTCAAACACATTTTGTCTGGAAAAACTGTACCACATGCCTGAGGAAAGAAATGTACCAGTTTACCATTGCACAATTCCAGATGGGCGAGTTCCAACCAAATATGTACCATACATCGCTTCAGTATGATTCAGAGAAATACTTCATCCTAAATACGTAAAACAAAAGCCAGAACCAGAAAGTCATTTCTTGTTTCACTGTAAAGGTTATTCTGATATCTAAGAAGGAGTGCTACCCTGCTTACTCCGTTTT
The DNA here is from genome assembly GCA_016801955.1 of Conus betulinus. Classification (NCBI taxonomy): domain Eukaryota; kingdom Metazoa; phylum Mollusca; class Gastropoda; order Neogastropoda; family Conidae; genus Conus; species Conus betulinus. The sequence continues at coordinate 22,165 of JADBJO010001512.1, forward strand.
AACTCTGCCAGTGATTCACGTGGAAGACTGTCAACACTAAGCTTACTTAGGAACAAGATGGTGTACCGGCACAGTATGTAGTTACCATGTCTGCATTTGAAACCCAAGGCTTCTTTTTTTTTTCGCACGATAATTTGGCAGCCAGTAATAGGCAGATCTGCAATTTAACCATCTATACCATAAAGCCAATAAGGCACCGAATCAAGGAGAGTGAAGTAGCCTAACATGATTGTAGGTAGCCAATGCTCAGAAAAGGCCACTTTGTCTTGCGACAGTCTGTACGAGCAAAATCAAAACTAAAGGCATTCACATCTCATGGGACTCATGACGAATGTACGGTCTTTGAAAGATGGCACGTATACCGATAATAAAGCGCACGTGTCGAAAGCTTTACAGTTTGTTGTTGTTGTTGTTGTTGTTGTTATTGTTGTTGTTGTTCTCTTCACCTGTGAACAGAGCATGTATGGAAAGGTGTAACATGTTGACAGCATTTTGTTTTTGAAAACCTACCTTTCTTTATCACTACATCCCTATTGCGTAGCTCTACTAACCGTTACGTGTCGATTGCACTGTGCTCTGCCATTTTTCTAGGCACATATCAGTTAATTTCAGTGGTTCAGCATGAAGGGTGGAAAGCTATCGAACGGTCTTGTACTCAAAGCAGAATTTCCACCACCTCCACCACCCTCTCTCTCTCTCTCTCTCTCTCTCTCTCTCTCTCTCTCTCTCTCCTTCTTCTTCTTCTTCTTCTTTCTTCTTCTTCTTCTTCTTTTTCTTTCATTAACTATGCAACTTACATGTTATTCGACAACTGTCCATGTTTACGACTGCACTGGACTAAACTAGACTAAGTCAGACCGGACACTGGTCAGATCTTCTCTCATTCCATCGCTGACCTTGCCTGACGTCTTGATGTCCTTGAAGAGACAGAAGAAGACGACGGTCCAGGTGGCCAGGTGACACAGCATTAGTTGCCACCGTACCGCCCCCAGGTCATCGATACTACGGCCACTGTCCTGGAGCACGTGATACCTGTCACACACATACACACCAACCACAGGGCGTCATGGAGGGTCAGGGCATTGCGGGTTTGGTCAGTGTTGGCTAATTCTGGAGATTACTTCCATGCCAGTCGGTTTTACAGCCTACTAATTGCGCAATTATTTCTGTACGAATACTTAATTCGCTGCTGGTTCATTTCGCGCAGTAAAGTTACACAGGCGGATGAAAGTGCAGGTTGAATAAATATGTAATGATAGTGTTGGTTAAAGCGGTACATGTGGATTTGGAGAATGATTCAGTGCTGGGTAGTCCAAGTTACTTCGTATTGTACTAGTTCAGTGCAGATTAATTTGGTGCAAAGTCATTCAGGAGGCCGGTTCAAAGCAAGTCATCACACACAGGCACTAAAGCGCAGGTTGAATCAATGGATCATAGCTGGGCTGGTCAAACCAGTGCTGATTAATATTGGGGGTTAACATCAATGGATCAATTGAATAACTCAGAAACGGTTTAGACAGATCGTAATGATATTCATAACACTTACATAACACTATATTTGCCACATGTACGTTATAATAACGAACCGGAAGTGTAAACCGGAAGTGCCTGACAGTGTCACTGGTCAATTTCAGTTGTTTCACAGAATAGAAAAAAAAAACTGGAAAAGATGTCACAAAACTAATCTACGGAAAATGTTCTTGTATTGATATCTTAAAGGGTTTGGCAGTTATTTAAGTTTATGCAAATTTAGGTACGCTCTAAAAGGCGACATTTGAATATTTAATAGCTCAAAGACTAAACAAAGTAACAGAAACCAAATTTAGGTTGCTTATGCAGTTTTGATATGCTAATTTAAAAAATCTATGTTGCAAAACAATTCGACAGTTAAAAAACCGTTAAAACCCGTTATTTTTCATTTTTGAAGCTATCTCAACCAAAATTGGTGGATTGTCAAAATTGCTGGTCAAACCAGTGCTAGTTAATATTGGGGGTTAGCATCAATGGATCAAAGTTGGGATGGTCAAACCAGTGCTAATTAATATTGGGGCTTAATCCAGTTGCAATTGCTTATGTTGCTGAATTCAATGCAGGTTATTTCGCGCAATGTTAAGTCGATGCCGTTTAATTAACTGCAAATCAAAACAGTTCACATCAGTGCTGATTCAACACTTACGTCATTTCACACTTGAACTGATCTACATGCGCTCACTAGCACATGTGTTATTTCTAAAGCGTTGACTTATCTGCATTTCGTTCTACGTAACGCTTACGCCATTCCTTACCATTCAACCTGCCGTCATTTCTTTCCACTTAACACTACTTGGTCATTTCTAGCATTTTAACGTATCAACTTTTTGTTCACCCCAACAACACTTCTTTCCAACGCTTTGTAACACCTTTACTTATCTACGTTTCTTTCCAATCAACATCACTTTATGATCTTTTGCTGCTGTTTCAGCTCTTAATCATACATCGTTATCCTCTCAGAAACATATGCCACATATGAAACGCTTGTACTCGTTAACATTTGTTTTGGACCTATGAAATGTATCCGCTTACATCATTCAAACACTACGACGTGTATCCACTTACATCATTTAAACACTATGACGTGCATCCACTTACATCATTCAAACACTATGACGTGCATCCACTTACATCATTCGAACACTATGACGTGCTTCCACTTACATCATTCAAACACTATGACGTGTATCCACTTCCATCATTCAAACACTATGATGTGCATCCACTTACGTCCAAAACTCGGCCACAGAGGACTCTGTCTTCATCACGCTGTCCGTGACGTTGTCTGACGTCATATTAACGACGT
>JADBJO010001512.1:40000-45000 GCA_016801955.1 Conus betulinus
CTGCTGCTGCTGCTGCTGCTGCCGCTGCAGCCTACCAGCTCAACAACGTCAGCCCGGAGAGCCAGGACGTTTTCCCCTCTCCCCAAGCACCTAACCATGTCATTAATTTTTTTTTTAATTTTACTGTCAGCTGTGGCGTAAATTGTTTCATTTTACAAGTTGTGATATATTGACCTCCTTTTTTTTTTTTTTTTGGTAACTTCAACCATAGATCACAAAACCAACAGGGCTTTGTTTCATTCTCTTCATGTATCACGTGGGAACACCTTGTGATTCTGTCAATTTTACAGGTTTGCTTAGTATTGTGTCTTTAACAGGTAACTTCCTTTATTAACATATTTGAGAGAGGAGAGAGAGAGAGGGGGGGAGGGGGGGGGGGGGGGGGGGAATTAAAGCAAAATGAATAACTGAAAATAATTAAGTCCTTTGTCTCATCTATGTTGTTTCCTTTGTATAAGCAACGCAGTATCCGAGTGAGTGTGCCAGTACACACACACATAGAACATTTACAAAAACCCAGACACTTGTACCAATTGCCAAAACACTAAAAAAAAACAGCAAAAAATATGTCCATTTGTAAGATAACACACAGACTATGCATGGTATGTAAGAGATTGGTTGGAAAAAAAAAAAAGAAAAAAAACCTAGTTGTGGAAATTACTTTTGTTTTTTTCCGCTTTTTGTTTTTTTTTTTTTTTTGGCAGATGAAGAGGACAGTGTGAAGCACCAAAAATGAAGAGGTGGATTTTGGCCTTAGGGGAAAAAGAAAAAGAAAAGTTTGAAAAAAAAAAGAAAAAAAAAAAAACTACCACCTTAGGTGCTCCATTGATCCGAGAGTCTCTGCCTATGTCACAGTCTTCGTGGTGTCTTCCACAGTTGGTAACAGATTGCAATCACATGCGCCTTAGGTTAGATAACTTGGTACGAGAGTGCCGGTTTGCGCCGGGTGGGTGAGCTGACACTGTCAGAGATAGGTAGTTCCTATTCTCTATCGCGCAAAAAAAATGATTCATTGTAAGGGATTTTCAAGATGCTGCCTAGGCAACCACTGAAGCTGAACGTTCGTCGTACTCAATGTAGATTTTTCCGCGTGGGACATTATTAGACACTCTTCGCCTCGTCAAATACATATGTCACTGGCGGCCAGGTTGATTGAAGACGAAACAGGAGAAGCGAAAGCTAAGTGGCTTCATGTCTCTTGTCATTACTCGTTTTCATACACCTTCGACGCCTACGTTTTTTCGCTTCTGAAGATAGGACCCCCTATGCGAGCCGTTAGAATATGCATCGTGTCTCACGTTTCCATTTGTATGCTGCTCGGGTGTGGTCTCGTTTGCACTACTCCGGCGGTCAACTAACCCGTCGCTTTCAAATGTGCCTTACGCTTTTTAATAGACATCCAGTGCACGTCCGTCTTTTTGCCCCCAAAACTTAATCAGGAGCGGCTACTCTCCCTTAAGCTCCATTGCTTATCCATATATGACCTGTTATATAGTAACTGCTGATGGTGTGCCATATGTCCGTCATGTATACGCGCCTCTTGGACGTTACAGACATGGGGTGTCTGAATTTAACCAACCGGTGTGAAAGATGTAATTAACCCTTTTGAGAAAGGCGAGGCTAAATTCTATGCTTCTATGTCCTTAGTATATTATGGTCGTGTTACCTTGCGTGGATGACCTACATGCTTATTGTCCGGGTTGACATTCCAGTAATATGGTTTTCGTACAGGCACGTTTGAGGCATGACTCAAAATCTGGAATGTTGACGCAATTGTGCTCAAATTCCGTTATTCAACCTCAGTATTAATAGGCTCATAAATAGCCCAGGCCATGAAATAAACGAGACCGCAGGCTGTTTAGTCGTTATAATTTCTAGGCTTGAATTGGCGGTGGCGCGGCCTTGGTTTCGCGCGGACTCCTTACATGCTGACCTCCTGTTTTTGTTTCAATACTCATAGCTGCATCGATATTTTCCCCAAGAGGCCACTAACTAGATCGGTGTCGGTTTCCGTGTGTGACAAGGATTCCTACCCTGCCATAAAGCGCCCCACCCCATTGCTACTTGAACCGGGTTCCTGAGCTGGTTGCTAATCTTGTCCTTGCCTTTCCCTGCTGGTCACTACTTTGCTACTTTGAAAAGGCCCTTTATCCAGTAGCTTGCCCCCCTGATCTTAGACTTTACACCTTTTGGTCGATACCTACCCACGGCTCCACATAACCCTGGTCTAGACATAGCTTCCTTGTGTACCCCATGCCCATCTACATCCGACCTATGCATGCACCAAACACCATTAGACACCTATCCAACACAACTATCACAATTTCCAAAACACACCACTTCCNAAGGCTTCGAGGGTGTTGGGGCCTGCCGCCTCATAAATCTCAGCAGGATTGCCGGCCTTACCCGACGCTCTGCCTGAGTTCGTCGAATGGATCGCCTTCTTAATTTCGTCTATGGTCGGGGGTTCTGCGAGCGAGTCTTGCTGCTGGGGAATCTGGTTCAGTGCGTCTGCGTCGACCGATGAGGGTCGATTAAGCAGGTTACTGAAGTGCTCTTGCCAGCGATTGTTCAAGCCCTCTTGGTCTTTGATCAGGGTCAAACCATCCGAGGACAACAACAGGGAGCAGCCCGATATAGAGGGGCTAAAGACTGTCCTCAGAGCGCTAAAGAATTTCTTGGAATTGTGGGTACCCGCGTAATGCTGGACTTCAGCCACTTTATCTTGCCACCACTGGTCCTACATCAGTTGAAGGTCGTGGAGTTTTAAATCTTTCATGCTTGGAAATGGAGGACAGGTCATTCTGCCACTCGATATAAGCCTTGTTCTTAGAAAGGAGGGCTTCTCTGATCTTGTCATCGTTTTCGTCGAACCAGTCTTCATGCGTTTTTCTAGTTTTGGCACCAAGCACTTCCTTTGCAGTCTCAGCAACGGTATCTTTGAAGGAGGACCATTTCTCTGAGCTGCCTACGGAGGTCAGTCCATCTTGGAATTTTTCATCAAGTACTTCTTAAAATTTTGCCAGGCAGATTGGATTCTTCAGCCTGGTGACATTGTAGGAGGCCCCAACAATCTTTGGTCGGTTTCTGTGAGGTGGAGCGATGTGCAGTGTCATTACAGCTCTGACCAGCCAGTGATCAGTCCAGCATTCAGCACCTCTCATGGCACGAGTCACTCGGACGTCCCTGATGTCACGTTGGCGTACAATGACAAAATCGATCATGTGCCAGTGTTTTGACCTCGGGTGCATCCAGGTGGTCTTGTACTTGTCTGCCATCCTGAACAAGGTGTTTGTGATGCAAAGGCTGTGTTCTGCACACTTGCTGAGAGGAGCAGGCCGTTGTTGTTGACCTTGCCTACTCCATGTCTGCCCAGTACGCCTTCCCAGCTGCTGGAGTCCTTTCCTATTCTGGCATTGAAATCGCCAAGCACAACAAGTTTGTCGCTTTGTGATGTTGACCTGATGGCCTGGTCAAAGTATTCATAGAACTGCTCTTTGTCTTCATCCGGGCTGTTGAGCGTAGGAGCGTATGCATGATGACTGTGAGGTATCTGGACTTGCTGAGGGGAGTGCCCAATTTCATGAGACGTTCACTGATTCCAACTGGCAGGGCTGGTATGTTCTTCAGCAGTGCTGTTCTAATAGCAAATCCAACACCATGTATCCTGACCTCAGCTTGCGGCTGTCCTTTCCAGAAGAAGGTGTACCCACCTCCCTCCTCTGTCAGAGACCCTACATCAGCAAGGCGAGTTTCGCTGAGTGTGGCAATGTCTATCCGGTAACGCTGAAGCTCTTTTGCAACAAGCGCCGTTTTTCTCTCTGGTCTCAGTGTACTGGCTCTATCCAGAAGTGTTCGGACATTCCAGGCCCAAGTGAACCTCTGGAGTTTTTTCTTCTTTTGTATTGTTATTCGACCGCTATGAGGATGAGTCTGTCAGCCGCGGTGAGCTGACCAGACGCTAAAAGGGCAAGCATTTGTCTAGAGCACCTTTTCTAGCCCTCCTCCCTCATGTGAGGGTGGTCGGTGCTGTACTAAAGAGGCTGCCCAGTCGCCCACAGGTGCTGCCGAACTGTCCTGTTGCCTTTGGATTCAGGAACAGAGCGACCACTTGTCCATGGACCGCCTGCGTGCAGGTTTTTGACTACACAACCGCCAGTGTTCATCTCCACTGTTGCTTCGCCACGCGCCCATCGCCGCAGGACTTGAGACGAATCGGTGATGAGTTGCATAGGGACCTGAGCGTGAATGCTTTATAGTGAGAAGACCGTTGCACAAGGGCAATCCCACTCTCTCGGCCTGGAAAGTCTTGATCCAGTGGCACGGAAAAACCGTTACGACGGGAGACTGCCAGGCTGCAGTGGATGACCAGACTTCTACCGGTGCCGCGTCCTGCTCTAGGCGCTCCACGACATTTGCTGCCACAGCCTTTATAACCGTTGGATCTCAGATGATCTCTTCCGCTCATTCCGCCGGGAGTCAGTCTTCGCATGCATTAGGGCTGACACGGCCCGAAGCCTAGCTCACTGAGGGTTTCAGACCCGTCAGTTACCTTCACCTGGTTCAGCCGGCTCGCCAAAGCCGTTGTCCGGGGGGTGGCCGCTGTTGCATGCGACAGCTTCGAGGAGCCACAGGTGAAAGTTGAGAGTCAGGTGAGGACCAGTGGTAGACGAGCTGCCCTGAAAAGGATATGTCGTGCCCCCCCCCCCCCCCCCCCCCCCTTGCCAAAGGTACTACCTCTCCCTGACACCCCCCCCCCCCCCCATATATATATATATATATATATATATATATATATATATATATATATATATATATATATATATATATATATAAGAGACTATAAGCTCGCTGAAGGTTCATTTTGAGAAACATTTATTATTATTCCCCATTCACCCACTCAAGCACATACTGTCAGTTAGGCAGAATCATCTACCACTGCAGATATGAAGGCTTATCACCCCCCTATTTCTACAATCTGAGACATAAGAGCAAGCTTT
>JADBJO010001512.1:50000-52500 GCA_016801955.1 Conus betulinus
AGAGAGAGAGAGAGAGAGAGAGAGAGAGAGAGAGAGAGAAAATCAAGATCATTCCTTTTGTGATCTAATGTGTAGGCTACATCATAGTTCGAAAATCCTCAATGTTTTCATATGTGTGTGTGTGTGTGTGTGTGTGTGTGTGTGTGTGTGTGTGTGTGTGTGTGTGTGTGTGTGTGTGCGTGCGTGCGAGTGTGTGTGTGTGTGTGTGTGTGTGTGTGTGTGTGTGTGTGTGTGTGTGTGTGCGTGCGTGCGAGTGTGTGTGTGTGTGTGTGTGTGCGTGTGTGCGTGTGCGTGCGTGCGTGCGTGCATGCGTGCGTGCGTGCGTGCGCGCGCGCGCGCGTGTGTGTGTGTGTGTGTGTGTGTGTATGTGTTTCTCACTAACTCTATTCCATATCCCCCTGATGCCAGAGTTACAACAGCCCTGCGCACTGTGTGTGTTCACACGTCGGAAAACCAGTGTTGGTACCACGCATCATCAAACGTACAACGTTCTGACAGTTGGTAACTGGAGAGGACAGATGATTTCATGATCAAACGTCACAGTACTTCCGGTAGATGACCTTTTGTGGTTTTTCTGGCATTCCTTAGACACGTTACCAACAAAACAAAACAAAACAAAAAAAGAAAAAGAAAAAAAAAATGTTTGGCCACCGTTCAGTTTAACACTACCGTTCGCAGCAAATATCTGCGATTAAGCGAAAGACTTTGCATCGCGGAGCAATACATAAGTGTGCATATTGGTCGGTAAAGCATTAATTTCAGAGTAGAGATGCTTGGCAGAATAATTCAATGTTTGACTAAGATTACGGTTAGCCTGTGAATTCTTTTATATATTCGGAATTTGAAAATTCCGTGTGTTTATTATTTATTTATTTATTTATTTTTTACTGAATGGTTGCTTAGTTGGCTTCTTTTCCCTTTGTTCGTTTGGTTGGTTGGTTGGCTGCTTGTTTATTTGTTTTAAGTCCCCATACACATTTTGCTCGTCTACGTGCCTCAAGTTTATACGCACAATTGAAAGAAATCGGAGAAAAACACAGCAACGCAAGAGATGCGTGTACGCAGTATGTACACCATATCATAACACTTTGTTCTTGGTGTTTAATTGTTGTTGCTGTTGTCATTGGTCTCTATTGCATATAGTTAATGATTCTCTCTCTCTCTCTCTCTCTCTCTCTCTCTCTCTCTCTCTCTCTCTCTCTCTCAACCCCTTTGCATTCTGACACAACACCCGCATACACACACACCTCGACAGACAGACAGACACACACACACACACACACACACACACACACACACACACACACACACACACGCACGCACACACACACACATGCGCGCACACACACACACGCACACACACACACACACACACACACACACACACACACACACACACACACACACACGCACGCACGCACGCACGCACACACACACACACACACACACACACACACACACACACACACACACACACACACACACACACACGCACACACACACACACACACACACACACAAAAACGCACGCACGCACGCACGCACGCACAAGCGGTGGATCTTGTTAGTGGAAAGCTATGACCCAGATTTTTTGACGTTTGGATCTTGTGGATTTTGTACCTTTCGCATATTAATTCTTTCCTGGTTGGGTTTTTATGGTCAAAGCGAGGAGTTTATTCCTTTCCTTCTGATTATACGAACAGTCGCGTACAGAAGAGTTAGCACCTCTGCGTCCAGGAATTGTGCTCATCTGGCACGTTCCTCATTGCGCATGGCACCAAATCCGTAAGTCAAGCGCATTTTTTTTATTTTAAAACAGTGATTTCAAAGTGAGGTGACTGCAGGCGGGAATGAAACAAATTTTAAAAGGAAATTTAAAGTACATCCGCCAGTTAACATGGACAAACAAATGACAAGACAAAAAACACGACGCGTTTTGACCTCTTGGGTCTTCTTCAGGCCAGATGACCAACATTCAGGATGATGAAAGCGAAGCACGAGCAGTCACTTCTCTTCTTGCGCCAAATTAGAGAAGATGAGTGACTGCTAGATCATTGTCCTGAATGTTGTTTCTCTGGCCTGAAGAAGACCCAAGAGGTCAAAATGCGTCGTGTTTTGCCTTGTAATTTGTTTGTCCATGCTAACTGGCTTATGATTTTTTAAATAGTAGCAGGCGTGGCAGTTCATATGCTTTTTGTTTTAAGCAGATGACGAAAGTTATTTACAACCATGCCTATATTTCAGCTGTTTTTTTTTTTCACAGAATGCCAGACAAACAAACAGAAAAACAATCAAACAACAAGACCCAAAATATTACCTTACTCTGCAGGCTATTTCTATGCCCAGGGCAACAAACAAGACCAATCCCTCGATTAGATCAGGTGTGTTTGCTGCCGTTGTCAGGACTAAACAGTGACGATGCCTGTTTGCTATTTTTTTTTTTTTTTTTCACGTTCGCCGAAGAAAAATGGGGAAGCAATGACGCAACGAGCGAGCTGCG
>JADBJO010001512.1:57500-77500 GCA_016801955.1 Conus betulinus
CTCTTATTTAGAGCAAGTAAATCATTGTTTGACCTACCTAAAGACATAATATATGTTTGTACTTATGTGCAACAAGAGGGTTCTCCATTTTATACATTTTTTTTTTTGATGTCGAGAATGGGATTGTTCATTTGGAAGATTATTTCAGCGACTGCATCGTCACTTTAGGGAATGTGTATATTGTGCTGTCAGGAGATCTTAACAGCAGAACGTCGAATATTCGGCGAACTTCATTTCCAGCGAGACTGCATTATTTTACAAAAGCGGTCCCGTAAATTTTGGAGGACATTCACAAGACAAGGTTCTAAATCCTTACGGTAAATGTTTAGTAGATTAATGTACTGCTTTAAATTTATGCATATTGAATGGTATGTGTGATGACAGATATACATGGTTGCTGCACGTACATTTCTGACGTTGGCAGTTGTGTTGTTGATTATTTTGTGATGTCATGCGATTGTTCTCGATTCCATGTGATTTTTTTTTTGTCATTTGTCTGTTTTGGAAAGAATTGACTCCGATCATATGCCGGTAACGTTGCCCTTACGAGTACCAAATGGAAACGCTCCTGTTCAAAAAAAAAAAAAAAAAAAAAAAAAAAAAAAAAAAAAAAAAAGAGAGAGAGAGAGAGAGAGAGAGAGAGAGATGTACATTTGACAAATTTGTTTGGAATGCAGAAAAAGCAGGGTTATCTTTGCATTTTATGAAAACCGAGGATGTAGATTTACGTCTGAAAGCCGCCATTGATTTACTGATGTCGATGTTAATGAAGCGCTTTCCATGTTTAATGAGTGCATTAAAAATGCAGCTACGTGTATGAAAAAAAAACAAACGTATTGTGGTCAGTAATGAAATTGAATCACAGGATTGGTGTGATAAGGAGTGTCGTAAAGAAAAGAACAGTGATAATGTTACATAAGAAACGGCGGCGCACATTGGATGCAAGTGATCATGTTGAATATTGTGTAAGTAGACGAGAGTACAAAAACCTTTTGAAAATGAAGGAAATATTTTTAATCACAAAATTGTAAAATCTTGAGTTGAGTCTGTACGAAATCAACAGGATTTTGGGAGTAATGTCAACAGAATTTGTCCTAATCCTAGGTACATAAGGAATGATATTACAATCGATGATTAGTTTCAACATTTTAAAACATTGCTTGAAAAAGAAGTCCGAAGTTTTTGATTCAAATGACGCCATAAGTGACATCTTTGAGGTAGATAATAATGAGGATAACTATGTTTTTAATCGCCCCATCTCTAAATCCTTCTAGCATTTAAGAAACTGAAACTTAGCAAAACTGCTGGACCGATGAAATAATTGGTGAGCTTCTTAAATATGCATGTGGTCACATTATTGATTTTTTGGTCATTAAAAAAAAATGCTTTATTTCACAAAGGTGTTTTTCATATAAACAAGTGAATCTCTTATCCTACCATTGTACAAAAAAGGAAGATGAGAATAGAAGCCACAAAACACCCATGAGATAATGGCAATATTTCGGTTTATTTCAACCGTTCTCAAGCCACACTGGCCAACTGACAAACATAACGCTTAAGATTACTGTTGTTGTGTCACTGAAAAAAGTTCACTAGAAAAGAGTTCACTTAGAACGAAGTTCACTGGAAAAAAAGGAGTTCACTGGACGATGGGGGATGGGCGGGGATTTGTTGGAGGGCAGGAAAAAAAGGGGGAGGGGGGGGATAGGAGGGAAGGGTGAGGGTGTAGAGGGTGGAAAACAAAAAAAAAGGAGATGCAAATAACCCTAGTAGTTATAGAGGCATTGCTTTAAGTAATGTCAGCAGTAGATTTTATGGTACTGTCATCAATGATAGAATTCAAGCGTGGGTCACAGAAAACGACATTACCGGAGACATACAAGCAGGATTTAAAAGGGCTATTCCACAACTGACCACATGTTCACGCTTATGGCTTTCATACAGAAGCAGTTTGTTGCTAATCAAAAACTGTATGTTGCTTTTATTGGCTTCCAAAAAGCATTAAATTCCGTAAATCGTAACCTACTTTGGCCTATTTTACTGAAGAATGGAATGAGAGAAAAATTGTTTAAATGTATCCAGAGCTTCTACAAAGTCGTGAGAGCTAGAATTGAAATTGGAAACAGATTGTCGGATGCTATAAACTGCACTGCTTGTGTTAAGGTAACGCACGGCAGTAGTATTTTCATTTCAAACGTTCAAATTTTCGATTTTTTGTATTTGACTGAATCTGAACTTTTAAACACTGTTTTATCGCATGATCTTATTCAATAGCCTATAAAATGATCAGAAAAATGAAAAAAAAAATGCGATGAGGGAGGGACAAGACCCAAGGTAAAATGTTCTTGTCTTTCTTTCTTCATTTTCTCAAATCCCGCATTTCACAGCATATACACACTGACATTCATGTGAGGTTTGTTCATTTATGTGGAGTGGTAGACTGTTCTCCTTTGGCATGCTGCTTTTAGGTGCTTTTATCTTCATTTCTAAAGAAGGACTTTTTGTTTTTGTTTGATTTTGTTGCATGTATGCTGATATTTGTAAATCATACCGTTAAAAAAGTTTCACTTTTAGGATTTTCTTTCTAAAAAAATGGGCCTGTATGGTAAAAAACGTCTCTTGCAAACAAAGATAATATGAATATCTATCTACATAACAAAACAAACAGCAAAAGTCTATATCCAATACTTACCACACAAACTCAATAACAAGTTTTTTTGTTTGGCGGCCATGTTGGATGGTTTCCATGGCAACGGTGAGTAAAACGGACCAAGAATAAGCTTTTTTTTCAATCAATGGATAATATCCTTCAAATTAACAGTAAAGAAATTCGAATGATGATTTTGAAAAGAAAATTTGACTTGGTGCACTACCGTGTCTCAGTGTGATGTATGTAGCCCTGGAGCCCTAGCCCTGTAACCCCCAGGATGATGTATGTAGCCCTGGAGCCCTAGCCCTGTAACCCCCAGGTGATGTATGTAGCCCTGGAACCCTAGCCCTGTAGCCCTCAGGGTGATGTATGTAGCCCTGGAGCCCTAGCCCTGTAGCCCTCAGGGTGATGTATGTAGCCCTGGAGCCCTAGCCCTGTAACCCCCAGGGTGATGTATGTAGCCCTGGAACCCTAGCCCTGTAGCCCTCAGGGTGATGTATGTAGCCCTGGAGCCCTAGCCCTGTAGCCCTCAGGGTGATGTATGTAGCCCTGGAGCCCTAGCCCTGTAGCCCTCAGGGTGATGTATGTAGCCCCGTGTTGTTTTCTTTATTCATAAATGAATTAGCTCTGGAAGTTGTAAGGAAAGGAAGGCATGGAGCATGTTTTCTACCTGACGCTTTTGAATTGTTTATCTTATTGTTGGCTGACGATGTCATTTTAATGTCTGGAACTATTGTTGACTACAGACCCTGCTAAACAGTTTGCAAAATGCAGCTTTCAATCTGGATCTACATGTTATTTTAGATAAAAGTAATATTATTGTCTTCAGAAATGGAGGATATTTAGCAGACAGAGAACGATGGACTTATAATGGAATTATAATGCCTGTTGTACATGTCTGTAGATATCATGGTATATATTTTTCGACAAAACTGAGTTTTACAGGTGCATGTAGGGATTTCGCAAGTCGTGGAAAGAACGCTTTGTTAAGTGTCATGCAGAAATTGTATATCCTTAAAATGATTCCTTGGAAATACTCCTAAAACTGTTTGATGCCAGAATACAGCCTATTGTTCAGTATGGGGCTGAACTGTGGGGTCTGAAAAAAACTGTTGAACATTGTGAAAAGGTTCATTTGTGTGCTTCGAAACATTTTCTTAGGGTAGACAGACGTACACACCAAATGACTTAGTTTATGGTGAAACAGACGTACACCAAATGACTTAGTTTACAGTGAAACAGACGTACACCAAATGACTTAGTTTATGGTGAAACAGACGTACACCAAATGACTTAGTTTATGGTGAAACAGACGTACACCAAATGACTTAGTTTATGGTGAAACCAACAGACATCCGATTGCAGTGAGTCCCGTTCTTCGATGTGTAAAGTATTGGTTGGGGCCAATTAGCATGGAATAAAACAGACTGCCATCTAAAGCGTATCTGACACTGTTGCATCTTGATGCTCAAGGTAAACATAACTGGGCTACCATTGTGAAGTTTTGCTTGTTTAAATTTGGTTATGGCCATGTTTTGATTAATCAGGGAGTAAGAAATATTCAAATGTTTATTTGTAGCTTCAGACAAAGACTGATTAATTGTAGCCACCAGAACTGGCAACACCATGTCCAAACCGGGGAAAGAATTGAAATGTATTCTTCGTTGAATGTGATGTCTCATTCTGTTAAGCCATACATAACCCCTAAATTAAGTCCATCTTTGAAACACATCATATCTAAGTTCCGATTTGAAATGTCAGAGATACGAGTTCATTACCTAACATACAGGGCTCATACTGATCATGATTTAATACGTCCACTGAGCAGAAAATCAAAGGAAGACGAAGTACATTTTTAGTATGCCCAGCTATTCAGAATATTAGACTTAAGTTTGTTCCAGAAAAAAAAAAAACATTATAAGCAGCCCTGTCTCTTCCGCTTGTGTATGCTGATGGCTTCTACCAATGAAAATGTAGTGAAAAATGTTAGTCGTTTTCTTTATCACGCCTTTAAAATACGAGATGTATTGTGTTCTTTAGACAGTTTGAATTTTTTTAGGATTGCTCATGGTAGTAGAAAGAAACTCGTGGAGAGCGTGGCAGCAGAGAGTCCTCAGAAGAGAAGCCCCCTTCAAGCAAGGGTTTCGGCCCTTATCTCCTGACACTTTAGGGGGGTTGGGCCACACCTGGTTCATGACTCCGGATGTCCCTCTGCTGCCCCTTTTTTTTTTTTTTCCATCTTGGGACGAGCACACGGCTGGGATTCGAACCCGTGCCCCTCTGGACATGCTCATTTCCACTTTATGACTCGCGCACTAACCACTGAGCCACTGGGACACCTGATATTTGTAGGAAAGTTAAGCCTTATGAAGTTCACTTTTGTTCCTCCTTGACCAGATCCAGTTTGAACACCTCTCTGCTGCCGCTTCTCCCATTGCTTTCAGGGCTCTGGTTTTTTTCCCTCCCTGCAACTGAGAGCTGTTTCATGAGGCTGTATGCAGACGTTCCTACAAAACCCCCTAGCTCCATTTCTGCAGTGAGGACTTTGACCTGATAGCCTTCTCTCCTCAGGCTGTTTGCCAGATCAGCATACTTTCAGTCTTGTAGATTTGAGCTGCCTCCATTCTGTTCTCATATGGCACCGTGAGCTCAATCATGATCAGCTGCTTGGTTGACTGAGAGTGGACTACTATATCTGGTCTCATGCTACTCTTGCTGATGATCTCTGGGTGACTCTTCCATTCTGGGAGGTCTGCAGTGCACTCCCAGTCATCTGCGCCGTCCAGCAGACTCTGCCTGCATGTTCTGAGTGGCACTGTTGCTCTTGGCCATGATTCGCTACCTCCTGCCGTGAAGAATGTTGCGGGTGCTTTTGGAGTCCTGATTTTCCCTTTGTGGTGTTGGTACTAGCCCAGACTACTTGTACAATCTCTTGAGCACTTGGTTGTGCCTCCATGTGTACCTTCCTTGAGCCAGGGCTACTTTACATGAGCTTAGGACATGCTCCACTGTTTGTTTTTCATGGCAGAGGGGGCATGAAGGATCGTCTGTTTTTTCCCACTTCACCAGGTTTGCATTTGAAGGCAGAAGGTCATATGCAGATCTGAGAATGAAGCTGATCCTGAGAGGGGCCATGTGCCAAATGTCATTCCAAGTGACACTTCTTTGGAGTGCATTCTCCCACGTTGTCCATTGCCCTTGCTGGCTCTGCTGGACTGCTTTTTGGAGTCTTTTTTGGTCTTCTTCTTTTCTCATCTCCTGAATCATCATGTCTCTTTGGCTTTTCCTTTGGCCTTTGACCACCATTCAGTTTTGGTCATCCCCAGTCCTTGTCTGTTGGTCTGTGTGTGTGTCTGTTATTTCTCTGATCTTGAGACTTTCTTTTGCAGAATCAATCGCCTCTTGAACTTTCCATTTTCTGCCTGTCTTCAGCTGGGGCTTGATTGCTTCTACCACCTTGTCTCCTGAGTCCTCCAGCATGCTTTGAAGTCTGATCTTCCCTGCTTTGTATTCCTCCCAGGATGGATTTCAGTGGTAGTTTCAGCTTTGCTTGGCGACAGTACAGCGCTATGTCAGTCAGACAGGGTGGGACACCAAGCCATTTCCTTGTGAACTTGTTGATTTTGGATTCCATTGCCTCCACTATGCTGGTGCAGATGTCGTATATCATCAGAGGCCATAGGAGCTTTGGTATCAGCATGAACTGCAGACACCAGACCTTGTATTTGCCAGGGAGCCCACACTGGTCAATGGTCTCCAAGCCTTCTTCCGACGTCTGTTTTGGTTTTCTTTTGCTCTCTGTGTGTCTTCAGCGTATCATCATACCATCTTCAAGGCTCTTGACTGGCTCTTCTGTAACTGTTGGAATGGCCTGGTTGGCAACACTGAAGACCACAGATTCGGCCACTTTTCCTTTCCTCAGTGAGAGACTCCGTGATTTCTTTGGCTTGAACTTCATTCTGGATGAGGCAACTATGTCATCCAGCCTCTCCAGCACATGACGTGTCTCGTTTTCTCTGGATGAAATCACTGTAGTGTCATCCATGAAGGCCTTGAGAGGGGGGGCATCTTGTATCCATCGCCAAGGTCTGTTTGTCTTGCGTTGCTTGTTGCTGCTTTCAAGATGACTTCCATTGCCAACACGAACAGTATTGGGGAAAATGCACAGCCCATTGCAATGCCCACTTCCAAGTTGATCCAATCTGTTGTGTACTCCTTGGTAGAGAACCGCATTGAGAAGCCATTGAAATACTTCTTGAGCATGTCGCAGATGTTCTTTGGCACATGGTACATCTCAAGAGCCAACTGTATCATCTCATGGGGTACAGATCCATATGCGTTTGCCAGATCAAGCCACACTACGTCCAGGTCTCTCTTTTCTGTTTTTGCTCTTTGGATTGCGTCCCAGATCATTGTGGCGTGTTCTACACAGCCAGCCACGCCTGGGATGCCACCTTTCTGGACTGACACATCCAAGTAGTTGTTTTCCATGAGGTACCTGGTCAGCCTTGCTGCCATGACAGAGAATTTTCCCTTCGACGTTCAGTAGTGATATTGGCCTGAACTGGCTGATGTCACACGAGTTTTGCTCTTTGGGGATGTACACACCTTCTGCCGTCATCCACTGGCCGCTGATCTTCTGGTTTCTCCAAGCTGATCGTAGCAGCCTGTGGAGCCACCCCAGCACCTTGGGACATTTCTTGTACAGCTGGTAAGGTACTCCGTTTGACCCTGGTGATGATTTGGCTCTGGCTTTGTTGACCACCTTCTTGATTTCCGCCAACGTTGGAGGCTTGTCATTGAACTGTTCCTCAGGGATGGTTGGCCACACAGACCTTGAATGTCGAGTGGTGCTTTGCTCTGTGAGTCAGAGTATGTTTTCCTCAGATGCTGCTCACGAACTCCTTTGTCCACCCTTAGGGTCCCAGAATTTGGCTGCTCAAACAGAGTTCTGGCAAACTGGAGGGGGTCTCTGAAGAAGCGCTCTTGTGTCTTCTTCTTTTTTTTGCTCTTCCTCTTCCTCGCAGATACCGCTTTGCTGAGGGCGCTGTGTTTTACTTTCAGGTCTTCCCAGAGTTTTTCCAAGCCTTGTTTTTCAGCTGGCAGTGCAGTCTTCTTCATTTGCTTCTTGAGGTTTTATTTTTGAACCCTGATCTTGTCCATCTCTTCTTGGCGTCTGGATTTCTTTGGAGGTGTTTTCTCTTTGGGTAGTTTTGCTCCATAGGCGTCTCTACATGTGGCATACACAGAATGTCCCCATATGTGGCTAGTTTGTGTTCCAGGGTGCTTTTCCCTATCAGTGCGTCGAGTCTTTGGACGATTTTTGCATCCAGTTCCTCCCAAACTTTAGTCTCGTTTGCTCGTGGCAGGTTGAGTTTCAGGCGCCTGGCATCGAGGGCCTGTGCAAATTCCTCATCCGAACCAACAACGTGGATGTCCTTGGCACTGTGGTTTAAATCCTGGCCTTGGTCTTCCGACGTCTTATCTGCTGATACAGTGCGCTGCTGCTCATTCAGATGAGTCTTCACACATCTCATTTTTGTCCTGTGGATCTTCATGCCACGGGTGGTAGCGAAACGCTTTCCACAGACACATGGATATTCCATTTGGTCCATGTTCATAGTCCGTTTGGGATTTGCAGTCGTGATTGGTTGAGCACCGATGGATTCATCATTCTCTCCCCCTTTCGGTGAATCCTGGGAGCATCTTTTCCTTTTCTTTTTAGTAGCCACATGTTGAAGGCAAAGTGGGGAGCCAGCTCACAGAGCCCTAGATTCTGGTCTTTCCCAGTGTCCTCCGGTCTTTCCCGGACGTCCTCCGGCTATTCCCGGAAGTCAATGGTTTACCCATGCATCAGTAGAAAGAAACTCGTGGAGAGCGTGGCAGCAGAGAGTCCTCAGAAGAGAAGCCCCCTTCAAGCAAGTGTTTCGGCCCTTATCTCCTGACACTAGGGGGGTTGGGCCACACCTGGTTCATGACTCTGGATATCCCTCTGCTGGACTATTTAGTACATTTTTCTTTGTCTTGAATTGTTTAAGTATGTGTGCTCGTCGAGGTAAGACGTGTTTTTGCGGAGCTCTGACTGACCGATACGTTTACCGCACATGAGTAGTTGTCGTGCGTGCTGTCATGCCTGCTTGCGCAAATGATTTTCGGCGGGTATGTGGTTCATTTTTATGGACCTACATTGCCTTAATGAGGAAAAGAGCCTTGCTTTATAAAAAGCGATGATGATTAGAACAGTGTTTTTGCGGAATCGAGCAAGCGGTGTTTTTCTGGGGTTTGCTCTGTCTTACCTGTTTTGGGAAAGTTTGCTGCTGATCCGAGCTGGTGATGTCGAGCTGAATCCTGGTCCGCCCCCCTCTGCCACTGACAAGAATCAAAGTAAAGTAAACACACGGCAATCCAGGCTGTGTCTTACCGACGAACTGTCCTTGCTGATGTGATGATCCAAGTTGGATGCAATGGACAGTTCGATGAACAGGAAGCTGGATGAGGTGAAAGAAGACATGAAACGGGTTAAGGGCAAGGTGGAAGAGTTACAGGAGGAGGTGCAAACTGAAAGATCAAATCAGTACTTGCAAAACGAAAATAAAACATTGAGAGCGGACATTAAAACATTGAAGGAGCGGGTGAAAAATGTAGAGAAACACGCTGACGACTTGGAGGGCAGATCAAGAAGAAAAAATCTCCTTTTCTATGGTATTGACAAACGGCAAAATGAAACAAATCAGATTTTAGAGATGACATTGAAAGAACTGTGTACTGACAAACTTGACTTGGTGAGTGATGTTGAATTTGATCGGGTTCATCGGGTAAGTGGAAAACCCAACTCCCCTGTGATTGCGAGATGTACTTTTTATAAAGACAAAATAACATTCTCAAAGCAAAGCAGAAACTCAAGGGAAGCAATATTTTTGTCGGTGAAGATTTCTCCAGAGGGGTAAGGGAAATTCGGAAGAAACTGTCAGTGATTATGAAAAACTAAGAGAAATGATGGACAGAGAGAGTGGCTATGGTACATGATCATCTGCTTGTGGATGGGAAGAAGTTCTTTCTTTCTGCTGATGGGGAGAGTTTGGTGGGGGGGAAGCGGATTAGCGGTGCGGCCGCCCCATTCATGAACTGTATCAAACTTTATGTCAGTGTGGTACTCAGATGGTCAAAGGTAAAAATGATTTGTGTTTGAACCATATTGTGTGTTGTACTCACATGGTCACAGTTAATGATGATTTTTGTTTAAACCCCTGCAATGGTTATTTCTTGTGTGTGGAACACACAGGCTGCACGTAATAGTGATCCTTGTTCGAACCCATGCAATGATGATGTTATTGTGTGCGGTACACACGGGGTCACAGGTGGTAGTGATGATTCCTGTTTGAACCCATGCAACTGTGATGTTGCTATGTGTGGTGCCCGCAGAGTTACAGGTGATAGCGATTCTTGCCTGAGCCCCTGTTGTGATGTTCTTATGTGTGGAACGCGCAGGATCGCAGGTGATAATGATTCTAGTTTGAGCCCCTGCAATGGTGGTGTTGATGTGTGTTGTGCACATGGGATCACAGGTGATAATGATTCGTGCTCGAGCCCCTGCGATGGTGATGTAATTGTGTGTGGTGCCCGTGGGCTCACAGGTAAGAACGACTCGTGTTCGAATCCTTGTAATGTTTTGCTTTAACTGTGTGTGGTGCTCGCAAGGTCAGAGGTAAAAAATGATTCGTGTTCGAACCCCTGTAGTGGTGATGCTGCAATGCGTGGTACGCACAAAGTCATAGGTTGTAAAGATTTGTGTTCGAACTCCTTTGGAGATTATATTACTAGCTTTAATACTGACATGGTTTCAGATTATAATGATGATCTATTTACAAATCCTTTCAGTGATGTTGTTGCAGTGAACGATACGGATATGGTGTCAGATTATTACGACTGGTGTTCGAACCCCGATTCCGACATTTTTACTGTGTGTAATACTGATATGGCAGATTATACTGATCGGTGTTCGAACCTCAACGATATTACTGCTACTGAATGGGATGCTGATATTTCAGGTTATGATTTGTATTCAAAGCCATGTAGTGCTCTTGTTACTATGTGTGATACTGACAGTTTTCCAGATGAAAATGAAATGGCGTTCGTGTCCCTGCGGCAACATTTCCACTATGCGTGATACTATCATGGGTTTAGATTATAACGATTCGTGCTTTAATTCTAGTAGCAATGTTATTACTATGTGTAATACTGATATGCATTCAGCTAGTAATGATTGGCCTCTGAACTCTAGTGATCTTGTTGCTGTATGTGACGCTAACGTGGTTCCAGTTTATAATGATTCGTCTTTGAACCCCTGCAGTGATGTTGTTTCTGCGTGTGAAAAAAAATGGCATAGCTAGCTCAGCAAATGATAGTTGGTGTCCGAACTACTTTAGTACTGTCGCTATTGTGTGTGACACTGACATGGTTCCGCGTAATAATGATGTGTTTTACCATACCAATGGTTTGTATTTGAATCTCAATGGTAGTGATGAGGTGTGTTCTCGCCAATTGGAGAATGAGTCGCGGGAAGTTTATGGGGGTGGTGCGAGTGGTGTCGAATTAGATCATGTTTATACTGAATTCAGTGAATCATTATTTGGGGCACCGATTTCATCAGATGATGATAGCGATGACGGAACTTTGTCTGTGAATTCCGTTGACAATTCTGTTTCGAGTAATGATTATTCTGCATATCAAGGAAATCACCAGAAGAGTTTTTTATTCATGCACTTGAATGTGAATGGTTTGATGTCAAAAATCTTTGATACCGATTTTGTTTCTTTGTGTATCATCATTTCATTTTGTTTGCTTGGTCGAAACTTTTGTTGATAGTATTGATCCGGATATCTTTACAGGGTATAAGGCTTTTTGTCAAACCAGCTAAGAAGTTGTCAAATGCTGGGAGGGCCTTCGGGTGGTGTCGTTTGTCTCTCATCAAAAATGAGTTTATGTCTTTGTGAAACAGATCAAAGTGAGTGTTGGAAACTTTTTGTTGTTCGTCATTAACAAGGACTTGTTTGGCGTGGAAACGGATGTGTTGTATGCCTGTGCGTACGTACCACCCGAGGGTTCTCGATATTATAACTATCTTGGTGTGGATGGGGATGGAATTGCTTTACTGGAAAACTGTTTATTTGATAATGCCCTTGTAGATAATGATTATTTTGTGCTTCTTTCTGGTGATCTTAATGGTCGTACTTCAAACATTTCGCAGCCCGTATCTGTTGAAAATGATCTTTATTGTCCACATTCTCAAGTCAAGTCAAGTCAAGTCAAGTCAAGTCAAGTAAACTTTATTATCTCAATTTGAGAAATTAATTTGTGGTCACACACATCACAGCAAATAAACAATAATTAGCCAGCCACATTACCCATTTTCTCACATATGACATACATTCATATGGAGGAATTTGGATTTCAATTAACATCTTCTCGGTTCATGAAATCAATGGACAGGGGAATATAAGTTTAAATCTGACACTTCTGCATTTAACCGATCGATATCTTCGTCCTGACTGAAGAAGGTCATACTGATTTGCAAGAACGTGGGTCTGGTCACACGTAATCTTCTTCGCTTTACAAACAACACGGCACCTGTATAGCTCACTCAGACTTTTTTGTCTCTCTCACCAACGATTTTTCCTCCCACGTTCACCACTTTCTCAAGCACATTTCTGCTCTTCACAGTCAACCCACCATACCAACACATAAATGAGAAAGTTAGAACAGATTCCAAGAAGAAGCATGAATAAAATGTCCGAAGAATGTCAGTATTCACATGAAATGATCGCAGCTTGCGAAGACATATAATCTGGTTTGACATTTTTTGTGGACATACTCAACATGGGATTTAAAATTCAGCTTATTATCTATAAAAGTTCCTAAATATTTGTATGATTCAACACGTTCTACTTCAGCACCTTTGATAAAAAGTGGTGTGTACAGCTTTTGGATTCTTTCTAAAATCAATCAACATTTCTTTCGTTTTTGTTACATTCAGATCAAGATAGTTATGATCGCACCAGTCAACAAATCTTTGAAACCTCCTTGAAGTAAACAGAATCAGAGTTGGAAAGATCCACAAGTGCTGAGTCATCTGAATATTTAATGTACAAAGTTGAATCACTTCCTGAACAATCATTTGTGTACAGAGTAAAAAGCACTGGTGATAAAACAGTACCCTGGGGTGCGCCAGTTGAAATGACTCTGGAAGACGAAACACACTTTGATATCGAACAGACTGTGTCCTCTGTGTAAGAAAATCAATTATCCAAAGAATGAGCTTGTTACCCACATTTATGTTAATGAGTTTCTTTGCCATCAGATGTGGTTGTATGGTGTTGAATGCTGATGAGAAATCAATAAAGAGAATGCGTACAAAGGAGGCAGGTTTTTCGAGGTGTGAAAAAGCATGATGGAGAAGTGTGAGTGTGGCATCATCTGTTGATCTGTTCTGTTGGTATGCGAACTGAAACGGGTCTTGGTACTGTGTAGTATCTTTTAAAACATAACCGAGGACAATTCTTTCAAGACATTTCATTGCAACAGATGTGAGGGCAACTGGTCGGTAATCATTTAAACAGCTTGGGTTGCGTTTTTTGGGGAACAGGACATACAGTGGCATTTTTTTCATAAACAGGATTATACATTTCTCTAAGTGACCAGGTAAACAAACGACTGTAAACATAGGAGAGCTGAGAAGCACACACCTTCAACAATTTTCCACAGATATTATCAGGGCCCATTGCCTTTCTCACATTTAAACGTTTGAAAAAAAAAACTGAACATCATTTTCCTCAATCACAACAGAATCACTTCCATCAACATCGTTTTTAACATTGCTTTGGAGTTCTTCCTTCACTTCCTTCCTTTAATTCTTTACTAAAATCTTTATCATCAAATCTACAGTAAAAAAATCGTTCAGCTTTTCTGCAAATTGCTTCTGTTCTTTTGCTGTTTTTTTTTTTTGTTACTAATATTTTGGTTTGAACATTTTCCTGAACCTGATAAAACCTTTATTCCTTTCCATGTATCTCGCATATTTCCATTCTGAAACATGTTTTCAACTTTTCTCTTGTAAGCTCTCTTTGATTCTTCAATCTCCGTTTTCAGTTTCTTTTGTACAACCTTACGATCGCTTTTATTGCCTGATTGAAAAGCTCTTTTTTTCTCATTTAGAGTTATTTTCAGAGATTTTGTAACCCAAGGTTTGTTGTTGGGAAATATTTTGATAGTTTTAGTAGGTACAATCATGTGTTCACAGAAAGAAATGTAGCTGGAAATAACATCGGTGGCTTCGTTAATGTCAAAACTAGAATTCAAAAACAAATTCCAATCTGTACATTCAAAACAAGCCTGTAATTCATCAACACTTTCTTGTGTCCAACACTGCACTTGCTTTTTAGTGATAGGTTGTGTTTTTCACTTTTGGTCTGTAAGCTGGCAAGATGAATGGCATTGTGAGAAATTCACAAGATTCTGTTTTGAATGGATTTGGTAAGTCTTTGCTAAACATGTGTACTGCGTTAAACTTGTGCATTATGAATGGTATGTGTTATGGCGACCATGAAGGACGCTGCACGTACATTTGTGATTTTGGATGCAGTGTCATAGATTATTTTTTGATATCTAGTGATCTTCTTGCTTATGTGTGTGAAACTTGTGAATTAAAAGTTTTAGACTGTACGGAAACGAATCATATGCCTGTAACATTGTTACTTCCTTTTCCAAAAGAAAACAGTATAGAAATTCCACCTAAAGATAAGAATGTGTTCATCGAAAAATTCGTTTGGAATCCTGATTGTATTCAACAGTTTAATGATGTAGCAAATAGTGAACGTACACATATAATGTTAGACGATGCTATTCAGTCTGTTGATATTGATATCAATGTAGCTCTGGAAAAATTTGATACATGTGTGAAAGAGATGGCTGCGTGCATGAAAAAAAGAGTATGTGTGAGTGGGAGAAAGAGACACCAAGACTGGTATGATACGGAATGTCGAAATAAAAGGAAAGAGATGCGAAAATTGTTAAAGAAATTGCGCCGTTCTTAAAAGTAAAGACATCACGTCGTTCTCAGCAAGAAAGCAATATATGCTTTCTGTCTGGCCAGAAGGGAATATAAGAATCTATTATTCTTTAAGAAGAAAATGCATAATCGTATAGTGATTGAAAATTGATAATCTCTATAAACAGTCAAAAAGATTTCTGGGAAACTATCCATCAAATTAGTCCAAAAAAGAAAAATGTTAGAAACCAGATTACGGTAGATGATTGGTTTAAACATTTTAAAACGTTACTGGAAAAAGTTGATGTTGCTCATCCGGAAAATGAGGAATTAGATAATGGTTTAGATGACGATGATGATGATTCCTTTAATAATAGACCAATTTCTGAAGATGAAGTTGTTCTTGCATTAAGAAAACTTAAACCCAAAAAAAGCTGCGGGACCCGACGGTATTATTAGCGAAATATATAAAGTGCGAGTGCAATGGTTGTCCCTTTCTTTGTGAAATTTTTCAATGTTCTTTTTAAGAAAGGTTTCTACCCGGATGGTTGGACTGAATCGATTATTTGCCCCTTTATAAGAAGAAAGGAAATGCCAATAATCCGGGAAATTATCGTGGTATAAGTTTGTGTGATACAAGTAGTAAAGTATATGGTATAATTTATTAACCGTCGCTTACAGGACTGGGTAACAGAAAATAATATTACTGGAGAATATCAGGCTGGGTTTAAAGCTGGTTACTCTACTATTGACCATTTATTTACACTGCTGGCATGCGTTCAAAAACAATTTTGTAATAATCGAAAACTTTATGTTGCTTTTTATCGATTTTGAGAAAATGTTTTGATACTATTAATAGAAACTTACTATGGCCTGTTTTGCTGAAAAATGGAATCAGAGGAAAACTTTTTCGTTGTATTAAAAGTATGTACACCAGTGTGAAGGCTCGTATTAGATGTGGTGCTACCTTTACTAACCAGTTATCTTGCTCGTCTGGAGTGAAGCAAGGAGATATATGCAGTCCAATTCTTTTCTCGTTATTTATAAATGAACTGGCTATAGAGGTAATCAATAACGGCAGACATGGTGTCAATTTTCTGTCCGATTCGCTTGAATTGTTGTTTATCCTTTTATTGGCTGATGATGTTGTTCTTCTTTCCGAGACTATTATTGGTCTGCAAACACAGTTAAATAGTTTACAGAGAGCATCCTCTTCACTTTGTTTAAGGTGAATATGGATAAGAGTAATATTGTTGTTTTCAGAAAAGGTGGTTATCTGGGTGTGAGAGAGATGAGATATATGATGGCAATAACATGCCTGTAGTTAATGCATAAATATCTAGGAGTTTATTTTTCAACAAGATTTAAGTTTTACTGTGGCATGTAGGGATATTGCTAGCAAGGCAAAAAGGGCACTTTTGAGTATAATGCAGAGATTGCGTCAGTGCAATATTATTCTGTTGATGTTTTTCTAAAAACTTTTTGATGCTCAGATACAGCCAATAATGCAATATGGTTCTGAAATATGGGGGATGGAAAAAGCTACACAGTACTGTGAAAAGATCCACTTGTTTGCCCTTAAAAATTTTGTCTGTTGATATGCGAACACCAAATGATCTTGTGTATAATGAATTAGGCAGATTCCCATAACTATTAACTCTATTGTTCGATGTATTTCCTACTGGTAAAGTTAGTACAGATGGATGAACACAGGCTACCAAAGAAAGCGTATTTAATGCTGCTACATTTAGACCAGAAAGGCAAAAGGAACTGGGTAACAAATGTAAGATTATATCTGTTTCAGAATGGTTTTGGGTATGTATGGTTAAACAAGGTGTTGGAGATGCAAATGAATTTTTTTTTTTGTTTAAGCAGCGGCTTATCGATTGTAGATGGCAAAACTGGCAAGACCATGTGGAAAATAGTGAGCGGTATTCAATGTATAGAAGATTTTGCGATTACATGCACTGTATTCCAAAATATTTACAATTAGATATGGAGAGACACTTAAAACATATAATGTCATTGTTCGTTTTGGTGCATCAGACCTTGCTGTTCATTACTATAGATACAGGAATCCTACACCTAATGATCTATTGTGTCCATTTTGTAAGGATACCGAAGAAAACGAAGTTCATTTTGTCTTATGCTGTCCATTATACGATAAATTAAGAAAAGAATTGATCGCTCCAAAATATTACAGAATAGCAAATGCTTTTCATCTAAATCTATTGTTATCCTCCGTTAATGCAAAACTGTGAAAAACTCTGCATTTACCTGTACAAAGCTTTTAAGCAAGAGAGTTTGCAATTTCCTAAGTGTTGTGTGCGTGCGTGCGTGTGTAGGTATGTATGTGTGTGTGCGTACGTGCGTGCGTACGTGCGTGCGTGCGTAAAGACACATGCAGAAATTTTGTCAATAAAGGAAAGAGAGAGAGAGAGAGAGAGAGAGAGAGAGAGAGAGAGAGAGAGAGAGAGAGAGAGAGAGAGAGATTACACACAACTTCCATCATGAAAGACGCCACTTACCTCTCCATCTCATTCCCAGCAACAATGCCATGGTCAGAATTCTGTTCCAACACTACCTGCGCTTTCAGCTGAAGACAGCCATTATACCCACATCTCTTGGCTGTCCGTTCTCGCCCTCACCCCAACACCCACCAAGCCTCTGTCCACAGCATATCAGAAAACTGCATGTTGGTATTTTTCCAGTCATGGATTTACACAGGACTCTTTAATCGTGTACATTCCTCGAGCGTACTCGTTGCTGCTTCCCCCGATTCCTTTGTCCACACACACACACACACACACACACACACACACACACACAGAGAGGGAGAGAGAGAGTGCGTGAGAGAGAGAAATATATATATATATATATATATATATATATATATATACAGAGAGAGAGAGAGACAGACAGACAGACAGAGACAGACAGTCAGACAGACAGACAGACAGACAGGCAGAGGAGCTGTTGGGAGTAGAGATAGCAGATGAGAGAGAGAGAGAGAGAGAGAGAGAGAGAGAGAGAGAGAGAGACAGACAGACAGACTGAGACAGACAGACAGACAGACAGATAGAGGAGTTGTTGGGGAGTAGAGATAGCAGATGAGAGACAGACAGACAGACAGACATACTGACAGACAGAGGAGTTGTTGGGGAGTAGAGATGGCAGATGAGAGAGAGAGAGAGAGAGAGAGAGAGAGAGAGAGAGAGAGAGAGAGAGAGAGAGAGAGACAGACAGACAGACAGACATACAGACAGAGAGAGAGAGAGAGAGAGAGAGAGAGAGAGAGAGAGAGAGAGAGGAGCGCTAGAAGAGAGAGAGGAATGGTGGAAGAAAAGAGAAAGCATATGAGTGAAAGGTTAGACTGAGATAACACTTCCGACCTTAAATCCGTCACCTATCACTCGATGAGAATGTAATATAACACTGCCTAATTAGTATATATAAATACACTGTCTGCTATTTCTTTACCAATAATCTTTTACAAAGAACTTACACTGAGAAATATCAGATACTTATCTGTATTGACTGAGATCTTCCCTTATCTTTAAAATCTTTTTGTTTCTTTGTTGATTTATTCGTTAATCATAATGCACATTTGCATTTGCATGGTAACTTAATTATCTGTGTGAGTTTAATATGCATTTCTCGAACCTGTGTACCTCGGATTCGGCCTTCCCCTTTCTCTCCTCCCCCCCCCCCCCTCTCTCTCTCTCTCTCTCCTTTCCCTCTCTCGCCCTCTCTCTTCTCTCTCTTTTTTTTTTTTTCACACAGACACACGCACGCATGCATGCACACTCACTCCCCCTCCCCCCACATACACACGCACACACAACAATTTTTCTCTCTCTCCCTCCCTCCCTCCCCCCCCTCTCTCTCTCTCTCTCTTATTTGTCATTCACAAATATGCTGCACGCTTTGACATGGGTACGTTAAAGTACTTACAAAGTCAAACATATTGGATCATACTCAGCGTGTCAATTAGTAATATATGAGGTAATATTCGCGCGACAATGACATGAAAAGAATTGAAAGAAAAGAAAATATAGGTTTAAAAATATATTGTTAAGAGGATGAGTGTGTCAGTACACCACACATTAGAACACGAACAAACCCAGACATTTTGTATCAAACGCCAAAACACTAAAATCAGCAAGAATATGTCCATCTGTAGTAGAAGATACAGACTATCCATGGTGTCTGAGTGGCTGATTTAAAGAAAAGAGAAGAAATAGAAGTGGGATAACATGGAAGGATGGAGGCCCCACTGTAAAAGAAAAAAACAAAGAGAAAAGAAATGAAAAGAAAACCGTGGGAAAAAATTGGGAGGGGGGGGGGGGGGGGGGGGGGGGGGGGGGGGGGGGGGGGGGGGGGGGGGGGGGGGGTGTGACCCGCCACGTAACGTAAGAGCATGGTGTGATTGGGATAAACGGGGAGAAAGAAAGGCATGTAGATCTTGTTTTCTTTATAAGAAATGTAATCATCCTGGTGAGGCCGGAGGAACTTTATCGTTTTCGTTCTGAGATCAGCATGCTGCCTTCTTTGTCCCCATTGTAGCGCTCGAATGTGGAAAAGTGTGAACAATTTTTTTTTTTTTTTTTTTAGCAAAATAACGCAGATATAAGAGTGGGCCATGTAGATCATGATTGCCGATGTCCACCCAATCCCCCCCAAATCCCCCCCCCCCCCCCCCCCCCCCCCCCCATCCCTTCACACCTCCACACGTTCCTCTCCTTCGCCTCCTCATCCCCCTAATATCTGGTTGCTTCTTTTGTCACTCAAAAGCGACCAGCATCAAGCTGCTGACGACACGTGTTTTTGGGGGGCTGTCGGGGCAAAAAGGGGGAATCGAAACAAAAAGAAGATAGATAGATAGATATAGATAGATAGACAGATTTAAGAATACATTTATAAATAAATGAATAAAATGCCCTCCGGCATGGAGAAGTTGCTGGTTTGGTGGATCCGGCTACCGTGGAAGTATGCAGCTGACTAGCGATAGTGCACTCGGCCTGCAAAATATGTGGCCGTTTACACGCGTTATTGTAGCAGATGATATAGGGTCTCAAGCATGCTCACTCACATCAGAGAATAAACTTACAGACGGGAGCTACTTCTCCTTTGCTCTTCTAGTCTTCCCCCCGGTATCCGGCCCATCAATGACCATCCAGGCACTCCCACCTCACTTTCCGCCTCCTCCCTCCCTCTATCTAGTTTTTGTCATAATAGTTCACTGCTGCCATTGTCAAGATAGCAGCATTGTCTTAAGTGTTCCTGACCATCACCATTTTTGCTTCA
>JADBJO010001512.1:82500-87500 GCA_016801955.1 Conus betulinus
GTGGTTTTGTGTGTGTGTGTTGTGTGTGTGTGTGTGTGTACAAAGAAACACATGAAACACACACACAATCACACGGTTTTTCATTTTGTGTCACACACACACACACACACACACACACACACACACACTCACTCACACACACTCTCTCTCTCTCTCTCTCTCTCTCCCTCTCCCTCTCCCTCCCCCTCCCTTCCCCTCCTCCCCCTCCTCCCCCCTCTCCCTCCCCCCTCCTCCCTTCTCAAATATGTTAACACTACAAATCTTATATAAATGTCAGCGAACCGCCCAGAGAAACGTGGACAAACTAGTCACAAGACAACACACAACGCGTTTCGACCTCTTA
This sequence comes from Conus betulinus, assembly GCA_016801955.1. Taxonomy (NCBI): domain Eukaryota; kingdom Metazoa; phylum Mollusca; class Gastropoda; order Neogastropoda; family Conidae; genus Conus; species Conus betulinus. The sequence continues at coordinate 82,844 of JADBJO010001512.1, forward strand.
GGTCTTCCTCAGGTGAAAACAAAGACGGACAAAATAACGAAAATGCACTTAGCTTTGATCGCTTCAGATTGCTTCTGAGTTTAGCGCAAGGAAGGCGTTCAACGCCTTCTTTGTTTCACCTGAGGAAGACCTAAGAGGTCGAAACGCGTTGTGTGTTGTCTTGTGACTCGTTTGTCCACGTTTCTCTGGGCGGTTCGCTGACATTTATTTAAGATTTGTTTAGATTTCCGCCTGCAGTCGTTTCACTTTGCAACTAAATCTATGTTAACACTAGTAATTGTATGTTGAAGGCACAGTACCAAAGCAAATTTATGCGTTAGCAACCAATTTCGAATGTGCACACGCATGAAAGGATATAGTTAGTCCAGTTGCCCGTTTCCTCTCCATCCCTCTACGCTAGCGCGTGAGCACTCACTCCTCACGTCCACACCACTACCACCACCCCCCCCCCCCCCCCCACCCCCCCCCCCCCCCCCCCCCCCCCCCCCCCCCCCCCCCCCCGACACCGTCCACTCCCACCCCTACTACTTTAACTTAGTTTTGGACCCCGCGAGAGATTATTGTAATTATAATAGGGTTAATAATGCGAAATCGAAAGAAGCAGTAGACAACATGATAAACGATTTAGAATTCAATGATATTTGGAGGGACTTAAATCAGGACTGTCACAGATGTATGTGGAGAAGGAATAATCCTTTCCAGCAAGCACGGTTGGATTTCTTCCTCATATCAGATCACGTTGTTTCCTTTGTCGATAATGTAGACATTGAATGTGGATACAGAACAGACCACTCCGTGATTGTGTTAAGGTTACGCTTTGGTTAAAAAAAATTAAGAGTAATACTTTTTGGAAATTTAACTCGTCATTCTTAAAGGACAAGGACTATCTGGACGAAATTAACAAAGAAACTGAGAATGTCAAACAAGAATATGCTGTAAACCCATATGCAAGAGAAGCAGTACACACGATTCCTCTGACCGAAATACAGTTTACAATTTCTAATAATTTATTTCTAGATTTTTCACTCATGAAGCTTAGGTCCAACACTATTTCGTACGCAACTATGAAGAAGAAAACCACGAATGAAGAGGAACGTAAAATACAGCAAGACATACAACGGCTCGAAAGGAAAGAGAGAAAAAAGACGAAGAAGAGATCAAAGCTATAGAGTTAAAGAAGGAATGGCTAAAGGTTATTCGAGAGAAAAGAATGGAAGGGGTACTTTTAAGATCGAGGGCTGGGTGGATAGCTGAAGGGGAAAAAGTAACGCACTATTTCTGTAACTTAGACATTTTATAAGTAAGAGTGTGGCTAGATTTATTGATAACCATGGCAATATTCTAAATGACCAAATAGAGATTCTTCACGAGTTTCAAGGATTTTATGAATCATAGTACAAAAAATGTGAAGTTGACGACTGTGATTTCAATGAACTCATTGTAAATATTCCACATTTAGACCGTGACGAAGCAAATAATTTAGATGGTGAAATCACGTTGGAGGAGACATGTATAGCATTAAAGAACATGAAGAACAACAAAAGTCCTGGCAGTGATGGTTTCACAACAGAATTTTTTAAGTGTTTTTGGAGCAGAATAGGGTTTTTTTTGTTGTCAGAGCTTTAAATACCGGATTTAGAAGAGGGGAGCTTTCTTGTGTTCAAAGACAGGGACTAATTGTATGTAAACCAAAGGGAGATAAACCAAGACTCTTTGTGAAGAACTGGAGACCAGTCTCGTTGTTAAATGTTGTATATAAAACAGGTCACCGTGTGTAGCCAACCGTTTAAAATGTGTTAGCTGGTCTCATCAATGAGGATCAAACAGGTTTTGTTAAGAATAAATACATAGGGGATAACATTAGGCTCATTTACGACACAATTGCTTATTTAGAAGAACACAACAGGGCTTTTATATTAAACACTAACTTCGAGAAAGCATTCCATTCAATGAGCTGGGATTTTATGTTTAAGTATTGAAAGCGTTTGGATTTCAACAGGGCTTCTGCAAATGGATTGAAACATTCTATAAAAATATCACTCATGTGTCCTTGTTAATGGTCAAGTTTCTAGTTGGTTTGAGATAGACAGCGGATGCAGACAAGGTGATCCACTATCGCCACATTCATTCCTATTATGTGTTGAAATTCTAGCATTAATGATTCGGGAAAATGTAAACATATGTGGAATAGTTATAGATACAGTCGAACATAAGCTTTTTCATTATTCAGAAGACACGGAATTTCTTTTAGCAGGCGACAAAAAATTTGAAACATGTATAAACGTACTGGAAATGTTTTGTCTTATGTCGAGGTTACATATGAATTGTGGAAAAAAAACTAGCGCTGTTTGGTTGGGAAGCTGTAAAAATTCTGCTGTTCGCTATATGGACCATTTAGGTATTGAGTGGAACCCACAAAAATTCAAAATTCTTAGAATCTGGTTTACCAACGATTTGCAAAACTGTGCAGATATTAATCATTCTGAAAAATTAGCGGACGTCAAACATTTGTTCAAGATTTGGGTGAGAAGACAACTAACTCCTTTGAGCAGAGTGGCAGTTTTAAAATCGCTTATCTCTTATCAAAACTCATCCACTTGTGGATATTACTACTTAATCTACCTGCAACTTTTTTTCAGACTTTACAAAGTTACTGTTACAAATTTATGTGGAATAAAAAGCCAGACAAAATAAATAGAAAAAAACTGCTCACAAAAGTATCCACAACGGTGGTCTTGGACTACAAGAATTAAAAACGTTTACTTCTTCCCTAAAATTGACATGGCTGCAAAAAGTTCAGACTACACACCACAAATGGAAAACTATTACATCAGCTAACTTTCCCACTTTTAAGCGATATATTGAGAAATATGGTCCAGAAATACTTTCTTCCTTCTGTAAATCAAATGTATTTTGGACAGAGGTATTTATGGCGTGCAAACAATTTTTCTACAAAGTTAACTTAAGACTTCTTATGAACTCCTTGCGGAAACAGTGTTTTTATACAAACAGAATACAAGTTGGGAAAAAAGAGTGTTTTGGTAAAAGCATGGACCAACAAGGGCATATATTGCATTGCTCATTTTTTGCTTGACAATGGCCAGTTTATTTCTTACGAACAATTTAAACAAAAGTATGATGTAAAAACATTTATTTTGTCACTTTTCTGGTTTTAAAGCAGCTATAATTGAAAATATACCAAAAAAGTCAAAGTTGAAAATAGTAATAAATGTTTTAAATATGCATGTATACAAAAAGTTAACGTCTGTTTGTAAAGGGTCAAGATTATATTATGATATTTTTTTTTTTATAGATAATCATACACACCCGAAAATCTGTATGAACTGGGATATAAAACTGAACGTTGAAAATGACTGGAAAAACGGTTTTCTTTATCTGAGTAAAATTTCTGAATCTTATATATGTGTATGTATATGTATGTATGTATATGTACATATATATGTATATGTATATATATATATATATATATATATATATATATATATATATATATATATATATTAAAAAGTAGGATGGTAAAGGAAGTTTTAAAATCAACAGGTCTGTTTCGAGCGCTCGCTCTCCTCATCCTGAGGAGAGCGAGCGCTCGAAACAGACCTGTTGATTTTAAAACTTCCTTTTACCATCCTACTTTTAATAGATGTTGCTCCCCAAGGGGTTGAGCACTTTAAGAATTTTATTAGGCATTTTAGTGGTATATTTGATATATATATATATATATATAGAGAGAGAGAGAGAGAGAGAGAGAGAGACAAAGACCAATATGTAAAATTTCATATGCACTAGACTTGCCTCATGTGCTCTCTCTCTCTCTCTCTCTCTCTCTCTCTCTCTCTCTCTCTCTCTCTCTCTCTCTCTCTCTCTCTCTCTCTCTCACGTAAAGAGGCTGTAACCGTGTGTCTTAAAAATATAGAATGGTATTGAAGTTGTGTTTGTGTATGGATTCCCTTTTCATCTACCGTTTGTTTGGATTTGTTCTTTTTTTACTCCATTTTTCTAATGTGTTGTACTGTATGGACTTATTTGAATTAATTTTAAAAAAAGATAGGGGCAAATAAATGACAAACAAGGACCGAGTGCATGAACTCTTTGTATGATATACATCGTGAAATTTGCAGGATGTTAATCTTTTCTAATTTGTTTTGCTTCTTTGTATGCATTGCTTCGTTTTTACTTCCCTGCTCCCTCCCCCCTCCCTTCCCATTTATTGAATATTTCATTTTATATCTTCTCATTCACACATTTACACACGAACGCACGCACACATGACCAGACACCCCTGCACACACACACACACACACACACACACACACACACACACACACACACACACACACACACACACACAACACACACACAACACACACACACACACTGATGAAAATGGCGCAGCCGCGGAGCCAATGTGAGTGAGCTCTCCCTCCGGAGGGCGCCACCACGTCGGTCCTACGACAGTGCCTACTAACTTGCAAATAACGGCGACCTCCACACGAACTCACCAACGGCAAAGATGCAGAGAAGAATCGAAACTGAGGTCGTCATGAGTGCAGGGCGTGCAGGGCCAGAGAATTTGTGACTCATCGAGGAGTACAAAGATGATGAAAGTGATGGGACTATATTATTATTATTATTATAT
>JADBJO010001512.1:100000-157500 GCA_016801955.1 Conus betulinus
GGCAAGGCAACGATATAAAACTGGATTACAGCTTGGCCGATCTGATGTGATAAGAAATCTGAAGAATCACTTCAGCAAACAAGAGCAAAGCTACTATACCATAGACCATCTTTCAGATCTGAACATCAAGAGAGGAAGTGGCCGCACATCCAGACTTAAGGGAAGAGCAAGAAACATCACGAAACCAAACATGGGAATCATCTCAAGGCCAACATTGCGAAGACTGCTAGAGATTGGGGCAAATTCATACTGGGCCTTTCCAATAACAGACGCAAAAGACGAAACACACGACAACTGAGATAGACTTTGAATTTCTCAGGGCCCCCAGCGCATACTGTAGACGTGTGTGCGCTGGTTTATGTTCATAGGGGGGGTGATGCCAGCGTGTTAATTAGAGAGTTCATGGACATGAATGTGCAAGCGTTGGTGTGTGCGAGTGTGTGTGTGTGTGAGATAGTGAGAGAGTGTGTGTGTGTGTGTGTGTGTGTGTGTGTGTGTGTGTGTGTGTGTGTGTGTGTGTGTGTGTGTGTGTGTGTGTGTGTGTGTGTGTGTTCATCAGTTGGGTGATGCCAGCGTGTTAATTAGAGAGTCCACGGACATAAGTGGGCAAGCGTTGGTGTGTGAGTGTGTGTGTGTGTGTGTGTGTGTGTGTGTGTGTGTGTGTGTGTGTGTGTGTGTGTGTATGTGTGTGTGTGTGTGTGTGTGTGTGTGTGAGAGAGAGAGAGAGAGAGAGAGAGAGAGAGAGAGAGAGAGAGAGTGTGTGTGTGTGTGTGTGTGTGTGTGTGTGTGTGTGTGTGTGTGTGTGTGTGTGTGTGTGTGTTCATCAGTTGGGTGATGCCAGCGTAATTAGAGTCCACACGGACATAAGTGGGCAAGCGTTGGTGTGTGAGTGTGTGTGTGTGTGTGTGTGTGTGTGTGAGAGAGAGAGAGAGAGAGAGAGAGAGAGAGAGAGAGAGAGAGAGAGAGAGAGAGCGAGAGAGAGTGTGTGTGTGTGTGTGTGTGTGTGTGTGTGTGTGTGTGTGTGTGTGTGTGTGTACATATAAAACACACACAAATATACACAGATATATGTACACGTATATATGCAGATACATTTGTGTGCTCACAGAAACTCACAAATTACACACACACACACACACACACACACACACACACACACACACACACACACACACACACACACATGCACGCGCACTTCTGCACACGCACACACACATGAAGTCATTTATCTTCTCTCTAATTCAGCGCACGATGGGCGTTGAATGAATACGCCCATCTTTCAAAAGCGAGAGAGAGAGAGAGAGAGAGAGAGAGAGAGAGAGAGAGAGAGAGAGAGAGAGGGTGGGGGGTGGGGATGGGGAGGGAAAGACAGATGTGAAGGGGAGGAGGGGTGTCAGCCAACAGCAAAGGTCTCTGCACAGCAGGATCAGTCACCAGCCAAAGAGAGAGATCAACTATTAGATAAGTTAAATCTTCAAATGGGACTTCAATTCAGTTCATCCAGAGCTTCCCCTCACTCAATTTCAGATCTTTGCCAATTCATTACTATAATGATGGAAGAATTGTTAACCTGCACATGTTTTCCCCCACTACTTACACTACTTAATTGTTCAGCATTATATATATATATATATGGTATATAAATAGGTAGCAGACAGAAAAGTAGATGGATAGATAGATAGTAGGTAGGTAGGTAGATACTCAAACTCGGATAGTTTAATTGCAAAGTCTGCTGACCTTTCTGCAATGAGGTCAAGAACAAAAATAGAACACACATGCGCTCAGTGCATACACTAAACATTATGAAAGAAAATATTTGCACAACAAAATGATCTTTCTGAAATTACTCTGGCATTTGTGTGCTAACTGATAGCAGTTCTCTCTTCGTTTTAGTGCTTTAAAGATGTTCATAGCTACAGAGCAAGTTACAATTCTCTTTTCATTTTGCAGTAAAAGAAGCAATGGTAGGTAAATAGATAGATAGATAGATAGTTGGATGGATGGATAGATTCATAGATAGATATGTAAAGGGCATGATTCTGCCCAACTCTTGAGAACAGAGAGTTTGCAGTGGTTAATCCATCAACCGTGGGATGGGATCGCAATGAGGGGTAACGTAGCTGGTAGGTTGGAATGCGAGTTAAGTGGCTGGTCATTTGGCAGACAGTTTGGCTATGGCTGGTCTGGGCAGACTGGTTTAGAAGAGACAGCCATTGGACTTCAGCCATATCGTAATTGGTGTTGCTTTTGTTGAGGAGGTCTTGAGCCTCTCTTTGACCATGGCTGGTCTGATTGGCTTGGTTTGAAAGACTAATTATAGGCCGAGGAGACAGCCCTGGGAGACTGTAGAGCTGTAGTTGGTGATGTCGTTGCTGAGGTGGACTTGAGATTTTAGAGAGGTAAATTTCCACAGGTGGGAGTCGTTGGCGATGGAGTTGACTCACACTGGATTTTTGCCCTAGATACGGAGTCTAGCGGGTCTGTCTTGATGTCCCTCTGCACTCCTCCAGATCCAACCACTCACATGACGGTCGGCCCTGTTGTTTGTCGGGCCGTGTGGGATAGAATGTCAGTTCGAGAGCAGCCGGACGAATCCGGATCTGAACTCATTAGACTCTTCTAATATGGTTTTCATTGTGACTCAGGCGTGGCGATGGCCACAAAGGGGAGTTTCAGGAAAGATCTTGTTGAAAGGGGCTGGAAGGCCTGTATACTCCCACCGTCCTGGCACTAAGGCCATTTTTTTCACTGAGGACAGTGTGGTGACGCTGATTCTGTTTATTCAGGTGTTTATGAATATAAAGGGCTGAAAAGCAACAGCCATTGTAGGGCCAGGGGTAGGCCTAACGGGTGAAAGGTGAGGAGCTGCAGCATGTAGCACGCACTGTCCTGAGGTCAGTCTGATTTGAAACAAAAGAGGAAACCAACTAGCTGGTATTGATGTGGAAGACGATTATGTCAGCTCGCTCTCTTCCCCATCTCATACTCCTCTTCCCTCTTTTTCTCTACTTCCCTATTCACTTTACAGATAGATAGATAGGTAGAGACAGATCGATGGGTGGATGGATGGATGGACGGACGGACGGATAGATAGATAGAGATAGATAGATAGATAGATAGATAGATAGATAGATAGATAGATAGATAGATATAGATAGAGAGATAGATAAACAGATACATACACATACATACTTATGTATGGGTACATATAAACCCACATGCTATGCACCAGAATGTCCCACAAAGGTCTGTGAGGCCCTTAAGCAACTGAACCTTTGCGCCGCTTGGAGCGAACCAGGGTGTCGACGGGAAATTTGGGACAGGAGGTGGAAGAGGGAGGGATTCGCGAGGAGGAGGGCAGCTTGGCTCAGTGGACAAAACATGGTTCTTTTGATCCGTGGGTTCCATGTTCAATCCCCGCTTAAGGACAGCTAGATTAAGAGAGATTTGTCTCCTATGTCTGAGCCGACGCCGTCCCCCACCCACTCTGATCCTCCGGATGAAGATTGAACCCGAGCGTCCAAAGTGTGAACGCTTAAAGTAGAAGTAAAAGAAAAGAAAACAGGCAGGTCGGTCTTCAAATCTCATACCTTTAGCAGAAAATCCCCCCGCCCCACTTCCATCAACCCCTCCCTCCATACCCTTCCTTTCTTCTCAACCACCATCCCCTATCCGGACCCTGTTCTCCGTCTATGTAAACCACCACCCCCGTCCTCCCTCCTTCCCCTCCTTCTTCTCTGTTCCGCCCTTATTCTTTCCTCGTCCCCTTCCCCCTTTCCCATCCTCTTTCCTTTTCCCCTGTCCCACCCTCTCCCTTCTCCTAACCACCGTTCCTCACTCCCCCTCCCCCTCACTCCCCGTCTCCATTCTCCCCTTCCTCATCATCCCTCCCCCCGCCCCTCGTCTGCACATCTTCCACCTGAACATCATGCTTTCCCTTTGACCTGGTCTGAACTCCTTGAATTTACAACAACAACAACAACAACAACACAGAAAAAGAAGGTATCAGCACCCAAGATTTCGCAAGGGACATTTCGATGTCCAGTGCGACGTTCTCAGTTCACCAAGCTATTCCAACAGTCTCTATAAGTAAGGTGTTTTATTCATCTTCACTGAGCTATTCCAACAGTCTCTATAAGTAAGGTGTTTTTATTCATCTCCACTGAGCTATTCCAACAGTCTCTATAAGTAAGGTGTTTTTATTCATCTCCACTGAGCTATTCCAACAGTCTCTATAAGTAAGGCGTTTTTATTCATCTCCACTGAGCTATTCCAACAGTCTCTATAAGTAAGGTGTTTTTATTCATCTCCACTGAGCTATTCCAACAGTCTCTATAAGTAAGGTGTTTTTATTCATCTCCACTGAGCTATTCAAACAGTCTCTATAAGTAAGGTGTTTTTATTCATCTTCACTGAGCTATTCCAACAGTCTCTATAAGTAAGGTGTTTTTATTCATCTTCACTGAGCTATTCCAACAGTTTCTAAGTAAGGTGTTTTTTTTTGTTTTTTTTTTTTTTAATCTTCTCTGAGCTATTCCGACAGTCTCTAAGTTAGGAGGTTTATCAATTCTCACCGAGCTGTTCGAACAGTAAGGCGTTTTTATTAATCGACATAAACGGCAGCGGCGCGGCGTCTGTTGACTCGCTTCAAATGCCGACATCGCTTAGCTTGGACATAATCATAGTCGCAGAGCTGGACCGATTTTGATCAGGCCAGTATTCTGATGAGTCGCCATGCTAATTTTGGTGAAAATCCGGTGAACACCGTAGATTTTTGCGTACAACAGAGATATACAGGGCGCGGACACATAGAGGAACAGAACGCGTTCTACATATCAGATTAGGTCATCGTGTAATTCTGAGAAACTTGACATCAGAGAAAAAGACACATGATGTCGTGTTAGGACAGTATCACTGGAGATCGAACGGGATACTTTAGGTGGGGGAAACAATGGCCGTATATGCAGCAAAAATATATCTTTCTCACCCTCTTGAGAGCCCCAGATTAAAGAAGATTTTGTCTCCTGAGTCAACATTAAGGTTTTTATCCCCTCGCGCCATTCTTTGAGGAGGCTTTTGAGCGAAGATCCAATGTATAAACACATGCTTTGGAAACAGAAAGAAAGAAAAGAAAAGAAAAAAAAAAAAACAAAACAAAAAAACAAACAAACAAAAAAAACCGAAATGAAATGAAAACGTTCAGGCATGCTAAATCCTATATCATCTTCCGTAAAAGACAAGCCCCACTCCCTTCCTTCACAGGACACCTTCCTCCTCCCTCTCACACCTCGTCCCAACCCCGCTCCTCCAACATGTCAATCCCTGTTCCACCTCCTCCCCCCTCCTCCCCGTCCCCCGACTCCTCTCATTCCCTTCGTCTCCCCTCCCCCTTTCCCCCATCCATCCTGTCTCCATCTCACCCTTCCCCTTTCCCTATTACCCTCTGCCCCTGACTCCTCCTCCTCCCTTCCACCGTTCTCCCTTCCCCTCCGCCCACTTCTCGCCACCTTCCCTTCTTCCCCGTCTCCCGTCCCTCCTTACCCCTGTATGGATATTTCATCTGGACAATATACATAGGAACAGAACGGGTACCTTAAAGATAAAAGGTAACATTGGCAAAAATTATCTAAATGTTCGATAGTAAACCTTGCTTCCCAGGAAGAAAGGAGAGGAAGATATCCTCCGTCAAGTAAAGGATCATACTAGCACCATGACATGGGAGCTTTATACTATAATTATTATTGTCATTATTATTATCATTATTGTTGTTGTTATTATCATCATTATCATCATCATCATTATATCATTATTATTATTATTATCATTATCATTATTATCATTAGTATTATTATTAGTACTATTGTTGTTATTCTTCTTATTATTATCATTATTATATTTCTATCACTATTATCATTATTATTACCATTATCACCATCATCATCATTGCTGTTGTTGTTTTTGTTGTAATGATCAGTATTATTATCGTTCTTAGCAGCAGCAGCAGCAGCAGCAGCTGCAGCAGCAACAGCAGCAGCAACAGCAGCAGCAGCAGCAGTAGTAGCAGTAGTAGTTTTGTTATTATTATTATTACTATTATTATAATTATTATCATTATCATTATTATCATTTTTCTTTCTTCTTCTTCTTCTTCTTCTCATCATCATCATCATCATCATCATCATCATCACCATCATTATCATCATCATCATCATCATTATTGCTATTTTTATTATGATTGTCGTTGATGTTGCTGTTATTGCTGTTATTATTATCGTTAGTAGTAGTAGTAGTGGTAGTAGTAGTAGTAGTAGTAGCAGCAGTAGTAGTAGTAGTAGTAATAGTAGTAGTAGTAGTAGTAGTAGTAGGAGGAGGAGGAGGAGGAGGAGGAGGAGAGGAGGAGGAGGAGGAGGAGGAATATTCTTTATTCTTATTTTTTATTATCATCATCATTATTGTTGCTGTTGTTGCTGGCATCATCATCATCATCATCATCATCATCTCATCACTATATTTGTTGTGGATGTCGTTGTTTCTATTATTATTATTATTCTTATTGTTGTTGTTGTTGTTATCATCATCATCATCATCATCATCATCATCATCATCATCATCATCATTATTATTATTATTATTATTATTACTGTCATTATCATCATCATCATCATTGTTACAATTGTTATTGTTATTATAATAATACTTATTATTATCATCATTATTATTATTTTCTATCATCATTCTTATTTTCTATCGTTACTGTTGTTATTATTATTATCATTTATCATTATTATCATTATTACTATTATTAGCATTATTATTATCACGAGTACTTTATAGCGCGCCTATCCTTGGTTTGAGACCAAGCTGTGAGTGTTGTACCATCCACATTTTCTTTTACACAAGGGTTGCCTACCTGGGCAGAGACCTGAAGAGCTACCTGCTGGCGCTACATTCAGTCGTTTCCCATATCATTGGGTCTATCAAGCAACCAGTTTTTCTTAATGTTTTCATTCCACTGGTGCATGCTACGCATTTACGTGTCATCCATACATATCAACGGCCAAACTAGCCTTTCTCCTCCGAAAGCTGCTGATGGCATTTTTACGAGTTTATATGTGCGTTCAGACACAGAACTTCGTTTATAGTCTCACTCAGATTTCGGGGGACAGTGGAGTCAGAACAGATTTTAACTCCGAGGGAAAATACCTATGTACCGAGACCCCCCAGGGTGATTCGAACCCCCAACCCTAGGATCACGAGTCTGGCGCTCTACAAACCGAGCTATTCCGACCTCCTAAGACGATGATAGCTGTATTGTCCATGAGCAAACCATCGAGACTAGAAACGTCAGTTCTTGTCGCTGGTATCTCCGAGAATCACAACTGTTTTACTCAGGATTAGAGTTGTCTTTCCTGAAGATCGCAGCTGTTCTCTCTGTTTTCCCTAAGACAATGAATTTCCGGGTTTTCGGTCAGTTTCATGATTGCTTTTCCAATTTTGTCCAGGTATTATTGGCATTACTACGCGGACTGCGAAATTGGGACGGTCGAAATAGGGATCAGAACTGTTTATTTACCTATTTTAGCTGCACTCCTTAGGAGGATAATTCTTGTTTTCCGAGATATAAGAGGGAGAATGCTTGTGAGCCTCAAGGTTAGCGTTTTGTAACTATCTTAGCGGTCACAACAGTAACAGCAGCAGCAGCAGCAGCAACAACAACAACAGCAGCAACAGAAACAAAAACTGGTCTGATCACCAGAGAAACAGAAGAACACAGTTATTATCCTAAGCACACAAAAAAAACCTACAAACAAACAAACCAACAAAAACATACAGACAAATGGCAGGGATAACAGGTGACTTCCTTCTGTTATTATCCTAACCAAAAAAACAAACAACCAAACAAAAACAAAAACAACAACAAAACATCCAGAAAGGTGAGAGGAGGAGTGATATCTGACTTCTCTATTATTTCTATATTCCTGACGGACAGGGTGAACTAGCATATTACTTTGAGCTAGCTGCTTCTGTAACTAACCCCATGATAAATTAGATATCTAAGTTTAGCAGAGAAAAAAATAGCTATCTTAAAAGAGCGATAGCACGTGGTTACTCAAGAAAAAAAAAAAACTTTTGTTTTCATATTTTAATTTTTTGTTCTTTAAAAGACAAACACGGCGCTCGAAAGCATACGTGCATACGCGTGCAAGCATGCACGCAGTCACGCACACAGAATACACGCACGCACACTCATAACAAACAAGCACGCACTTAAGCCCGCACTTGCTCACGCGAACACACACACACACACACACACACACACACACACACACACACACACACACACACACACACACACACGCACGCACGCACGCACGCACGCACGCACGCACACACGCACGCACACATACACACACACACACACAAAATTCGTGTGCGCACGCACGCACACACACACACACACACACACACACACACACACACACACACAAGTGTGTGTGTGTGTGTGTGTGTGTGTGTGTGTGTGTGTGTGTGTGTGTGTGTGTGTGTGTGTGTGTAGGAGCACGCGCGTGTGCATGTGTTTATGTTTCGTCATAATTATATATATGTGTGTGTATGTATATGTATGCATATGTGTGTATATATATACATGCGTATGTATGCATGTATATGTATATATGTATGTGAGAAAAGGAAAAGACAGTTTGGAGTTGGTGCTTGTGAAAGTGTTGCATCTCGCTGGACTGTGGTGGGAAGTCACTTACTGAAAGAAGATAATTAATTTGTATTTGTTGTGGACAGTTGCTTCAGGCCACTGCTGCAGCGAATTGTATCATATTGTTATAGTGTTGTATGTGTTGAGAATACACAAACATTATCTTTTCCTGCTTTCTCAGAACGAACACGTTTCTGTGTTAAAACGTTTATAGATAGAAATATTGCCTATTCGCACTTTGATTGTGATTTTCACTTATTTTCGCTTTTCGCTTTTGATTAATATAAATTATATTAGTCTTTTCCTTGTATATTGTTTCATTTTGCTTAGACTGACTATAAGACTTGCTCGGGGCCTCGGAATCTTTGCTCAGGGCTCGAGCGAGTGTGTGTGTGTGTACATATATATATATATATATATATATATATATATATATATATATATATATATATATATATATATATATATATTCTTTTAAAATTCGATTTCACTTTTTGTTATATATAGTTAAAATTTAAGAAAACTATTCTTCACTAAGTCCACAACTAACTGCAACATGTCGTTAACTTTGGACACATGGCCTACTAAACAGGGACTCTGAATAGGCTATTTGAATATCAACAACTCAAGAAATAAACAAGACGATGTTGCAACTATTCTCCATAACAGTGGTAGCAGCCTTCATTTATTTTGTTTTGCGGAATCCCGTTTGTCCTCAGAAATAACAGATGCTGATATGAGCATACTGGGATATAAAATAATTAGACTTGATCCGTGCAAACCTAAAAGTACAGGCTACTTTTGTACCTAGCATCTTCATTAAACTGTAAAAAACTAAACAGCCTTGAAAACTATGGGCTTGAATCTGTATGGATTGAAATCAGTATGAAAAACAATAAACCACTTATTATAAGATTTTTATACAGAAATCCATCTGAAACTTTGGACTGGCAAGATAAATTTCAGGTTCTCATGGATGAAGTAACAATGCTAAGCTTTGAAAACTATTATTTTTGGAGACTTTAATATAGATTTAATGAAACCTAAACCCAAGTGGCATCAAAACTACACCTTACACGGTCTTGAACAACTTATTGACATACCAACCCGTATAACTGAACAGTCAAGTACCTTAATAGATCACACTTATACAAACACAAAACAGTCCAGCACTGAAGTATATGCTCTCCGCCATGTGGATGTAGCGATCATAATCCCGTTTGTCTGACGTGGTTCAAAAACCGTATAAAAAAATTCCAAAAGTAGGGCACAAGATAATATATTATAGGAGCTTTAGAAACTTCAAGGAAGAAGATTTCCTTTCAGACCTTGCCACAGCACAATTGGAATATATATACCAAATAAGAGATCCTGATGATGCAACTGAATTCTGGATTAACATTTATTTCTGTGTATAACAAACATGCTTCATTCATCAAAAAAAAAGAGAGTCAGACAAGAAACAAAACCACCGTGGATAACAAAGAAATAGATATCGAAATTAACATAAGAAATCAGTTAAGCAATGCCGGAACAAATAAAGAATTCCGTAAACAAAGAAATAAGGTAAACTCAATGAAACGTAAATCTAAGCGTAATTACTTTCAAAAGATGTTATTTCTACAAAGGATTCACGTCAGATTTGGAAAGCCATTAACATGTTGAATAATAAACAAGTCTCAAGAAATCAGGAAATTATCACAGATGTAACTGCACATCAATTAAACAACCATTTTGCTAGTATCAAAGAAAAAATTATATCACACGATAGGTCCAATGAAAATGACCTTGAGCATTTAAAACACTACCTTGATTTAAAAGATATTAAATTTTCTTTACCTTCCCAACCAATGACTGTTATGGACGACTAGTAAAAATATTTCATCTTTAAAAAAAATCAAGTACACGCGATTTAGATTGTTTAGATGCAAAAATACTAAAGATTTCGTGTCCAATAAGTACTGATACACTAACGTATTTATACAATTTATGCATAGAGAAACAAACCTTCCCTTGAGATTTAAGGAAGCTAAAGTAATTCCACTTTATAAATCTGGCGATAAGTCAATTCCATCAAACTATAGACCAATTTCTATTTTATCTGCTTTATCTAAACCTATTGAAAAACACTTGCAAAATTGACTGTATTCTTACCTTACTAAAAACAATTTACTCCACGACGATCAATCTGGTTTCCGTAAAAATCATTCCTGTCATACAACCCTTGTGCAGCTTATTGATAGCCTCTTATGTAGTATAAATGAAAATAAATTTACTGGTATTCTTTTTATAGACTTTGAAAAAGCTTTTGATGTAATAAATCGTTCTCTCCTGTTGCGTAAACTGGAACTCTACAAATTAACTCCCAGAATTCATAAATCTCATGTCCTCATTTCTATGTAATAGGAAACAGTCAGTAACAGTCAACAATAAAACGTCAAACTTAATGTCTATCAAATATGGAGCACCACAAGGCTCTGTATTGGGCCCTCTACTGTTTACTGTCTACGTCAATGATTTACCTTATTTTCTTGAAAGTAAATGCGAAATGTTTGCCGATAATACATCTCTTCATTCCAGTGATTCAGATCCATATAGATTAGCTAGTAAACTCCAAAATGATGTTAAAAAACTTATCGAATGGACTCAGTTGAATCATATGTCCTGAAATGCAAGCAAAACCAAGTGCATTTTTGTATGTGCCCGACAAAAAAGACAAAAGATGAAGTCAAAATTTCCACCATTGTTTATATCTGACCTAAAAATTGAAGAAGTCAACTCACATAAAATACTAGGAGTAATAATAGATAAGATTTTTAACATGGATCGACCACATAACGTCAATGGGGAAATGTCTCTCAAAAGAATTACTTCAATTAGCCAAGATTAGGAACTTCCTGGACACCCATTCTCCAAAGCTCTTTTTCTGTGCTCATATTCTATCAATCATTGATTATGCATCAACCCTATGGGATAACTGCAGTGAAACCAACTTGAAAATTACTCATCGATTGTATAAAAGAGCATTAAAATTAGTGTTACTAAAATCAAGCACCCTAACAACAGAAGACTGTAAACAACTTAATATGTTAACCTTCTACAACAGACTTTTGTTCAATAAGGCAGTATGCATGCATAATGTTACAAACGGATATGCACCTAAAAAGATAAGAGATTCATTTACAACTAACACTTATAGACATAGTAATTTATTATCCTTTCCTAGACCAAGAAATAATCTTTATAAATCTAGTCTTTTTGTACTCTGGTGGAAATGTATGAAACAAGCTACCAATCACTTTGAAAAACAAAAAGAACAAAAATCAGTTTAAGAAAAATATGAAAAAGCATCTCATGGATGGTTAGCAATCAATGATTTCACCCCCACCACCTCCCTCGCCCTTTTCCGCTGATTTTCACTCTTTGTATTTCTTCGTTTTCATTATTTTATTATTCAAGTTTCTTTGTTTTGTTATGATGGCTTGATGTAAAAAAAATGTAAAAAAGCAGTTTCTCTGCTTATTCAATGTTCCATCTGGAAATAAATTTTGACTTTGACTCTCTCTCTCTCTCTTTCTGTTTCTGTCTTTGTCTCTCTGCCTCTCTCTGTCTCTGTCTTCCTCTGTCTCTGTCTGTCTGTCTGTCTGTCTGTCTCCACCACACACACACACACACACACACACACACACACACACACACACACACACACACACACACACGCACACACACACGAGTAGCAAACAGAAAGCTATTGTTCCTTGTAGGCCAGTACATGGTATAGCTTCTTGTTGACGTTAACAATACGACACACACACAACGGAGGAAGGTTTTGTTTGTTTGTTTTTTTTTCTCCCAAAATTGATACGGTCTAGACATGCTGCGTTGATGTCCATATGATCTTGCAACTTTTCGATTAGATCTCCTATTATTGACCAGAAAACGAAGCCATTCTTTTAAGACTGGCAAAAATCATGTATGAAGTATCCAAAATTCTACGTATTCCAATATCTCTGGTTGTGTACAGTTGTTGTGATGTTTGTTTTATAGCTTTTTCCCCAATGACAACATTTTATGCATTATGGCGCTTAACATAGTTTTAGAATAGTTCTTACTATCTATTCCTGTAATGCTTTTTTTACTACTACTCAGCTGTTAGTATCAGACCCACTTGCGAGGACTTTTCAAGTAAATGTGTTCGTGCTCTCTCTCTCTCTCTCTCTCTCTCTCTCTCTCTCTCTCTCTCTCTCTCTCTCTCTCTCTCTCTCTCTTTATGTTCTCTTCTCTGCCTCTGTGTCTCTCTCTGTCCCTTTCTGTCTCTCTCTCTCTCTCCCTTTCTGTCTGTCTCTCTCTGTCTGTCTTTCTTTGTCTCTGTCTGTCTCTCTTGTGTCTGTCCGTCTCTCTCTCTCTTTGTGTCTCCGTCTCTCTGGCTGTCTGTCTGTCTGTCTGTCTCTCTCTCTCTCTCTCTCTCTCTCTCTCTCTCTCTCTCTCTCTCTCTCTCTCTCTCTCTCTCTCTCCCCAGAGAGCCGCCCGAGTCCAAGAACGGAAGAACAAACATGATCGCTGTCAAATACGAAACGTCATCCTTTCTGTATTCTTGGTCTTTACTTTTCTTTGTGAATGATGTTTCCATCGCCTGTTCTTATCGCAGATGTATGAGTGTGTGTGTGTGTGTGTGGGTGGGTGGGTGGGGGGGGGGGGGGGGGGGGGGGGAGACACAAATGGCATTGAAATAATACTTCAAATAAGGTGAAAGAAAAGAAGTATATAATTAAGAAAATACACGTAGGATTAACTCGCTACACAGCATGAATAAGTTAGATAATTACAACTAGAAACGAGAAATGAAAATCATTATGCTTTCCGGTGTACCTGCCCTCTGAAAATTTGACTTCTGAAGGACACAGCCCTCCTTCGCCGCTACAGCGAAACTGGCAACGCAGTAGCAGCATTACCAACAACAGCATCAAGCACTTCTACAACAAGAACAACACGTCAGACTGAAAATCTACAAAGTTTGTGAGCATGATGATGGTGGTGGACATTATATAAAAGACGAGATAAAAAAAAAAAGAAACAAGAACAAGAGAAAATACCAAACCACCAACCGTATTTTTCCCCACGAACAATGATTACAATGACGAGAAATACATAAATCGATAATAGCTACTAACAACATACAAAAGTGTACATTGGCATACAAGGGTATATCAAGGGAGTATATGACACACGATACAAGCAGTTGGCCCAGGCATCAAGCAATACTGTGGGTTTGTAAACTACACTGGTGTGACCCGCAACTACCCCAAAACCTGTTGCTAGACAGGTAAACTGCTGATGGCAAATTGAACCCTAAGCACTTACCTTCGATCGAAGACACAGGTGAGTTGAATCACAACTCTTCTTTTTTCTTTCTTTCTTTCTTTGCATCTTCGTCTGGGTCTTCTTCCTTTGCTTCTTCTTCTTCTTTTCCCCCCTCCTCTTCTTCCTCCTCCTCCTTTTGTTCTTTCTCTGCGTCTTCTCCTTCTCCTCCTTCTTCTTCTCCTTCTCCCCTTGTCCTCCTCTTCCTCTCCTCTTTTCTTTTTTCATTCATTCATTCATTCATTCATTCATTCATTCATTCATTCATTCTTTTTCTTTCTTTCTTTCTTTCTATCCTGTCAATAAATGCTCTTACAGAGAGAAAAAAGAAAAAATGTGGAAAAAATCAGTGATTCTAAAAGGCATTCTGCTGTTGCCATGAACTGTTGTGGATGTAACTCATTGCCTTTCTGAAATTTCTTTTTTGGGGGTCAATGACAAAAAAGCAAACAAAAGACAAAGAAACAAAAATCCTTTACCAAAAATGACTGATCTGAAAAGAAACATTTTCTATGTCTCTGAAACGTCCTTTCAAATCAGTATATTAATCTGATGATGTCGTTAGATGTACATTTTCGTCGCTCAGACAGGCACTCGCGTCCTTTGCGACTTGGACAAAATCAGCACATTTGAATTTTTTGTCTATGACGCAGGTGTTTCATATTCTTACCGATCAAACTGTCTTCCTCAGGTTTCCTAATCACTTCAACGTAAAGTCTCTTGTCAGTCTAAAGTTGAAAATGAACCTTCAACTCATAGATCCCTTTCAACAGCATAATGATATTCTTCCTAAACCACCAGAGGAGTACACCCATAGGTACGACATGTATCACTTAGAAAAAAAAAATGATGAAAGTAATAATCATAGCGCGTTCCCTCTAAACCGATTGTTATTATCGCTATGTTTTTTTTCCCATTTAGATGAAAAGATTCATCATTTGCACACATTGGTAAGGGAAACTTCAAACTGGGGATAGACAATTATTGTATTCTCAGGCCATTCACCTTAAGACAGTCAAATAGGCAATAGATACAAATCATGAAGATGTATATTTAGTTCTCTTTTTCAAAGCAGTCATTGTAGAATATTTTGTTTTTCGGTTATCTATTTTCCTAATTTCGTCGTTTTCTGTTGTTGTTATTGTTGTTGTTGTTGTTAACTTTAAGTCCGTAGAAAATTGTTTTCGTTTTACAAGCATTTGTAGTACGTTAAAATTGCTACATTTTGTACCTTCACCATCATCACCCCCCCATCTTCCCAATTCTCTCTCCCACCATCTTCCTTTCGAGCCCATCTCCATTTCAATCGCTGTCTTTCTTTGGTGACGTGTGCTGTGCTCGGACTCAGATTTTTTTTTTCATTTATATCAGCTGCATTTCGTTTTAAAACTACACAGTAAATTGTTCTCCCTGGTATGTGAATCTTGAAATGTGGTCTTAGGATTAACTTCATGTTGTTATTTCTTTCATTCATTTTTTTTTATTTTTTCATTTATCTATCATTGTATCTATCTCGTTTTCTACTTATCTATTCATTTTACGTATACTCGAGTACGAGTAGAAAGAAGAAAGAAAAAATTACAAAGATTGTTCTTATTTGATTTTCCCCCACTCCCCCCCCCCTCCCCCACCTCCTTTTCTTTTTCTACTTGGTCTTGTTCAATAGGTTACAAAAGATTCCAGTTTTGTTTTGTCTGTTTTGTTTTTTATTTGTATATATGTTTGTTTGCTTATTTGTTTGTCTTTCGGGGAGGGGAGTTTCTTGTCCACCCCTTCCTCCTCCTCTTCCTCTCCTTCTCCTCCTACTCCTCTTTCCCCTCCTTTTCTTTTTTTCTTCTCCTTCTCTATATCTTTGTCATGAGTCGGCCGAATGTTCACCCGTCCTTTAGGCAAATTAAGTGATGTTTCCTGGGTTCTTCAAGTGTGCAAACTCAGGCATTACCGGAGGGGAATACTCCGAGTCGTACACTGAAGGAGGGAGAGTTACTTAAAGAGAGTTACTGGGAAGTGATTTGCATGTCCTGGGGGATAGTAACAAGTACATGTCGACCTGCAGGTCCTCGGTCGGGGAGAGGGTCCACCTCCACCACCGGCTATTCACTGGGTTCTCCAGTGGCCTGAGGGGGGTGATCGTGGGAGGCGACCGTCACGGTTCAGTGACCGTCGGCCTGCAGGCAGGGCACAGTGACCATTCAGCTGTTCCTGTCCAGAGGGAGAAAACACGGGGAAGTTTCGGCCTGTTGAGTACGTTGCACCTTGTTGTCTATAGAGTGTAGTAGAAAAGAAACTCGTGGAGAGTGTGGCAGCAGAGTCCTCAGAAGAGAAGCCCCCTTCAAGCAAGTGTCTTGGCCCTTATCTCCTGACACTCTAGGGTGGTTGGGCCACACCAGTTCATGACTCCGGTTGTCCCTCTGCTGCCCCCTTTTTTCCCATCTTGGGACGAGCCATGGCTGGGATTCGAACCCATGACCCTATTACATGCCATTTTCCATTTATGACTCGCACTCTAACTACTGAGCCACTGGGGCACCTGATATTTGTAGGGAAGTTTAGGCTATATGAAGTTCACTTTTGTTCCTCCTTCATCAGATCAAGCTTGAACACCTTTCTGCCACTTCTGCCATTGCTTTCAGGGCTCTGGTTTTTTCACTCCCTGCAAATGAGAACTGTTTCATGAGGCTTTATGCAGACGTTCCTACAAACCCCCTAGCTCCAATTTCTGCAGTGAGGACTTTGACCTGATAGCCTTCTGTCCTCAGGTTGTTTGCCAGATCAGCATAGTTTACAGTCTTGTAGATTTGAGCTGCCTCCATTCTGTTCTTATATGGTACCATGAGCTCGATCATGATCAGCTGCTTGGTTGACTGAGAGTGGACTACTATGTCTGGTCTCATGCCACTCTTGCTGATGATCTCTGGGTGACTCTTCCATTCTGGGAGGTCTGCAGTGCACTCCCAGTCATCTGCCACATCCAGCAGACTCTGCCTACATGTTCCGAGTGGCACTGTTGTTCTTGGCCATAATTTGCTACCTCCTGCCGTGAAGAATGTTGCGGGTGCTTTTGGAATCCTGATTTTCCCTTTTATGGTGTTGGTACTAGCCCAGACTACTTGTACAATCTCTTTGAGCACTTGGTTGTGCCTCCATGTGTACCTTCCTGAGCCATGGCTACTTTACAAGAGCTTAGGACATGTTCCATTGTTTGTTTTTCATGGCAGAGGGGGCATGCAGGATCGTCTGTTTTTCCCTACTTCACCAGGGTTGCATTTGAGGGCAGAAGGTCATATTGCACGTCTGAGAATGAAGCTGATCCTGAGAGGGGCCATGTGCCAAATATCATTCCAAGTAAGACTTCTTTGGAGTGCATTCTCCCACACGTTGTCCATTGCACTTGCTGGATTTGCTGGACTGCTTTTTTTGACTCTTTTTTGGGTCTTCTCTCTTTTCTCATCTCCTGAATCATCATGTCTCTTTTGGCTTTTCCTTTGGCCTTTGACCACCATTCAGTTTTGGTCACCCCCAGTTCTTGTCTGTTGGTCTGTGGGTGTCCTGTTATTTTCTCTGATCTTGAGACTTTCTTTTGCAGAATCCATCGCCTCTTGAACTTTCCATTTTCTGCTGTCTTCAGCTGGAGCTTGACTGCCTCTACCACCTTGTCTCCTGAGTCCTCCAGCATGCTTTGAAGTCTGATCTTCCCTGCTTTGTATTCCTCCAGGATGGATTTCAGTGGTAGTTTCAGCTTTGCTTGGCGACAGTACAGCGCTATGTCAGTCAGACAGGGTGGGACACCAAGCCATTTACTTGTGAACGTGTTGATTTTGGCTTCCATTGCTTCCACTATGCTGGTGCAGATGTCGTATATCATCAGAGGCCATAGGAGCTTTGGTATCAGCATGAACTGCAGACACCAGACCTTGTATTTGCCAGGGACCCCACACTGATCAATGGTCTCCAAGCCTTCTTCCGACATCTGTTTGGTTTTCTTTTGCTCTTTGTGTGTCTTTCAGTGTATCATCATACCATCTTCCAAGGCTCTTGACTGGCTCTTCTGTGATGGTGGAATGGCCTGTTGGCAACACTGAAGACCACAGATTCGGCCACTTTTCCTTTCCTCAGTGAGAGACTCAGTGGTTTCTTTGGCTTGTACTTCATTCTGGATGAAGCAACTATGTCATCCAGCCTCTCCAGCACATGGCGTGTCTCGTCTTCTTTGGATGAAATTACTGTAGTGTCATCCATGAAGGCCTTGAGAGGGGGCATTTGTATCCAACAACAAGGTTTGTTTGTCTTGTGTTACTCGTTGCAGCTTTCAAGATGAAGGAGAAGAAAATGGTGGAAGAGTGCACTCACCAGGGTTTGAGTATGGTGATCAGGGGAACAGGAAGGAATCCAAACAAGCTTTCTGCTCATAGAGCTGTCATCAGGCTTAGAGTTAGTGGGTGACAGAGACAGATCTTATATGAGGACTGGCAATAAAAAGAAGAAGGAATGAACAGAGCTCAGAGACAAAATGAAGTTAACTGGTCAGAGTATATTTTCTTCAGATGCTGCTCCATAGCCGTCTCTACATGTGGCATACACAATGTCCCCATATATGGCTCTGGCTTTGTTGACCACCTTCTTGATTTCCGCCAACGTTGATGGCTTGTCATTGAACTGTTCCTCAAGGTTGGTTAGCCACACCAGACCTTGAATGTCGAGTGGTGCTTTGCTCTGTGAGTCAGAGTATATTTTCTTCAGATGCTGCTCCATAGGCGTCTACATGTGGCATACACAATGTCCCCCATATGTGGCTAGTTTGTGTTCCTGGGTGCTTTTCCCTATCAGTGCATCGAGTCTTTGGACGATTTTTGCATCCGGTTTCTCCCAATCCTCAGTTTCGTTTGCTCGTGGCAGGTTGAGAGTTTCAGGCGCCTGGCATCGATGGCCTGTGCAAATTCCTCATCCGAACCAACATCCGAACCAAGCAGTGAGTAGGAATCATGAACAAATTTAAGAGGAAAGCAAGAAGGCCTGTTAAAAACAAAAAAATAAAAAAAAAAAGGGGGGGGGGGGGGGATTAGTAATTAGTAGAGAGAGGGGAAGGGGGTGCCTGAAGCTCAGCTGCTGTCACTCTCTGGTGTTCAGGCCGGCAGGAGCAAGGGTCCCCAGTCATGAAATGATGGATGACTCCATAAAGAGGCGATAGAGTCCACTGGACCGGTTCTGCCAGACAGCAGCCACTCTCGCATGGGTGAAATTGTGGTAGGGGCTGTTGAAGGGAGAGCCTACGGGATCTTCATACCCCAGCCGCACTGAGCGAAGGTGCTCAGAGAAACGCTCATTCAGGCTGCGGTACGTCTCCCCAGTGTATTGCTTTGAACACAAGGTGCAAGTGATGGCGTACACCAGGTCTACAGACTGACAGTTGAAGCTTGCTAGGACCCTGAACTGGCCAGAAGGACCAGCAACTGTGGTGCAGCTGTCTTGCAGTCTTTGCGAGTGCATGGGTGTGTGCCCAGGGGTTGTGCTCTCGCCTTGCAGACAGAAGCACGCACACTAGATGTTCCCTCAAATTGTGTCTCTCTTGAAGGCTATCAAGGGTGGTTTTGGGAAGGTTTCTTTCAGTTTGGGATCAAGTTGGAGGAGGTGGAAGTTGTTGAGAAGGATGTTGCGGACAGGGAGGTTGCGAGGGTGCTTTCAAGATGACTTCCATTGCCAACACGAACAGTATTGGGGAAATTGCACAGCCCAAGTTGATCCAATCTGTTGTGTACTCCTTGGTAGAGAACCGCATTGAGAAGCCATTGAAATACTTCTTGAGCATGTTGCAGATGTTTTTTTGGCACATGGTACATCTCAAGAGCCAGCTGTATCATCTCATGGGGTACAGATCCACATGCGTTTGCCAGATCAAGCCACACTACGTCCAGGTCTCTCTTTTCTGTTTTTTTCTCTTTGGATTGCGTCCAAGATCATTGTGGCGTGTTGTACACTGCCAACCACGCGTGGGATGCCACCTTTTGGACTGACACATTCAAGTACCTGTTTTCCATGAGGTACTTGGTCAGTCTTGCTGCCATGACAGAGAAGATTTTCTCTTCGACGTTCAGTAGTGATATTGACCTGAACTGGCTGATGTCACATGAGTTTTGCTCTTTGGGAATGTACACACCATCAGCCGTCATCCACTGCCCGCTGATCTTCCGGTTTCTCCAAGCTGATCGCAGCAGCCTGTGGAGCCACTAGCACCTTGGGACATTTCTTGTACAGCTGGTAAGGTATTCCATTTGGCCTGGTGATGATTTGGCTCTGGCTTTGTTGACCACCTTCTTGATTTCCGCCAACGTTGATGGCTTGTCATTGAACTGTTCCTCAAGGTTGGTTAGCCACACCAGACCTTGAATGTCGAGTGGTGCTTTGCTCTGTGAGTCAGAGTATATTTTCTTCAGATGCTGCTCAAGAACTCCTTTGTCCACACTTAGGGTCCCAGATTTCGGCTGCTCAAACAGTGTTCTGGCAAACTGGAAGGGGTCTCTGAAGAAGCGCTCTTGGTCTTCTTCTTTTTGCTCTTCCTCTTCCTTGCAGATTCCGCTTTGCTGATGGCGCTGTGTTTTGCTTTCAGGTCTTTCCGAGTTTTTCCGAGCCTTGTTTTTCAGCTGGCAGTGTGGTCTTTATTTGCTTTTTGAAGTTTTTCTTTTGGACCCTGATCTTGTCCATTTCTTCTAGGCGTCTGGAATTCTTTGGAGGTGTTTTCTCTTTGGGTAGTTTTGCTCCATAGGCGTCTCTACATGTGGCATACACAATGTCCCCATATGTGGCTAGTTTGTGTTCCTGGGTGCTTTTCCCTATCAGTGCATCGAGTCTTTGGACGATTTTTGCATCCGGTTTCTCCCAATCCTCAGTTTCGTTTGCTCGTGGCAAGTTGAGTTTCAGGCGCCTGGCATCGATGGCCTGTGCAAAATTCCTCATCCGAACCAACAGCGTGGATGTCCTTGGCACTGTGGTTTAAATCCTGGCCTTGGTCTTCCGACGTCTTATCTGCTGATGCAGTGCGCTGCTGCTCATTCAGATGAGTCTTCACACATCCCATCTTTGTTCTGTGGATCTTCATGCCACGGGTGGTAGCGAAACGCTTTCCACAGACACATGGATATTCCATTTGGTCCATGTTCATAGTCCGTTTGGGATTTGCAGTCGTGATTGGTTGAGCACCTATGGATTCATCATTCTCTCCCCCTTTTCGGTGAATCCTGGGAGCATCTTTTCCGTTTGTACTTAGTAGCCACATGTTGAAGGCAAAGTGGGGAGCCAGCCCACAGAGCCCTTGGTTCTGGTCTTTCCTAGTGTCCTCCAGTCTTTCCCGAACGTCCTCTGGCCTATTCCCAGAAGTCAATGGTTTTACCCATGCATCAATAGAAAGAAACTCGTGGAGAGCGTGGCAGCAGAGAGTCCTCAGAAGAGAAGCTCCTTTCAAGCAAGTGTTTTGGCCCCTTATCTCCTGACTCTCAAGGGGGTTGGGCCACACCCGGTTCATGACTCCGGATGTCCCCCCTGCTGCCCCCCTTTTTTTCCCATCTTCGGACGAGCCATGGTTGGGATTCGGGCCCATGACTCCCTGGACATGCTCATTTTCCATTTAATGACTCGCGCACTAACCACTGAGCCACTGGTTCACCTGATATTTGTAGGGAAATTTAAGCCTATGAAGTTCACTTTTGTTCCTCCTTCACCAGATCCAGCTTGAACACCTCTCTGCCGCTTCTGCCAGTGTAGTAAATATTGAAGCATCAGTCCTGGCTTGTGGAGAAGTCCGGGCTGTTAGTACAAGGGGTTGCTTCGGGAAATCGAACACGAGTTTGAATTAGAGGTTATGCATTAACCACTTGGTATACAACTCCTTGTTAGCGTCAGTTGCTGTGGGGGTGTGTGACAAGTGATTCCACTGGTGGAATAGAACTAACTCGGGTAGTTATTGGAGCAAATCGTTGTGATGTGTATGTGCCAGTGATTCCATTGGGTTGAATCAGTTAAACTCTGGTTCTCTTTTGTTTGAGAATGGATAAGATTCTCGGAAAACCGGAAAATGGGTGACTCACTAAGGGAAAGTGAACTGATCCCGTCTTGCTGAGCGCTCAAGAAAATAGAGCGAGAAGCAGAGGTTTGCTGTCGCCTCGAAGCCGACGACGGTAGAGAATTGTCTCCTGGTGGGGGATGTAAGACAGTGGAAGTTGCTGTAGCCTCAGCGCCAACGACGAGAGGAATTGTCTCCTGTGTGGAGACGGTAGACAGCAAGACGTGTCAACCTGTTGGGGCCTAGGCAGGGAGCTGCCAGACAACAGTGGGGGGTTTGCGGCAAGAGAAAAACCTGTGGAGAGGCCGACAGGAGCTCTTTCCGTCGTGGAGAGGGTGAAGTTCAGTGGAGTCCGGGACACTCGGTCTGAGGGTGCAACTCGAACTACGTTGCCAGTGTCCCCCAACTGGGATTTGGCCAGTCTGGAGGACACAACAGTGTGGCAGCTTCAGCAATCGTAGTCGCACTGAGTGATGAGAGAACTGACTGGTCATCCAAGGAATGCTGGCAAGTTATGAACGTTTATTTGTTCTTAAGTATATAAGTGTGCAACCAGAATAGTGGTATACTACTGTCTTTCCTGGTTAATTAAGAGTAATTGAAGGAAAGGGGACGCGATTATGAGATTATCTGTGTGATGTTTACATTTTTGTATGATACAGATAAGTGCGATATGTAGTCATGAGAGTGGGAGCTCGGAGTCAAGTTAAATAAAAGTTGATTATTTTCTATGAAATGTTATTGGTTTGCCGTCACCTTTGTGCGGGCCCTATGTGAGTGACAGAGTGCGTGTGCCTATGCGAGGGCGACTTTTGGCTGTGAAAACGTGAATACGTCTGTATATACCCCCCCCCCCCCCCCCTGCATCCCTGCATGTGCTAATTATATTCTAATAACGAGGGGGAGCGTCGGAGACCCGTCACAATCTTTTTTTATGCTTTTTTCTTCTGTTTCATCTTCTTCCTCCTCCTCCTCTTCCTCCTCCTCATCCTCCTGCTCCTCCTTCTCCTCCTCTTCCTCCTCTTCTCGTCCTATGTCTCTTCTTTTCTTTCTTTTTTTTTTTTTTTTTTTTTTTCCTTGTCCTTTACTTCTTTGTTTGCTGCTTGTTTTTCTTCTTCGTTGTCCTCCTCCTCCTCGTCCTCTTTCTTTTTTTCTTCTTCACCTCGTCCTTCCCTTCCGCACCTCTTCTTTTATTTCTTTTTCTTAGAAAAAGTGAATCAACACATCTGAAATTTCAAACACAAAGTGAGGCATCAAAATATCAGATTTAGTTAAACAGGCACCCTTAAAGTGGCATAAGGATTTCTATGAAATGATGGATAGGAAATGACTTTAAAAATTGTTACTGGGAGATACTGATATAATGAATTTCATACCTGCTTTTGGAGAGAAAAATATTATCAAATCATATGATCTCCATCGATGTGTTTTTTCCTCCAGACTAGAGCTGTTTCAGATTCTACTCTTACTAGACATAGACATTCATCAAAAAATGACTTCATTTGGTTTCAGAATGGGGTGACTGCAGGCGGAAACTAAAATAAGAGCAAAAATAGAATTACTGAGCCCTCAAACACAGAAACAAACAAAATATGAACAGATAGCACACAGCTTTGCACCTAAATCGACAAGATAAGTGACTGTCTGTTCGTCCTTTTTTTTTCGTTATTTAGAATATTATTTGTCCTGTCCAACAGGTCGAAAAGCGTTGTGTCTATTTTGTGAATTGTTTGTTTTCTTCGTTTGGCGGCCCTGGTCACTCAGGCTTTGCTCTTATTGCTTCACATGTGGTACTGGGTTTGCCATATGTTTGTGTAACTGATCGTGTAAAACTGCCAGTGTTGCATCGAACAGAGAGAGAACATTACAGTGTCCAAGACAATCTATTTTGTACATACATTACGTTATTTTAAATTGTCAGTTTACATGCTTTTCCTTCAAGCCTTGCTACGTCACAAACATTCAAAGTTACATGACCCGTATCATGCCCACACCATTGGATGATAAACTTCTTTCAAGCTGTCGGCAAACACATCTCTCTAATCCAGGTGCGCGCCAGATCATGCATGCTGCCTGTCTGACTCATCAAAAAATATCTTCAACCTTAACACAAGAACACAGGTATTTAAGCCCCCCCCCCCCCCTCTCCCTCCTCTGCTCGCCCTCCCCCCCCCCCCAGACTCTCCATTTGTTCATGAGAGTGAATGAGATGGATTCGATTTAATCGACTGGCAAGAAAGATGTGTTGCATACGAAATGGATTGTACGCGTCGACACCGATACGGCCTCTGAAATCAATGGCTGTAGAAGAAGAAGAAGAAGGAGAAGGAGAAGGAGAAGAACCTGCTTACTCGCCTCTACCGCAAACACGTACTGTACATAAGTGTGTGCGACAGAAAGTCAGTGTCAATGTAAAGTGTTCTGATTTGGGGGAACAGGAGGGGGAAGAGAAGACAGCATGTTAAGTACATGGGCAAACATGAGGTAAAGTGGTAGACCCAGAGCATATCTATCAAATGGGGCATGCGTGATGTGTGTGTGTGTGTGTGTGTGTGTGTGTGTGTGTGTGTGTGTGTGTGCGTGAGTGTGTGTGTGTGTGTGTGTGTGTGTGTGTGTGTGTGTGTGTGTGTGTGTGTGGAAGAGAGAGAGAGAGAGAGAGAGAGAGAGAGAGAGAGAGAGAGAGAGAGCAGACATACGGACAGAGAGACAGACAGATGTTTTATTCTTGCAGAGGAATACGCATGTAATATGACACCGTCGCATCATCAAACTATTACTAACACATTACGCTGTTTAAATGCTTCGACACGTGAATATCTTATATTGATAGATACGAATTGTTTTACAACATTTTCATTGGCAGATAACATTATTAACGTGAACTTAAACAAAAACAGTTTTGTGAAATAAAACAAACTTTGAAATGAAGAGTTCTCTTACATCGTGTAATTTTGGGCAAGTACAAAATGACATTCCTTTCTTTCTCAAGACTGTCAACATACTGGACAATCCAAATTATATACATTTACTTGTCTGGAACCATAGTAATGAACAGGAGCACAAACATCGGAAATGCCGATATTGAATATATTCTCATGATATAATTTAAGTAGGTGCCCGTCCATTAGCGCTGGCGTATAGGCTGAGAGAGAGAGAGAGAGAGAGAGAGAGAGAGAGAGAGAGAGAGAGAGAGAGAGAGAGAGAGAGAGAGAGAGAGTCTAAGATGATTTATTTGTTAGGCCACAGGCCCATACAAATGGAGTTCACATGTGCAATGGTGTTACATAATACAATAGCTATGTTTTCAAGAGCATCTTTTCTTATCATATATGCTTTGTATACATATTTACAGAGCCTGAAAATTACATTATCATTTCCATTTGAGAGCAGCAAAGACATTTTAAACATAGAAGGACATCTGTAATATATTCACGAGATATTGATTGTCCACGCAGTTCAGTATATTTCGGGCAAACCAATAGAAAGGGCAGTTCTGTTTCAAGAGTATCTGTACAGAATGGACAAAAAACGTTAACATCCATATTAACATTGCGAAAGTTGACAGAACGCGAACGCAACGGTAACATACCAATTCTAAATCTGGTTAACATCTTACGCATGTTAATACATTTAACCACACTGAAATAGGGGCACAAAGACAATGACTGACCCATACGTTGCATAAACGTTGTAAAGTTTATGTATATTCGAGAGCAGAATGCCATTCCTGTCTACAACAATCAATTAAACGATGTTTTAGCTGGACAATAAACAACAGCTTAACATCTCCTACAGACTGTGCTTCCCAAACAAACCCAAAGAAAAATACATAAAGCATGTTCCCAACTTTACATGCCCATGTGGAATAATTTTGTTCCTGTAGAGTCAGAAGTACTGAATAAGCTTTTTTTTAGGGAGTTTATAATCATCCATAGTAACAACACGCAACCAAACGTTTACACATTTTGCGAAAATATTGACTTTTAGAGGATATCTCTGCCTAATTCTCCATAAACCAAATGCTTTGGTGTTGTCTGAGTAACACACATAAAACGCTTCAATGCTGACAAGTGAACTCTCTCAATAATAACATGATCACACATAACACCCCATATTTCCACACCATACAATAGGATTGGCTGTATTTGACTGTCAAATAACTTCAAAAAAATATTTCTGGTGAATGTTCTCCAATTGACCATAGTATGCTTATTATTGCTACAACCCTTTTTCGGGCACCATCGGACAAGTCTCGTAATGTAGACTGGAATGAAAGCCGTGTCGTGAGGAGGATAACGCCAAGGTATTTATACATATTTACAACAGTTAATGCGTCATTTCCGTATGTCCATTTTTCATTTTCACCTAAGTAACCCCCATTTCTGAAGACAATAACACTTGATTTACCAAAATTTATAATTAAATCCAGTCGATTCGCTGTACTGTACAAAATGTTCAATTGCGTTTGGAGTTCAATAACACTGTCAGACACAAGAGCAACGTCATCTGCGAACAACAAGATCAGTATTTCAATCAGATCAGGTGATAACCGAAGATCATGTGTACCGTTTTCGTTAATTTCTTTTGTAAGCTCATTAACTAGCAGGGAAAACAAAACTGGAGAATATACTTCACCCTGTTTCAGACCTCAGTTAAATCAGCACCAACTCGCACACGGGCTTGAACGATAGAGTACATACTTCTCAGTGCATTCAAAAGTTTACCTTTAATTCCGTTTGCACGAAGAATTTTCCATAGCTTATCCCTGCTTACTGTATCGAAGGCTTTTCGGAAATCTATAAAGGCGACATAAAGTTTTTGTACCTTAGCAACTGTTTTTGTACACACGCCATAAGAGTAAATACATGATCAGTAGTACAATGGTTATCCCTCGAACCAGCTTGATCCTCTCCTACCACCTCATTGGTCTCAATCCACTTTGTCAGTCTTTTATTCAATACAAAACTGTACAATCTGCTGCGTATATTCAATAAAGATATTCCACGATAGTTGTCAGGCTGATTCGAGTCGCCCTTCTTGTGCAAAGGTTGTAAAACAGCCACTGTCAATCAGCAGGAAATATACCATTGTCAAAGATGCGATTTTAACAGAATTTTAACAGAAAAGGCAAAATGTTGGTGGTACTGTTTTTATAAAACTCGCCTATTAATCCATCAGGACCTGCAGCTTTCTTGTTCTTCAAGGCATCAGTAGCACATACAATTTCATGCGCAGATATTGGTTGATCTAACTCCTTGTAATCATTTCTGGGTCTGAGTATTCACATTATCATAATACTCATTTTGATGTGTTTGCACAGCGTCGGAGTTCAGACAAATTTGCGGCACTTCGTTAAACACATTACGGAAATGTTCAAACCATTCCTGAGGAGAAATAGTATTATAAACACCTTGTCTTGGCCTCACGGAACGAACAGTATCCCAGAACTGTTTACTGTCATTTAAATGTCGATGTAATGACTGAAGAACATTTGCCGTATGCGTTTTCTGTTTCAACCTCAGTAATTCCTTGTATTCCCTTCTCTTTTGACAATATTCCAATCTATCAGATACCTCATCAGATCTATTACATTTATGCAATAATCCCCATAATACTGTTCGGCTCTGTTTACATCCAGATCGAACCAAATGTTCTGTTTCTCGCCGTCAAGGACCACTGTTTTCTTCATACATTCTCCAGCAAAATACAAGCATTCATTAAGCATGAGTACAGACTGGTCAACATCAGTGTCCACAAGGGTAATAGCATTAGTAACAAAATCCTTTACATTTTCAGAACTCATTCTTCCATAAAAGATATCCTTTTTATCCTCATCCCATTTGTATTTAACGACAGAAGGCCTTTTATAGGTTTTTCTTCTTATCCATATTTGCATTTGCCATCTTGCACAGAAAAGAAAATTCCACAGCAGCATGCTTCGTTCGAATGAAATGTTGATACAAAAATCACAACAATATGACAAGAGGGGTTTTGAAATCACAAAATGATCAATTACACTGGATCCATGTTCAGATATGTAAGTGAAATCACCTTGATAACTCAATCAATCGCTGTAAGCCATTTAGAATAACAAGGCCAAACTCATCATAGACATTTAAGAGGTAACGCCCAAAGCCATCAATACTATTGTCCTTAGATCTCCTTTTAAAGGCATCAGTACTGTCAGATCCGAGAGCAGGTTCAAAATATAAAAGCCACGATTTTGAAATTGGGAACAGAGATTTATTCATTATCTTGTTCCAACGTACATTGAATTTCATTGGGATCGAATGAACGGTTGTTGATTTACAGACAATTAAACAGAGGATGGGTCGAAATCAAAGTTCGCAAAATCTGTTCAGTTCACAAAATCATTTCAATAGTGGGTGTGCACCGCCATTGGCGAGACATTCCACGCAGCGACTCCTCATCGAGTTGACCAGTGTTCTGATGACCCTCTGAGGGATTCTCTCTCTGCCATTCCAGTTGCAGCATTTGGAAGAGATCCTGGCGGTCTCTGGGAGGTGGATGGTTCTCCTTCACACGTCTCCCCAACTCATCCCACATATGCTCGATGGGATTGAGGTCGGGACTATACGCCGGGAAGATCATCCTGTTGATGCCGGCCTGCACAATGAAGTTTTCGGCCACCCCCGGCCCTATGTGGCCGAGCATTGTCGTCTTGGAAGACTGCCATGGGTCCTATCCGTTGCATGGTCGGAACAACGAAAGGCGCCAGGATTTCATCCCGATAGCGGATGCCTGTGAGGTTTCCATCAATATGGTAGAGTGGTGTCTTGTGGTGGAGGCTGAAGGCACCCCCATACCATAACAGATCCTCCCCCCCAGGCCCTGGTCTGGCGAACAGCTGCATCAATGTAACGTTCACCACACAACCTCCAAACTCTAGTTCGGCCGTCATTGTGTTCAAGACTAAACCGCGACTCATCTGAAAAGAGGACCTGGGACCACTGTTGTTGGTTCCATCTCACATGACGATGGCAGAAAGCTCGGCGAGCCAGCCTATGGGCTGCTAGCAGTCGTGGTCGAACAGCTGGGCGACGTGATCTGAGGCCGAAGTGGTGAAGACGGTTTCGTATGGCTTGACGGCTGAGGATGGTGTTATTTGCCATACGAAGCTGCCTTTGGATGCTGGTGGAAGTGGTATCCCGCTGCAATAGGGCCTGCCTCTCGATGAAACGATCTTCTCTGGGAGTAGTCTGCCTAGGCCGACCTGACCGTGGCCTCTCTCTCAACGCTGTTGGTCGCCCTAAAACGCTGATTCAGTCTAACAATAACTGAATGATGCACACCAAGTCGTCGCGCGCCACTTCAGCCTTTGCAATGCCATCTTGTATCCACGCAATCGCCCGCCCTGGTTTTGTCAAAGGTGCTAAGTTTTTCTTGGTGGCATGGTGAGAAAAGGGCTGACAGTAACCAACCCCGCGCTTAAACAGCCAAAAAGAAGGGGCATAAAACTCACTTGAGAGACTGCTCTTGCACGGGAAAAAAGAATTTTTTTTTTACACATCTTGTGTCGCCAGCAAGCTTGATGCAAAACAGGCACAGTTAACGCAACTTTGCACTTTTTATCCCGCGCGGTAACGAGGTCACCAAGACCCCCGTGCGCACTACCAGTTGACACAGGCTGGATTACACACTGCTGTGTGAGATTCCCATCATTGGTTGCCGCATAACAAAAAAAAAAATGTGTTTCCGGATAAACGACCATAAATGCTATCAGGTATTTTCACACCTGGGAAGACAAAAAAAGTTTATGCGAAGGAAATACGGATTCTGATAAGGTTTCGGCAAATATTTGAACTAAAAGAATTATATCGTATTTATTTACAAAGCTTACAACGTCAAATTCCTGAAAAAAATTCTCAAAACCCTCAATGTTTAGCAATACTAAAAAATAATAATTTTTTACTAACGATGATACAGGGAGCGGCATCAGCGTCTTTATGTGCGAGATCAGGATCACACTGCCAGTTGTTCCACTGCTGGACTGAATATCTGTCTGTGGACATCAAGGGCCTTGGCCTGACCATCATCTGTGGCCACTTTTGACATGTCCGGCATGTCACTGGAATATGACACTTTCTGGTTGAAGATCTCGCTCCAGTTTTTTGGACAGCACACCTGGCCACCTGCCTGAAACGCCACAGTTATGGTGACGACTTCTGGTCTGCTCTGGTGAGACCTCCAGCTGGCTCCCTGGTCGATCGCTCCTCTGTTGGCGAACACTGCCACGCCCCCTGCCTGACCTGCCATTGCAACCACTGGAACTACCACCTTGAGGCAGTTGTGGGGCTGGTGTGTTCACAGGCGACCCTCTTCCAAATCCCCGGGGTGAGGGAGCTCCCTCACTCACACGCGGCTTTACAGGAAGATCCTCTGCTACCTGGCGCACTCCGGACCGGACACTTCCTCTGTTGCAGCCCCTGCTGCCACTGGCTATGGACTGACGGCCCTGGCTGTACTCTTCTATGTAGCGTTTACTGGGGTCGTCTCCTCTGTTGCACTGTCAGCTGTGGCTGACAACACCTCGCCGTCTGTATCTTCTTGGGGCTGGGACGAAGGGTAGTGGTCATGGTCAAAGGTGCTTGACGCCATCTGTTCGGCTAACGCTGCCTCTTCACAATCGGGGTGACATGGAAATCCGGCAACCATGTCATGTCAACCCAGTTACCCACCCACCCATCTGTCTCAAGCGACTGTGGTCTACGGCTGGGGTCGGGGCTGGGGCTGATGACGACAGCAGTCGTGAGAGAGAGAGAGAGAGAGAGAGAGAGAGAGAGAGAGAGAGAGAGAGAGAGAGAGAGAGAGAGAGAAACACCATACTATTTTCTTTCTCCCTTACCCCTTACCCCCCCCCCCCTACACATACACACACACACGCGCGCGCGCGCGCGCGCGATACCACTTCCTCGACCTGTTCTTTATCATAGAGTTTGTGTACGCGCTTGACTTGTTTTCTGGGCTCCGCATCAATGAACAGAGCCATTTTCGTTTGCTTCATTTGCGTGCATTCTGTCTCTATGTCTGTCTGTCTGTCTGTCTCTCATTCTGAACAGACCCAGCTAAATTTGCTTCATAATCTCTCTCTCTCTCTCTCTCTCTCCCCTCCCTCCCTCCCCCTCTCTCTCTTTGTCTCTCTCTCTCTCTCTCTCTCTCTCTCTCTCTCTCTCTTCAACGGAACCACTTTCATTTGCTTCATAATCTCTCTTTGTCTCTCTCTAGATCTCTGTCTGTCTGTCTATCAATCTCTCTCTCTTTCTCTCTCCTACTTGATTTCAATACACTGGTCCAGTTGTATATGACCGTTTGTGCGCGTAGTAGGTAAACGCAAGGGAGCCGGAATAGCTCAGTTGGTAGAGCGCGCCGGATTCGTAACCTTGGTGATCTTGGGGTTGCGGGTTCAAATCTCCGCTAGGGCGTTTCGGTACAGGGGGATTTTTCCTCGGGGTTAACGTTGGTTCTGACTCCATTTCCCATACAGTCCTTCGAATGAGACTATAAACCGAGGTTCCGTGTGTGAACGCACGCATAATATCTTGCACACACGTAAAAAATCCCATCACCAACTTTCGGAAGAGAAGGCCAGTTTGGCCGTTGGTATATGGATGACGCGTTACACCCTGCGTCACAATTGGAAAGAATGAAGGAAGTAAGGAAATTGAGTGTGAACGATCACTGAACGATATTGACTGGAAACGACTGAATGAAGCGCCAGCTGGCAGCTCTTCAGTCGACACTACCCAGGTAGGCAGCCTGTTGTGTAAACGAGTGTTGATTGTAAAGCGCTTAGAGCTTGGTTTCTAGCCCAGAATAGGCGCTATATAAGTATTCATTATTATTATTATTATTAAGCACCTGAAGCAACTTTAGCTGAGCTGTACTTTAACATGTGCATCCGCTCCCCTTCCCCATCCTTACCTGTCTTTCCCCACTTTTTCTTTCAATATCCTCCCCACTCCCACCACCTTCCAACACCACTCACCCTGTCACCCTTCCCCCGACGGGTGACCTTCACCCACATCCTCGAGGACACGGTTGTGCTTCGCTGAGACTTGCACTCAGTGAGCCCCATGCACCTGTCAACTATCTTGCTCGTGTCGTCTGTCAACCTCACAGCAAGGTAGGACCAACCAGTGACACTGAAAGAGAGAGAGAGAGAGAGAGAGAGAGAGAGAGAGAGGGGGGGAGGAGGAGGGAAGGAGGAGGAGTGAAGGGGGAGGGGGAGGGGGGTCACAGGTTTCAGGGGGGGGGGGGGGGGAGGTACGGGTAGAGTGAGTGAGGGTAGGGTGGGGAGAAAGGGTGGTGGCGGTGGTGGTGGGTGGGATCACAAGTTGAGATAGAGGGACAACAGTGAGGAGAAGGGAACGTGGGTGATTGGGGATGGTGGTGGAGAGGGAAGCGGAGTTGTGGTGGTGGAAGGGGAGGGGTGTAGGGAGGAAGGGGAGGGAGGGAGGGGGCGTGGATTTGGCACTGATTGACACCTGCCACAAGCTTTGTTGGCTGTTTGGGAGGTGGAATAAGAGGGAGGAGAGAGTTTGAAAGGTCTTGTTTCCTAGGTCTTAGTGCAGGACGGATGTTGAGTGTGTGTGAGTCGAGGGGGGAGTGGGGGGGGGGGGGGGGGGGGGGGGAGGGAGGGGGGCAGAAGGGTAAGATTAAGATTGTGGGGGGGGGGGGGGGGGGGGGGGGGGGGGGGGGGGGGGTAGGGGTGGACGAGGAAGAGATAAGGTTAAGGGTGTCGTGAAGGGTTATACCTGCTAGTTCGTATGTCTGCGCGTGCGCTCGTGTGTGTGTGTGTGTGTGTGTGTGTGTGTGTGTGTGTGAGAGAGAGAGAGAGAGAGAGAGAGAGAGAGAGAGAGTGTGTGTGTGTGTGTGCTCGCGTGCATACGTGCTTGCGTGCGTGCATGTGTGTGTGTGTGTGTGTGTGTGTGTGTGCGTGTGTGTGTGTGTGTGTGGCCACATGCGCGCGCGTAGCTGTCTACTTGGTAGTTCGTGTATGCTGGCAAGACACTGTCATGGGAGAGGCTATCAAGACACAACACGCACTCGGTGACAAGTTAAACAGACAGATAATCATTTTCCATCAATATTGAAAAAACCTTCAGCAAAGCTTTTTTTGAGACACGCAAGCTGGCCATACATAAAATAGTGTACCAGATGAACCCCCCCCCCCCCCCCCCCCCTTCCCTTTAAGAAAGACAAGTCACCCCATCTCTCTTTTTACTTACTCCCTCACTCTCTCTCTCTCTCTCTCTCTCTCTCTCTCTCTCTCTCTCTCTCTGTTTTATCTCTCTCTGTCTAAACAAATCTCTTAAATAAATGTTAGCGAACCGCCCAGAGAAACATGGACAAACGAGTCACAAGACAAAACACTACGCATTTCGACCTCTTAGGTCTTCTGCAGGCAAGACAGGACAACGAAAATTCACTTAGCTTTGATCGCTTCAGAGTTCAGCGCAGGAAAGGCGTTCAATGAGAACGAGGGTGTTGGAAGGGAAATAATGTGTGAGTCAAGGTCGTAATGATAATTATAATGGTCAAAATATTGAAAAAATAAATGAAGACAGGATTTACTACCACTCTTGATGACAATAAGGCAATAGCAGCTGTAGTATGGGAGAAAGGAGAGTGGGTAGAGGATTCCCAAACAGCAGGGTTGCCGTGGCAACAGTCCCAG
Organism: Conus betulinus; assembly: GCA_016801955.1. NCBI lineage: Eukaryota > Metazoa > Mollusca > Gastropoda > Neogastropoda > Conidae > Conus > Conus betulinus. The sequence continues at coordinate 133,823 of JADBJO010001512.1, forward strand.
TGGCGAAGGCGATGACGATGTCAATGCTAGTGTGGTAGTATCAATATTAGCAATAGTATTACTGATGATACTGCTTACAACCATTGTGGAAGTTAAGGTAATAAAAGTATGACACAGAAATATATTTAGAAAATACATTATTATAATGATCATAACAAATAAATAAATAGATAAATAAATGAAACATAAGTTGTAAAAAAGTGATGATAATAAATGCATAAATAAATGACTGAAAAATAATAATGGTAATAGAAGAATCAGAGAAAAATAACATTAAATAATAAAAAATAACAATATTATTAATAGTGTGTGCGTGTGTGGAAACCTGGCCAGGTAAGAGGCCATTTTATTATACACAAAAGCAATAGTCCTCCAAAGGGAAGAAAACAGTAATCTACTAATTTTCAGCCACGTGGCCTTTTTCAAGAGAGAGAGAGAGAGAGAGAGAGAGAGAGAGAGAGAGAGAGAGAGAGAGAGAAAACAGTACAACTACGTAACGTCCATCGATGGCAAAACTGGTCAGGGCAAACAATTGACGTCATAAATATATTACGCAAGTTCTGACATCATAGCATTAGATGACATCAACAAGGGAGAAAAAAAAAAGGAAAAAAAAAAAAAAGAAGGAAGGGGCAAGTTGTGTGTGTGTGTGTGTGTGTGTGTGTGTGTGTGTGTGTGTGTGTGTGGTTATACTGTAACCAATGTACTTCAAAAACATAACAATGCGCTTCATAAATCACAATGAAAATGAAACCATAGAATAATGTAAATATAGTCCTGTCTGTGACTGCATGGCATACAATAACTGTCATCTGAAAAAGATATGAATTTTCTGCAAAATCATTAATGTTGTTCATAGGTAAATTTGGATAGGGTTGTTACAAAACTTGTCTTAACATTACATCCATTTGGCATCCTTGTATCTAATGTCCTTATCCATTTCTCTTCAGTAATAAATCTGAACCTTTTGCTTTCACCGTAAGCTTTTGCCAACACTGCAACAGCAAGGTCTTCCACTGAATGATGAAGAAAAAGTCGCATTATTGGCTTTTCTCTTTGGAACTTGATGTCATGTCCGTGTACTGCTATTCTTTCTTTCAACGAACGTCCAGTTTCACCAACATAAACTACTTTATCACAGCGTTTACACAACTGATTACACAATTTCTATCTGCACATGTCACATTACTCACAACATTGTGTGAAGATTTCTGATTTGTGTCCAACACTGTTGAAGTTACTAATGAAGTGCAGGTGTCACAATCACAAGTTTCTGCTTTTCCCTTCACTGCTCTTTCAGATTTCTGGTGAACCAACGTGTCACACAAGCTTTTATCCCGTCTGTATGCAGGCATCGGTAGTTTACGAAATACTTTGCGCATGTATTCTGACTTACAGAGCGTGCCACTATGTCTCACTAGTACAGCTTGTACATCTTGAAATTATCTTGAAAATGTCAACACTAGTCGTACTCTTTCACTGTTTTCTTTCCTTTTTTTTTTTTTCCCGAAGAACTTGGTTCCTATCCATGATATCAACTGTTTTCAACTGACCTTCATTTTATTATAACCCGGGATTAGGAAGTATTGATCTTTTATCTTTTGATTATTCCATTTTGTGTAATTGGATATTTTATGTGTAATTATAAGTAGCATAGAAATTGTATTTCTTGTTCTCAGTCGTGTTAGGAAGGAAACAAATGCATGACATCCCATTCCCAGAGAGAGGTGAATGTTTGGTGGGTGCATGAGTGCGCATATGCGTGTATGAGTGCAGATAACCTTGGTGTGTTAAGTTTGACTGTAATACATCAACTTTGTGTACTTAAAGCAATATCATCACGAGTTCCCCCGTCTTGGACAGTGTGTGTGTGTGTGTGTGTGTGTGTGTGTGTGTGTGTGTGTGTGTGTGTGTGTGTGTGTGTGTGTGTGTGTGTGTGTGTGTGAGTACAACTTTGAGTTAATCTGACAATAAATTGGTTTCAGTCAGTCAGTGTGTGTGTGTGTGTGTGTGTGTGTGTGTGTGTGTGTGTGTGTGTGTGTGTGTGTGTGTGTGTGTGTGTGTGTGTGTGTGTGTGTGTGTGTGTGTGTGTGTGCGTGCGCGCGCGCGTGTGTGTTCGTTATGCGTGTGTGTGTGTGTGTGTGTGTGTGTGTGTGTGTGTGTGTGTGTGTGTGTGCGCGCGCGCCCTACAGTTTTCCTTTCAGAGACTTTCAATCTTTTCTTGCCCATTATGTCCTTCTAGGAGTCAAATCTGATAATAGTATCCCTTTTATGCCTACAAAACGACGATTGTATGCTGATGAACCCTTGCTTATGCAAGGGACGTGTATTAGGCTTAATGTGCTGAGCAGAGTGACGTTTTTGGTCCCTATGTCTGTTCATCAGCTCGGCAGTGCGCGCGCGCGCGCGCGCGCGCGCGCGTGTGTGTGTGTGTGTTTGTCTGTTTACTTGCAAATCTCCGTGGCAGAGAAAAAAAAATTGCGGTCTGTGCGTCTTTAGTTCTGCCTGGCAGAGTAAAGTTTTCGGTCTGTATGTCTGTAGATCTGCCTGGTAGAATAAAGGTTTTGGTCTGTGTGTTTGTAGATCTACTTGGCAGAATAAAATTTTCGGTCTGTATGTCTGTAGGTCTTCCTGTGAGGTCTGTCTGTCCGTGGGTCTGACAGCAATCTGCAAGATGCTACTCCACGGAGGATCTTGATCAAGATTTTCAAGTGTTGTTTGAAAGGTACACGTGTCCCTGGTGACAGGGTCCATTAGCGTCGTAGAGGTATTGCCATCAAGAACGCTGCACCAATTGTCTTCTCCTCTGACTGTAGTGGGTGAGTGCAGGCCACAATCAGGATTTTGCACTGAATCACTGTATAATCCATTTAAGCGTTTTGAGGCCTAGCGTAAGTTTGAGCTAGCATTTAATATAAAACTGATAATTGATAAAAAAGAACCCCCCCCCCCCCCCCCCCCCCCCCCCCCCCCCCCCCCCCCCCCCCCCCCCCCCCCCCCCCCCCCCCCCCCCCCCCCCCCCCCCCCCCCCCCCCCCCCCCCCCCCCCCCCCCCCCCCCCCCCCCCCCCAATCATCATTCACTTGTTCTTTTTATGTTATTTTCATTGATCTTATTTCATTTCATTTTCTTTCTTCTCTCTTTCTTTTATTTCTGTTCTTTTATTTAATTATTCATTTTATTTTATTCATTATTATTATTTTTATCATTTATTAATTAATTAATTAATTATTATTTAATTAATTATTATTATTATTATTTATTATTATATTTATTATTTTATTTATTTATTTATTTATTTTTTTTTGGGGGGGTCATCATTCAAACTCTTCAAATACATGACTTTCCCCTTAGCTGACATCATATCACAGGCCGTTGCACTCACTCGTAACCTTATGTTTGCGCCAAGTGGTCTCTCCCCAAATAATCCCATTCCTTTGATTTTAATCTGTCTTGTTGGAACCACCCGACGTGTACCTTGATGGCCATGTGAAAGAAAACGAGAAGAAGAAGAAAAAGAAACACCCGAAGGTGCTGGGCAGGACCCACAGAAGCACTGTCTTCAACTGCCCTTTGAGCTGTCCTGTACCATCCTTGGAGGCCTGCGCTGTGTTGACAATGGGTACAGGCACGCGCAGGATACTACATTAAGATATCAAGGGACATAGCTGCTCCTGAACAGAGGTAAATCAGACTACAGGATGCAACTCATAACAGCCTCAAAGTAGCATCCCCATGGGTGTACCAGCCCGTGTTTCATGACTGCAGAGCTCACCGGCGAAAAAAACCACCCCTCCAGCTGCCAAGCACACCCCACAGACCCAACCACCCCTGTCCACGGACAGATGAAGACAGTGCCACTCCAGACACAGCCAAGCTTTCGCCCATACGGTCTTATGTGCTCTCTTAAGAGAGAATCCAAAGTTGTAGTCTTTCCCACTGTCAACAGGACTTTCCCTGTGGTCAGTGGGTCTTCCTCACCGTCATTGGACCTTTCTCCAGGGTCAGCCTAGTTAAGGCAAAGAAGATAAAGAAACACCCGAAGGTGCTGGGCAGGACCCAGAGAAGCACTGTCTCTTCAACTGCCCTTTGAGCAGTCTACCATCCTTGGAGGCCTGCACTGTGTTGACGATGGGTACAGGCACGCGCAGGACACTACATTAAGATATCAAGGGACATGACTGCTCCTGAACAGAGGTAAATCAGACTACAGGATGCAACTCATAACAGCGTTAAAGCAGCATCCCCATGGGTGTACCAGCCCGTGTTTCATGACTGCAGAGCTCACCGGCGAAAAACACCACCCTCCAGCTGACACCACCCTCCAGCTGATAAAATCTTCAAATACATGACTTTCCCCTTAGCTGACATCATATCACAGGCCTTTGCACTCACTCGTACCTTACGTTTGCGCCAAGTGGTCTCTCCCCAAATAATCCCATTCCTTTGATTTTAATCTGTCTTGTTGGAACCACCCGACTTGTACCTTGATGGCCATGTGAAAGAAAACGAGAAGACTCAACTTCCAGATACTATACTATAGAAATTCTCAAAACAGTCTAATTGTTCCAGTCTATAAACACTCGACTCCTTAAGCAAGGCCTTGGCGCATTACTTTTTGGTTTGCAGCCTGCATGGGTTAAGTCAAGTCACTCAGCAACGTGTGTACGCGCGTGAGTGTGAATGCGCGCATGTGTGTGTGCGTACGTGCGTGCAAGCGTGTGTGTGTGTGAAAATTGACCCTGTCTACTGCGCCGTTTCGAATTAGATTCTAAGTAAGTCACACCAAGACGTTCCTCTGTAGGCGATGTTGATAAGATGCAGGAATTGGTCTGATGAAGACAGAGGTACAGGGTTATTATTAACTGCTTGAATCAGATTGTTCTGTATGATTCAGCCAGTGATGTCCATGGATCAATGACGCCCAAACAACGACCCAATCCTTGCTTACAAAAAGGGCGCGCGCGCGCGCGCGCGTGTGTGTGCGTGTGTTTGTGTACGTGTGCGTGTGTGTGTGTGTGTGTGTGTGTGTGTGTGTGTGTGTGTGTGTGCGTGCGTGCGTGCGTGTGTGTGTGTGTGTGTGTGTGTGTGGTGGTTAATCCTCAAATGATCTTAAAGAACGCATATATACATGACGACAAGATGAGAAAGTTAAACGGCTAATGATAAGTTCTTGTTAGATCTTGGACCTGACTGACAGAGGTTTGCAGAGTTAGCAAAAGGGTTAATTGACAGTCTCAACTGCAACTGCTGCTTTCATAGTCTGATTTTTTTAAAGGGTTTCGTCCACTGTTGTAGCTGTTTCTGCTGCTGTTGCTGCTGATGATAATAGTGATAATGATGCTGACAATGGTGGTGGTGATGACGGCATTTGTGCTGCTCCTGCTGCTGATAATGATGATGATGATGATAGACATAGTAATGATGATGACAATGAAGATGACGATGATGATGATGATGATCACTGTGCTGACAACGATGATGACGATGACGATGATGGTTATGAAGATGATGATGATGATGATGTTAATGATGATGATGATCCTAATCAAAAGAATGGTTGTGAGGTTCTGAGAGATATATTAGTTGTTCTAGTGGAGGCTGCGTCAACACAAGTAGCGCTTATTACTTACAAAACAACAAAGAAAACCAAACAAATAAAAAAGAAAAGAATACCTACCCTGCATGTAAAAAAAAAAAAAAGACGACCTGGTTAGTAGATTTGTACTAAAGAATACACTAAGGGGGAGAATCGCCTTCCTAGCTGCTCTGAACAATCGGTCAGTCGGAATTCACAACAAAACCTTCTGGCTGACATGACAACAGGCTGCCCTAGTTCTCAGGGGGCTGGATGCCGACAGTGTGAGCGAGACTTGTCGGTTATTGACTGGCCCGATCCCACACAGAAAGTGTCAACAGCTGCGCGCGTGGAATGCTTCTTCCCCGATTTCAGTGACCTGGTTGTCTTACTTGCCAAACTGGTTTCTTTTAGGTCCCAGTCCACGGTTACAGTTTAGACCCAAAACGTTGTGTATTCTGTCTGTTACACTCAAAGCTGCATCAGGCTTTTGTCAGAAGATCAGCCACATCCAAAACATATTCATCGCACAGTCTAGCCCTTGCTTCATATTGTGCCTGACTCGGAGGCCGAATCAATATCTGCTTTTTTATATTACACTACGATCCCATATGACCCTTCATTTTTCTGTCGTCTGCAAGGCTTTTCACTCATGAATCCTTGTGCTCTACCAATGGCGTAGAAACACGAGAAGTCCACATGCATAATTTTGCTGACATATGGCATTGATTTAATTTACTGATCCCAAATTCCAGGATTAAATAATCTTTTTCACATTAATAAAGCCAGGGCGATTTTCATCTATTAAAACTGTGTTATTACTACTTGACGGATGCTGTAACCCTGAACACTGACCTGTACATCTTCCAAGCCGGCGAGACCGAGAATCAGAGAACTGATAAGCCTATGCTTTGGCCAGAGTAAAGGATCATATTTCGGGAGAAAAAAATGCTTGTAGTGTTACAGATTGTCAACATGTGTGAAGTGGTGCTTTTCGTGCCTTTGCCTGATATAACTGGTATGATCAAGATGTACACACGAAGAAAGCATTTGTCAAGTTGACTGTTCAGAGTATGAATTTAGGTGTTGCTTTGATTTGTTTCAAGTTGTGTATCCGTTGATTCATTGCATTACCTTTATGTTCATATGGCGCCTCAGTATTTGAATGTATGTTTTCTTTTGTGCTTTTTTGTTTGTTTGTTTGTGTTACGGATGCGCTGGTGCGTGTGTCTGGTTGCTGATCCTCAGAAATTCGGATGCGTGTACGATTTTTACTTCAAACACACCCACACCATTCGAAACATGGACAGCCAGGCAACAAGTCAACGTCCTCTTTTTTTTAATGCTGCCCAAGCCATCAAAGCACAAATACACAAAAACACAGCAATATACAACAATATCAATACAGCAGAATAACGTACGCCGTAACCACAGGCATACCATTCATGATATATATATATATATATATATATATATATATATATATATATATATATATAGCTGAATGGCTGCATCTCTCTGGGATGGGACTTTCTCAGTCACCTGCCCAGGGGCTTCCGTGGTGGCCTGGCTTTATGCCCGGCACTCCAGCAGTGCAGGCCTCTCCTTCACCTGCACCCCCCCCCCCCCCCCCCCCCCCCCCCGCCAACCCAGTGGCAGACCCTCCCCAGGGGTTCCAGCGGGGTCAGTCCACCCATAACCATTGGGTTTATCCTCACGCTCATCCACACCGAGGTCAGTCACCTCCTCTGCCTGCAGTTCTGAGCAGGCAGACTCAAAGTCAGAGGATGATGACCTGATATCCTCGTCCTTCTCCTTCAATGTCTTTGGCCCTCCTGGCTTTGTATGTGCCTGGAGGCGTGTTCACCTCTCAAGATGCCCGGGCTCCCTGTCCTTTGGCAGCCGAGCTCACCTTGGTACCTCTCTCCACCCCTCCCACCTCTCTCTTAAAGGAGTCAAGCATGGTAGCCAACTATAAGAGGAAGGCACAAAGCAAGGTTAAGGGCATTGAGGCACAGGACATTCCACCTGGTTCTGTGCCGATTTTACTGGGGTCTTAGCATGTGGGAAGTTTCTGAAGCTGGAGAAGCTCCCATTCGCACGTAAAGCCTTTATGGTTCACACTCCCACCTCTCCTTTCCCAAAAGGACCTCCTCCTTTTACAAATGAGGTCTTAGTCTCAGCATTGGCAGGTCACTCTCTCAGAGCACTGCCTCGCAGATAGGGAGGCGACTACTAGGAGGCGGCTGGATGTGATGATGGACTCCTTCTTGGGAGGTCTGTATCCACCCTTTAGGACCCATACTCTGAGTCCTCTGCTCTCTGCCAGTTTACTGACCCATCCGTCATTGTGGCCTTTATCCAATCCATGGCAGAGGGGCTCACATTCTTGGTGGGTGCTTTTGCCAGGCTGCACCTAAACTCAGTTCTGGCAAGGCGGGATGCCGTGCTCCTAGCATCTTTGATCACATGCTCTTCTGCCTGTGCCTTTCTTAGAGTCTTGCCAGTTAAGACTGGTTCTCTCTTTGGGAACCATGTACAGGCGACCATCAGGAGCTACGCTGAAATTAAGAGGGATCTCGCCCTTCTTCAGGTCTCTCTCGCCCCATGGTGACGTGCCCTACTCTCACTACCTCTTCCTAGGGCACGCCACCAGCCAATGCCTGCAAATCCTTTGGGCACAAAGGGTCTATTGCTAGACAACTCGCCAAACGCCGATCACGTACCCGACCTCAGAGCCCCAAACCAGTCTCTTCACAGCCGACTCACCCCCAGTGACTAGCCCCTGACCTGGGGCCATCACCCCCCCCCCCCCCCCCCCCCTTTGCAACCCCGTGAGCAGTCTGTCCCGGCGACTCGGTGTCTGGGAACAGCTTCCCACAAGTCAGTGAGCCCTACAGGTGATCAGGTTGGGGTTTTGCCTTCCATGGGGTTCATGAAAGGCCTCCCTAACGCCCTTCTCTCATTCTTTCACTCCTCCTCAGGGCCTAGGCATCTCAGGTCTTTGACCAGGTCTTTTTCGCTTTTAGCCAAGGTGAGGGGGGGGGGGGGGGGGGGCACAGAGGAGGTTATTTCCCATTTCTCTCTGAGATTTCATGGCCAAACCTTTGTGATCCCAAAGCTTTTGGGGTTTGGAGACCCGTCCTGGACCTCTCGCCCCCCTGAACAGGTTCCTCCACAACCTCCTACTTTTGGATGTCATGTCAATCCGCGATGCCATAAGCCCAGGCGACTGGGTGGTATCCATCAACCTGAAGGATGCATACTTCCACCTCCTGATCCACCCAAGGGACAAGAAGTATCTCCAGTTCGTTTGAAGGGAATGGGTCTTCCAGTTCAGGTCCTTCCTTTGGTCTGGCCCAGCGCCGTGGTGTTTCACAAAGGTCGCCTTGAACTTTGCATGCACGTTCAGGAGAGGGGAATCTGCCTCAAAGCCTACCTTGACAATTGACTTCTCCTGGCCTCCTCCAGCATTCTGTGCTTCCAACAAGCTCCCCAGGTTCTAGACTTCTGTCAAGACTTCAGGTTTGTTCACAACAAGAAGTCAGACCTCACCCCATCACAGCAATTCCAGTTCCTGGACATGTCTTTCGACACAATCAGGTGGTTGAGTATCCAATCCCCAAGTGTTTAGTACGCCTCCAGGTCCTCTTAGGCCACCTCCTGTCTCTGGATCAGGCACCAGCCAGGAAGCTGGCCTCCCTTCTGGGAATAATGCAGTCGTTGAACCCCCAGCGCCTCTTGGTCGGCTCCACAAACATCAGTTCCTACGCCGATTTCGGAAGCGCGTTGGTCCCTGAGTCACAGTCGTGTGACCTTCTGGTTCCTGGGCCATTGGTTCCAAATCTCAGTGACCCAATGGCACCCCCAGCCCTGGCTACCCCAGGGAGTACCCCATCATGCCTCCCCCTCCTCAGGAGTACTTGTTCACAGACGCATCCAACTCTGGGTGGGTGTCCACGTGGGCTCTCTGACGGCTGCCGGGCGATGACCAAAGATGAGTTCCTGGCACATCAACCAGCTGGAGCTGGAGGCAGTTTTTTCAGAGGCAGTGGGGTGGGTGTGGGTGTGGGGTGGGGGTGGGGTGGGGGGTCGCTCCCTCTCCTTGTCCCTGAGGGCAGAACAACAACTTCTCTGGTGTGAGGATCAGTCCATACGGATCTTGGCCAAGCACGTTCAAAGGAAGATTAATATTCTTGTGGACTCCCTCAGTAGGTCGCACATGATCCTTCCCTCGGAAAGAACTCATTCCATTCGGTCCTGGAACCAGCCTGGGCTTCGTGGTTCAAACCACAAGTAGACCTGTTTGCCACCAGGTTCAACCACCGTCCTCAGCTATATGTATTTCCAGTTCCGGATCTGGACGCTCTGGTGGTGGACACTATATCCATCCCGTGGGTGGGCCTGGTAGACTATGCCTCTCCCAGTCCCCATCCTGGGAAAGTTCTAAGGAATGCGAGGGAAGACTTGGCACGCTGATTCTCATGCCCCCTGCCCCCCCCCCCCCCCCCCCCCCCCCCCCCCCCCCCCCCCCCGCCCCCCCCCCTAGCTGGCCGGCCAAAGCGTGGTTTCCAGTTCCAGCTCTTCCATCTGTCCCACGAACCTCTGATAAAGCTCGCCCCGACAACAAAGTCCCTGCTCCAGCCATGGTTAGGCATTCTGCCTGGCAATCCAGACGTGCTAAACCTTCACGCTTGGCTACTGTGCGGGACATGCTGTCTACACAAGGTGCTTCCCCGCGCACTTATTGGCCTTGTGGAACAAGCTCACAGGCTGGGCACACAGGGTGTATACAGTGTCCACCGGAATGGCTGGCTTTCTTGGTATTCCTCCCATGTGGTGTTGCCTCACTCACCCTCTCGTTATGACTTCGCGAATTACCTCGCCTTTCTCACGTCTGAGATTAATCTCATAGCATCCTCTGTGAGGGGGTCACAGGGTTACTATCTACACCACCACCGCCAGTTAGGTGGCCTTTTCTTTGTGGACGCCTCTATCTCATCAAGGGAGCCACTCTGTAAGAGGCTCTAACCCCTCGCCATACCCTGGCGTGAGATCTCTCTAGTCCTCTCCTCCTTATGAGCCCATCAGGGAGTGTTTTCTGAAGTTCCTCTCCTTCAAGACAGCCTTTCTCATTTCTCTGGCTTCAGGGTGGCGCTGCAGTGACGTCCCTGCTCTTGGTGGCCTTCCCGGGGATGTAGCCTTGAACTGGATGGCAATGTCTCTTTGGCTCCTCCCTGTGACATTACAAAATTTGATATTAATGTGCACAAGATAGGCGTTGAATGAAAATGAGGCTGTCAGGAAGGAGACAATGTGTGAGTCGAGAATGTAATGATTATAGTAATACTACTGATGGAAATAATACTGTTATAATGATAAGCTGTTATAATAATACTACTCATAGGAATAGTTATGATGATGATCAAAATATTATAGAAGTGAATTTCTCCCTTCCTGACAGCCTCGTTTTCATTCAACGCCTATCTTGCGCCAAATTGGATTAGGACAAGTGATTGCTTGTTCATTTGTTCATTTTCGTTGTCCTGAATGTTGCGTATCTTGCCTGAAGAGGACCTAAGAGGTCGAAACGCGTCATGTTTTGTCTTGTGTTTCATTTGTCTACATGTTTTGGCGGTGCGTTATCCATAACTTTTCAAATTTGTTTAGATTTCCGCCTGCAATCGCCTCACTTTGCAACCAGATCTATGTTGCATTGAATTTTGTGTTACTGACGTTACAAAACTTGATATTTATCTGTACATGTGTACAAGCCCTGAGATAAGGCTGCCATCGACTGGTTGACTGGGCTATGAACTACAATAAGTAAATGAATAAACAGAACTTCACGCATCGAAAAAAGTGAGCAGTTCAACTTCTCCCCTCACTCGTGAATCATCACCAGGAAACGCGAAGTGTGAGAGTGGAGTTGTATGGCCCCACGCAAGAGAGACCGTGTCAGTTCAGTTTACTATGTTTTCTCTCCGACTAGTCTCTTATACATCATGCATAGTCTTACAAATGGACACATTCTTGCTGATTTTAGTGTTTTGGCGTTTGACACAAAGTGTCTGGGTTTGTTAATGTGTGGTGTACTGGCACTCTCACTCTGATAATGTGCTGCTTATACCAAAAGAATAACATAAATGAAACAAAACACTCAACCATTTTCTTTTCTTTCAGTTTTGAGAGAGGTGAGAGAGAGAGAGAGAGAGAGAGAGAGAGAGAGAGAGAGAGAGAGAGAGAGCATGACAGACTGACAGACAGTTAGACAGACAGACGAATGAGAAATGTAGTTATGATCATAATAAAAAGAAATCAACTTTCAACACCCATCGCTATCACTCCTGAACTTACGACCATCTCTGGTAATTATTCTTGATGAAATTAGGTGAAAGAGAATGCAAGGACGACCCTGGGAGAGATAACAATTATGCAGGTGACACAGACAGGGGTCCGTATAATCTCGGAAATTGGCTATTCCCCAAAGATGCTATACCATTATAGAGACCAGGAGATTTAAAAAGGAGACATGAGGAAAGCCAAGAAGCAATATAATAAGTGCACTCGCGCGCGCGCCTCTGCGTGTGTGTATGTGTGTGCGCGCGCGCGCGCGCGCGTGTGTGTGTGTGTGTGTGTGTGTGTGTGTGTGTGTGTGTGTGTACACGCGTGCGTTTGCTTGTGGAAGTGGATGCAAGTGTGTTTTTCTGTGAATTAAATTGATATTGCTTTCTACAATTATCTGTCAATCATGCCTTTTATAGCAGCATCATTATCTGAATCACACTGGCCCTGTGCATTATTTAACATATTTCAATAATTATATTAGCATGGGATATGCTTTTTCTCAGCTGCAAATGTTGTTCAAATTAACTTGTAAAGCAGACAGCGCTTTCGTTTTTTCGAGCTATACTAATGCACATCTTAGCAATTAAAAGAATGTGATTAACTGCTGCTCTTACGATCTCCTTGAATTTTTTTTTTACTTTGGATGCCAAACATTACATCAGCCAATGACAGTTTTAGCGTTTTTCCAACCATCGTTGTTACGTACATTTCTATTTCTTCCGACAGTCTATGCACGGGTGGGCAATAAGAAAGAAATGTTCCATAAAGTCAATATCATTGACACAGAAACAAAGCCAAAGCAGCTACCTACCGCCCCATCAGCCTAACAAGCTGTATGCAAAACCATGGAGCGCATTGTAAACCAGCGCCTACATTGGTACCTGGAAGCAGAAATGTCATCACTCTAGAGCAAGCAGGCTTCAGAAGATACCGAAGTACAGAAGATCAGACAATGTATCCTACGCAAGAGATAGAAGATGCCTTCCAAGCCAAGAAGGCCACACTTGCTGTCTTCATAGACCTGCAAAAGGCCTTTGACAAAGTGTGGAAGGACGGGCTACTTGTGAAGCTCCAACAAAGTGGCATCAGTGGCAACATGTACCGGTGGACAAAGTCCTATCTGCAGAACCGACGAGCCAGAGTGCTAGTGGATGGACACTGTGGCCGGAAAGTGCTGCTTCCACAAGGAGTCCCACAAGGGGGAGTACTCTCACCAACTTTATTCATCCTCTTCATCAACGATCTTGCACCAGAGCTACCCAAGGGTGTTCACACTACTCTATATGCAGATGACCTGGTTCTCTGGTGCACAGAAGAGTTTGCAACAACAGCTACATACAGAATGCAGATTGCCCTGAACAAAGTCACAGAGTGGGCCAACAACTGGTGTGTGACAGTCAACAGAGATAAAAACTCTCTCTGCCAAAATGAAAGCTGGCAAATTGACTGTGGAAGACACTCCCCTGAAATCGAAAACCAACAAATCTACCTGGGAGTGACCTTTGACAAGAGTTTAACATGGAGAGAACACATGGATGCTGAAGCCAAAGCTCGAAGAAAACTAAACATCATGCAGAAACTGGCTGGAACACACTGGGGTGCCAATGAAAAGATCCTCAAAACAGGGGACAGTAAGACCACACCTGAGTACGGATCAAGCTCATGGATGACTGCAGCCAAGACACATCAAGAGTCTCTTGACAAAGTGCAATACCAGGCTCTTTGCATCATCACAGATCCTATGAAATCTACACCTATAGAAAAGATGGAACAGATAGCTGGCATTCTCCCGCTGAACAAACGAAGAGAAAGAAGGCACTGATACAAGCCACCAAATGCCAACACAGCTCAGGCTACCTGATGAGTGGGCGACAAAAGCAGGAGGCATTAGGCAGGCTGGAAAGATCCAGCTTCGTAAGAGAGACACAAATGCTGCAAAGAAAACACAAGGGAAAGCTGCCATCACTCATTGAGGTTCAGACCCCCAATGCTGATCCTCCCCCCTGGCAAGAGAAAAACAGTGGTGTCATTGTCTGTCAAACAGTCCCCCTCCTGACAACAAAGGATGAACATAGTGACGAGTGCAAAAGAACCCTGACCTTAGCCATGCTGAAGAAAGGTACCCCCAGGAAGCATGGATAAGGGTCTTCACAGATGGGTCAGCCACAGATGCCCGGATGGGCAAAAACAGGCAGACGCCATAGCAACAGGTATTCACTGCACGAACTACAAAGCAGAAATGGAAGCCCTGGTGCATTCTGCAAACATCAGCAGCAGCAAAACAGGCCCAGACAGCCAGGTTGTCTTCCTTACGGACGCCCTGAGCGTGCTGCAGGCAGCCAACAACAACAACCTGCCAAAGTTAGAAGATGCTCTATGCAATATCACGTGCACAAGAACTGTATTGCAATGGATTCCATCTCACTGTGGTATTCCAGGAAATGAGGAGGCTGATAAAATGGCAAAACTTGGTGCCCAGGGCCATCAGGAAGAAACTGCAGTCAGCTTGACAGAGGTGAAGACCATCATTAAAGCACTCTACAGACCACCACAACAGCAAGATGGCTATCATCAGGTAACCAGAGCAGAACAGGTGGTCATCTTCCAACTCAGAACCGGGCACAACAGGCTAGCTTCCCATCTACACCGCAAGCTGCACCTGAAACCATCCCCAATGTGCGCATGTGGGCAGGCAGAACAGACCACAAAGCACATTCTACAGGACTGTAGGGACCTGCAGTGTCTGAGGGATAGGACATGGCCGCAGCTGGTGCCCATCAATGACAAGCTGTATGGGTCTGTAGAGGCCCTGCAGAGGACCACCAGATTCATTACAGAATCCTGTCTACAAGTGTGATAGGCGATCGAGAAGAATCGACACAGTTATCACATTTCTAGCTTTCTTAAGGATGTTCGTAGAATAGATGTGATTTATCTTCCACTGCAGCTCGTTTATCATTCTTTGAATGTGTGCAACTTTGGTTTCCAATTTTCTTCAATAAATTTAGCCATCTTATCTCTTTGAAAATGTATTCCTAAAATATTAATTTTGTCAACCGTTGAGAAGGGAATATTATGTTCGTCTAACGATCTGCCCATTCTTAACACTTTAGTTTTACTGATGTAAGTTTTTCAGGCCTGAGAAAATTTCGAATCTTTTCAAGATATGTGGGAGATGATCAAATCGTCTCCAATTTAAAGAAATAATGTGGAATCATCTGCCATTTGTTTGAATTTGATGCTTTCTTTTTTTTTTTTTTTTTATCAGTTTTATAGTTGGTACTTTGATGCCACATATTTCACTATTCCTGATTTTATTGCTAATAGTTCTAAGGCTAGGAAGAATGCTAAAGGAGAGAAGGACAGCCTTGTCGAATGTCATAGTTTACATCGAATGGTTCAGACAACCAACCACCATAATTGATGCAGCTTTGGCTGTCATTAGTCAGCACATGTATCCATTTTTGAAAATCAACACCAAAACCAAACATGTCAAATGAGTGTAAAACATACGTTTAAGAGACAGAATCAAAAGCTTTGTAGTAGCCTAGTGCTAGTAAGTAACCACTTTTCCTATTCTATTCAGGTAATTTATTACATCATCTATAGTCCTTATAACGCTTGTAATGTTTCTACCTTTAATATATCCAACTTTGTCTTCATTAATTAATCTACAAATAACTTTTCCTAATCTTTCTGCCGTAACTTTAGCCAAAACTTTTTAGTCCGAGTTTGTTAAAGTGATAGCTCTCCAGTTAAGCTTATCTCTGTCTAATTCTTTACCTTTATGAATGAGAGTTATAATACCTTGCCTTTGTGTGAATGAGAGTTCTCCTTTTTGAAATGATTCATTGAATGAACTAGTAATCATGCTGCCTATTTTGTTTAAAAAAAAAAAAACCCTGAAGAATTCTGTCGTTAAACCATCGCTGCCTGGGGCTGAACCATTTTCCAGTTTTCTCAGCGCAGGAGTAGTTTCTGCTAAGGTGATCATGCCTTCACAAGCATCCACATCATTTTTGTCTAATCCTTTCAAACTTTCGTCTTTCATAAAAACGAGTTGGCATTATAATTAACATTTGCAGTGTTTGTCTTTTGATTGCACTTGTTCCTGTAATATGTCTCTTTGATCAGTTATAATTTCTTCTGTCTCCTTACACACAATCTAGTAATGATATTTTCTTACCACGTGCTTTCTCTAAATTGCAGAAATATTTACTGTTCTTTCTCCTTCTTCAATGCATTTGATTCTAGCTCTGATTTTGGCACCCCTAGTTTCCTCAATTTGTAGAATTTCTATTTTCTGCTTTGCTATAAAAGTAATTAGAGTGTAACTGTTTATTTTGAGGATCAGTAATTAGCTTTTCCTCAAAATTCTTTATCTGCATTTTTAGTGTTAGAACTCGTTCCATTTTTTACAAGACAATGATTTACCGAATTCAGTGCAAAAATATCTAATTTCCACTTTACATAACTCCCATTTTTCAACACAGCTTAACTCTTCATTTCCCTTGACAAGGTCATCTAGGAGTCTGTTCAATGGTTCAACAAAGGATTTATTTTTTAAATGACTGTTGTTACAACGACAGTATCCCAGACTGCGAACAAAACTATTATCATCATTTAATTCTAACACTACACGTTTATGATCTGAGCCTGGGACAGTTACGTAGTCTGATGACGAACAAAGATGTAGAATGTTTTCAGAAGAAAAACGTAATCTAGTCGATGTGCAATAAATGGATTTGATCTACTCCAAGTAGACGATTTTTCAGTTGGATGATGCAGTCTCCAAATATCAGTTAAACCCAACGCGTTTATTGTTTTATCTAAAGCTTCAGTTTCTAAGTTGTCATGGTTTTTACTGGGATTTTATACCTATGTTGGTGATAAAGCAAACAGTTGAAATCACTTAAAAGTATCAAGTCTCCATTCAAATCATTCAAAATTTCATTTAGATATTGAAAATGAAAACCTTTTCATTACCGTTGCTTGGAGCGTAAGTGTTGGCAATGGTTAAATGGTACGTACCGTTGCACACAGACACAACCAAACTTCTTTGCTCTGAAAGTACTACATCAACTTATCCAGAAAGATGTTTTGAAACTAAGATAACCTCGCCTCTACTTCTATTTGTACCCTCATTGGCGAAAATTTTACCATCCCACTCCTTTTC
This sequence comes from Conus betulinus, assembly GCA_016801955.1. NCBI lineage: Eukaryota > Metazoa > Mollusca > Gastropoda > Neogastropoda > Conidae > Conus > Conus betulinus. The sequence goes on from JADBJO010001512.1 coordinate 150,924, forward strand.
CCAAGTTCATTATATCAGACAGAGTAACATGCGATTCCTGTAAACATTCTATACTGCCCAAAACAATTTAAAAGCCACCTGCATTTTTCATATGGTTCAGATAACGCATCGTAGTGTATAGAGTTCAAAGCTTTCGTGCAATTTTTGCACTGAAAGTGTGACAACTGCTTTAATGCAAAACTGGTTTTGGAATGTGTTCAGTTGAATCCGAGTCTAGTGGGTTGAACGACTTCACAAAAGAAACACCGAAATCACGAAAACATGGTCGCGGTTTGCGAGCGCATAGAGTTGGGCTGACTGCAAACCATATTGCACGTGCAAGTCATGCCTTTACTGAACACATGGCAACCAGTTTTGCTGACCAGTGGGTATAATAAAGCCGCTTTTGGGGGTGTTTTTAACCATGCCTCCAAGACAGATTAAATGACTGATGGGAAAAGGGCTGTTGCTTGGCTTCAAGAAGGCATAGGCGTCAGAGAAGTTGGTCGTCCCCTTTAAGTGCATCATGCTGTCATCCTAAGACTTCGTGACCACTTCAACGCCACCCGTAGTACTGCTGAACAAAGACGGTCTGGCTGGCCTAGGTCCACTACAAGACAGCAGGACAGACTGCTGGTTCTGATGGCGCTGAGACAAAGAACTGCCACTGCAAAAAACCTCAGGTTACAACTGCGTGCTGCAGCGAACGTCAACATTTCTGACCAAACTGTTCGGAACCGACTGAGAGAAGTTAACCTCCAATCAAGACGACCAGCTGTTCGATCTGCGCTGATGGTGGCTCACTGTAGGGCACGACTGACCTGGTGCCGAGCTCATGTGGCCTGGACGAGGCGGCATTGGACCCAGGTAATGTTTTCTGATGAGTCGCGTTTTGCTCAGCTCTTCCACGATGGTCGCATACACGTCTGGAGGCAGATGGGGGAATGCTACAAGAAGCCAACGTAATTGAACGGTACCGGTATGGCGGGGGGGGGGTGGGGGGGGGTGGGGTCTATCATGGTGTGGGGTGGCATAGGAAGGAACTTCAGAACCCCCCTGTATCACGTTAAAGGCAACCTAACTGTGTGGGGGTACAGGGACAACATTCTTCAGCTTCTGGTCCTGGCTGCCCTGCAAGCCCTGGGCCCTGACGTCATCCTCCAGGACCACTCGCCCGTCCCCACCGTGCCAAGGTGGTAAGCGTCTTCTTTGGAGGAGCAGCAGGTCAACCGCCTCGACTGGCCAGCGTCCTCGCCCGACCTTAACCTGATTGAGCACGCCTGGGACGTCCTGGGGCGCCTGCTTCATGAGAACCCACCCTCAGCAGTGAACCTGGGCCAGCTCTTCGACTTCTTGCAGCATGAGTGGAACAACATCCCCCAGCTGACTTTCAGAAGGCTTGTGGACTCTATGAGACAGAGAGGGGGGGGGGGGGGGGGGGGGGCAGTCCAGGGAGGAGGGTAGACTGCCCGAGACAGGGGTCTGCTCTTGTCACTTCTGCCAACAGATTTACGACTATTACATTCTGTTTCTTGTTTTGTTTGTTTTGTTTTAATAGCAGTGGGGGTATTTTTCGTTTGTACTAGACTGCAAACTGGATTTCTCGCATTTTTCTGTCTTTTGAGTGTCAGACAGTTGACAAACTGTATCTCCTCTTGTGCCCTGGTTGCTTATATTGTCTGCATACAATCTTGTCTGTACATTGAGAAACATGGTGATTTGGCTGCAAACAACGCGAACAGGAGACTGGTTTGGACACTAATTTCTGTTCTTTGTGAAACACTTGAGCCATGAAAATGTTAATCTATATGAATTGTTTAAGAGGAGTTGAAGGCACAGTAATATAGACAAATCTACGGCCTGTAAGAAAACGCGTTAATTCGTTATCTGCGTCTCTTGCTCTCTCCATTTTAATCGAGGATCTCAGTTCACAGTGAATGTTCAATCTTGGTTCCTGCCACAGATATAGGTATAGTCAATCCATACCTTAATCGTCGGCTTCTCCTCACCTGTGTCGCTGCGAAGGATGAGGGGACTGGTGTTGGAGACCTGTGAAGGATGAAGGGATTGGTGTTGCAGATCTCTCACTCGATGCCCCTTCGCGAGGTAGCAGGGTAGAGAGTCACCACAGACCACGGATGGACTGCAGTCCAAGCATGGTGCCCGGGCCAGCAGATCTCTCAGCCGCGAGACACATCTCCAACACCGTCGGCCGGTTTTCCCTCATGATCTGGAAAATCTTTCATCTTTAGAAAAACGGGAGTAGTTGTTGAAAACATTGCCACAGCAAAATCTTGATGCAGTGGTCAAAGGGGAAAGCCGCTTGCTGTAAAGCGTAACCCTGACTGTAAATTCGGCACGTGGAGAGAGCAAACGATTCGCGTCCTCTCGATTCGAACGTCGCTCTCCGAATCCCCAGTTCTATATTCATGTATGAGGCGTGAACCTAGGGCGTACTATTTTTGGTCAGACCAAAGACAGCACGCATGGTTGAGGTTGCTGACTTTCCGGCTAAGTGCACACGTACCTGGTGTCCACATCAGGTTGGTGGTATACATGGGGTGGGTATATATGTACCTATCTGACCTCAGTGATAAAACAGTGAAAAGGTCATGCTGTTCTCTACAAACACCTCCCCTTCCCTTCCCCTCCCCTCCCATCCACCCACCTGCCGCCTCACTGCCACCTCTGCTTCCCCACCCCTCCCCCTTACTCACCCTTTTTTCTCTTGCATGCGCTGCGCTTATGTGTGTGTGTGTGTGTGTGTGTGTGTGTGTGTGTGTGTGGGGGTGGGGGGGGGGGTGGGGCGATGTGTGTGTGTGTGTGTGTGTGTGTGTGTGTGTGTGTGTGTGTGTGTGTGTGTGTTGAGTCGGCACCCTTGTGTGTATCTTTGTGTAATCCATTGATATATATATGTGTGTGTGTGTGTGTGTGTGTGTGTGTGAGAGAGAGAGAGAGAGAGAGAGAGAGAGAGAGAGAGAGAGAGAGAGAGAGAGAGAGAGAGAGCGTGTTACTTAACAAAATAGACCCTGAGAATAAAACGTGACATACCACACCAACAACATACCGCACCAACCAATGCGTTTCATAAAGGACACCCACCTCCTTCCCCTCCCATCCCCTCCCCACCGCCCTCCCGTCCCCTCCTTTCCCTTCCTATTATACCAGATACAGTCCCGAACCACAATCGCTCGCCCCCTCTCTTGCCTTCCTTCCTTTTCCCCTCTCGCCGCCATCCAACCCCTTCACTCCACAGCGCCACTCACCCCCACCCCCACCGTGCGCTCAGGCTACCCTCTCCCTCTTCCTTCCTCTCACCCTTTTCCTCTCTTTCTCAGTACTCCCGAAATGAGGTCTGGTTCTCAGTCTCTTTCTGTTTAGTTCATACCTGAACAGACCATGGGTCGGTTTCTATACCCCTCTCGCATTCACGTCGGTCTTTTTTTCTTCTGCCTTTCCCTTTCACCTCAGTGGCTCACACTGTTTTGAGTGTGATAGACAGCTGAGTGAGCGAGAGGTCGCACACCCCCACCCTGATAGCCACCACTCCCCCCCCCTCCACTTCCCTGTTTTTTCTCCTCCCTCACTACTCCCCACGTTCACTTTCCGGCGGGCACACCCCCCCCCCCCTCTCTCTCTCTCTCTCTCATAAACCCTTCCCAAACCTTTTCTTGTCTCTCATGAGTCCATCGCGCGTTCTTATTGGCCGACACGGCGCAGATAAGAGCGAGAGCCGCTCTAACGCCATTCACAAAAAGTTGTGCGTGCAGGCTTGCTGCTTTGGAGAGGTGTGTGTGTGTGTGTGTGTGAGAGAGTGAGTGCCATTACGAGAGAGACAGGGACACAGTGTGGTGAGCATTAGGGGCTGGTTGTCTCCCTGGAGGCTCTTCTCTCTCCTACTGGCAAAAGAATTCAACGTGCTTTTTGATTTTTTTTTTTTTTTTTTTTTTTTTTTAGATCGTGCGTACGGAGGCCTACGTTTAGTACGTATGCGTGTGAGTCTCTCTCTCTCTCTCTCTCTCTCTCTCTCTCTCTCTCTCTCTCTCTCTCTCTCTCTCTCAAATCCGGGCGTGAGATCATTTTGTGGGACACAGCTGTTCGAGATTGAGTCTTTGTCCGCCAACAGTGAAGAACAAGAAAAAAAATTGAAAGGTCAAGGTTGGTGATTTAGAGGCTGTTGACGTGAGTTGGGAGCGTGGCAGCATTCTCTCTCTCTCTCTCCCCCCCCCCCCCCCCCCCCCCCCCCCCACTTTTTTTTTTTTTTTTTTTTTTTTGTATGTTTCCTGACCAATGTATCCGCTGCCTCCCACCAGGAGAATTTTTGGTCGGGGGCAATTGGGAACCGAGTGCAAGGGCGGGCGGAAAAGTCGGTGAGGCGTGACGAAGAGACTGTACTCCACACAAGAACACAGCCCGCGCCGCTTGTTTGTTAAAAAAAAAAAAAAAAAAAAACCACTGGCCATCGCGTTCCCCGTCTCGGCTATCTGACCCATCTGCTGCCGTGTTGACGCCCCCCATCTTCGTTCCCTCCAACCCCACCCCACCCTTATTTGGGGGAGGGGTGGTGTAGTGGTGGTGGTGGTGAGTGTGGGAGGGAGAATAGCTCTCGAAGTTTTTTGGTTGGTTAGTGTGTGTGTGTGTGTGTGTGTGTGTGTGTGTGTGTTCTGTTGTCAGGACAACTTTGAGTTAATCTGACAATAAATTGGTTTCAGTCAGTCAGTGTGTTCTGAAGCTGAGTCTCACACACGCACTTGTCTTCGTCCTACCGAAAAGGATTAAAAAAAATAACAGTCTAACCCTTGACACAGTTCCTACCGGGAGCTTGATTGTTGACTGTGCTGCCAAAGGCATGTCGTTAAGGTGGTGGAGGAAGAGGAGCAGCAGCAGAAGTGATGGAAGTAGGGGGAAGAGGGCAGGGAGGAGTGGGTCGGTGGGGGAGGGGGGGGTGGGGGAGCGAGTAGCAAAAAAGAAAACATACCGTCTTACATCTTCTAAACATGCCGAATGTGGTGGGTGTTCCCCAACCAACCAAGATGTTTAAAAGGAGTGAAATGAGTAGTGATGATCCTGTTTCACGTCAACAGGCTAGAGGGGGAGGCGAGTCAGTCAGTCAGTGGCTGACACAGATAAAGCGCTAGTTCCAGCGGTCAGATTGTATGGACTTGCTTGCTCACGGGGACAGGAAGTGAGCAGCTGTGACCAGTCCCCTCCCCCCTCACTCTGTTCCTCTCCCGCCCGCCTTTCTCTCCCTCTGCCTCCTCTTCCTTCCTTCCCCCCCACCCCCCACCTGGGGGGTGGTGATGGGGGGATGGGGGGGTGGGTGGGGGGTAGGGGGTTTGAACAACGGTATCCTGAGGACAGGTCATGTCAGAACGCACTTTGGCACAGACCTTGTGGTCGTTTGTGTGCGTGCGCGAGCACGCGCGCGCGTGTGTGTGTGTATGTCCGCGTCTGTCAGTCAGTCAGTCAGTCAGTCTGTTAGTGAGTCGGCCGGTGCGGCGGTCACTGAGTGTAAAGTGCCTGCGGCGAGGCGGGCCGTATGCTAGTTAGGGTGGAGGTGGTGGCGGTGGTAAACATCCTAAGCGGAGCGCGTTGGGCACAGAGTTCCGGTTCAGTTGTGTGCGTGACGCACATCTCTTCGTTCTCCCCTTACCTCCACGGGCCACCCCCCCTCTCCGTTCTTTTCTGTCCCGTTTTTGTCGTCTCTCCACAACCGTTCTTCCCACCCCGTCGCTTATATCTTCCCCGCCTCTCTCTCTCTCCCCTCTCTCTCTCTCTCTCTCTTCTGTGTGTGTGTGTGTGTGTGTGTGTGTGTGTGTGTGTGTGTGTTGCGGCTACCTGTGACCCAGGGGGCTACGCACAAGGACGGGGGACCGACCACATATGGAGGAAAGGTGTGTGTGTGTGCGCGCGCGCGCGCAGGCTCCCCCCCCCCCCCCCCCCCTAGAATTCAGGGAGGCGGGGAGGAAGGGAGGAGTTGGCGTGGGGGATGCGGGGTAGGGATGGGGGTGGGGGACAGAAAGGACAAGAGACCAGTGTCCCCCTCAGTCGGGGGGGGGGGGGGGGGGGGGGGGGGGGGGGGGTCAGGAACAGGAAGACAAGAGTTTTGTCCAGTCACACTGAACACCACTTTGGCGTCCTCAGGGTTTCACCACCACCACCACTCCTCCCCCCCTCCCCCATAGGCACCCCCACCCCTTCTTCCCCTCTCCTGTTTTCTTGCTGACTCCCCCTCCCTGGTATCCCCCTCCCCCCGCCTTCCACCCACCCCAACCCCCTCTTTACTTTTTTTTTTTTTTTTTTTTTTTGTTAAATGACTGGCCAGTACGGGAGAGAGAAAGACGAGTTTCATTTTTTGTTGTTGTTGTTGTTGTTGTCTTTCTAGTTGCTGGTGGTCTGTCAGGGGCGTGGTGGGCCAGGGGTCAGGTCCACACGGTGAGTGTGACGTTGCTTGAGGTGGACTGGGGCCGGTCGGCGTCCCCTCTCCGCTCTGTCTTCGTCGTCGTCAGCACACTTGACTCGAGAGACTGCACACACAGCATATAGTCCAGCGTCAGTGGACTCTCTCTCTCTCTCTCTCTCTCTCTCTCTCTGGGTC
>JADBJO010001512.1:162500-170000 GCA_016801955.1 Conus betulinus
CGAAAAAAAAAACACACAAAACAACAACAACAGTAAAAATAAAGAAAAGAAAATGAGGAGGAAGAGGAGATAAAGGTGACAGAAAAAAGGAAAAAATCAAGAAGGAAAATGAAACGAAAGATAGAACGAAACGAAGAAAGAAAGAAAGCCCATAAAGAAACTAATAAAAATAGAAAGCAGAAGAAGTACTAAAAGAAGAATCGGAAAGAAGGAAAAGAAGACAGAAAGCAAAAATGAAAAGGAGATGTAAAAACGAATAAGAATCAGCAGCAGCGTCATCAAGAATAAGAATTATTAGAAGAGAAGTATGATGAGAGATAAGAATATTTAATAAGACGCAGGAGGATTTTTCAGAGGAGGAGAGATAAAACAGCATTTTTTATTTCGCCGAAGTGGATAATGCGAATACTAGAGAATAAAAATTTTATATTGCTTGTAAATAATACTAAGAACGACTATGACCAATAAGAATAATAATAAGAAGTGCTTCGAAGGAGAATAAGAAAAAGGATGATTGATGATGAGAAAGTTCTTCGAGCACTAAGAGAAGAAGAATAAATAAGACTGTAACCAGTCGTAGATTATTATTATTCCTCTCTAGTAGAAGAAGTATCATTATATTAAAATAAGATTAAAGAAAAGTAGCCTCCTTACTAAGATTTATAGAAGAATATGATGATGAAGCAGCCGACTAAGAAGAAGAAGATACGAAGAAGAAGAAGAAGAAGTAGTAGTAGTAGTAGTAGTAGGAAAGAAGAAGAAACGCTTGACGCCTTCACAGGCACAGAGACGTTTCTGGCTCCACCCAATGACCGAAGAGCTGACATGAAGTGGTTTGGCCTGGTTACTTACGGTAGATGGCTTTCTTCTTCATCTTCTGCTGCTTCTTGATTTCTTTTCGACGATTTTTGCACTCTGTTATTAGATTCTCTCTCTGTCTGTCTGTCTGTCTGGTCTCTGTCTCTGTCTCTGTCTATATGTCTGTCTGTCTGTCTCTCTCTCTCTCTCTCCCCCCGTCTGTCTGTCTCTCTCTCTCTGTGTCTCTCTGTCTGTCTGTCTGTCTGTCTCTGTCTTTTCCTTTCTTCTCTCTCCATCTCTGTCATCATCTCTCTCACTCACCATCTCTCTCCCTCACTCTCTCGCCATCTCTCTCTCTCCGCTCTCCTCTCTCTATCTGTCTGTCTGTCTGTCTCCTGTCTCTCTTTCTCGCTCTCTCTGTCTCTCTTCTCACTATCTTCTCTCTCTCTCTGTCTCTCTCTGTCTCTCTCACCATCTCTCTCTTGCTCTCATCATCATCATCATCATCTCTTCCTCTCTCCATCTCTTCATCTCTCTCTCTGTCTGTCATCTCTTTCTCCTCTTCCTCTGTCTGTCTTTCTGTCCTGTCTCTCTCTCCCCGTTTGTCTGTCTATCCTCGTCTTTCTCTCTGTCTCTGGTCTCTCTCTCTCCTCTCCGTCTGTCTGTCTTTTTCTCTCTCTCCATCTCTGTCATCATCCTCTCCTCACTCACCATCGTCTCGCCCTCGCTCTCCATCGCGCCATCTCTCTCCTCTCTCTCTCTCTCTCCGTCCTGTGTCCCTCTCTGTANCGGTCAACATGTGGATGTTTTGTGACTGTATTTTTGAATTTCATGTGTCGTCGGGCCAAGAAGACGGAAGAACTTAGATGTCGGACATTAAGGGCGAGATCTCGGCTAGACGGTGTCATGGTTGGACTGACCCTCATGTGTGTTTTTCTGGAGCGGTATCCTCATGCAGTGCGGTGACATTGAACTTAACCCTGGCCCTCCCAAGTCTGCCAGTGCAAAGCAGTCCCGACTGACGAGCAGCAGTTCGAGGATGAGTCTGGACAAAGGCGTTGCAGGTCAGGAGGACAGTGGACAGTCAGTCAGGCATGAGGAAAGGAAGATGGGGTCTGAAGTACCTTGACAGACGTCATGACCATGTTGACCGGCTTGAGCACGAAAGTTTGACAATATGCAGGGTAAATTTGACAAGGTTCAGGAAGACCTCGGGGAGATAAAAGAATCTTTCTCGTCTCTAAAAAATCAAGTTCAGGTTCTTACCGAAGAAGTAGAAATCTTAAGACAGTCAAATTATGAACTCGACCAATCGAATAAGTGCATGCAGGAACAACTGAAAGCTTTAGAAAGAAAAACGGACGATTTAGAGTGCCGATCAAAGAGAAATAACATCATTGTGCATGGAATTCCCAGAGCTGAAAAGGAGACGCCTGAGCAATGTGAGAACCTTCTGAGGGACATGCTGACGGACAAGATGGATCTGACTGATGACTTCTCTTTGACCGAGTTCATCGTGTGAACGCTAAACGGGGACTCACCAGTGATAGCCAGATGTACATTCTATAAAGAAAAAGTCAAGATCTTGAAGGCGAAGTGGAAACTGAAAGGGAATGATCTGTTTGTGGCAGAGGACTATTCTCATCGAGTTCGGTCAATTAGAAAAAGCTGTCACCGCATTTGAGAGCTGTCAAGGATCAGGGAAAGAGGGCCACCATGATCTACGACCACCTGGTCATCGAAGGGAAGAAATTCTTCTTGACTGGTGATGAAACAAGCATCGTGGAGGTACCATAGGAATACGGCCGGCCTTGTAAAACAAATATCCTTGATGAGTTAGATAGTTTTTGTGTTAGTAGTTTAGGTGTAAATACAAGTGGGCATCATTTTGGAAAGACACCGGTTTCAAGGGGATGGTCCAATGTGCAGGTGAACACGGCACGGGGAATTCAAAATAGAAAATCTGACATTGCGAGTCCGTGTTCAGATAGGGAGAGGGAGTGTTGTTTACAGCGAAGACAGTCGTACGCATGCACCCTTGTGTTTTCTGAAAGCGTGAAAAAGTGTGTCCGGATGCATGCATGGAAATAAAGAAATGTGTGTGACAGTGTGTCAGTGTTCGGAAAGCACAAAAGCTTTCTTCGGTGCTTAATGGTTGTCATTCGGTTTTGGAGAATGTTAGCAACACAAGAACCTATTCTTTTCTACATTGGAATATTTGTGGTTTACTCTCTAAACTGTCTGATTCTGATGTTATTGAATATGTTTCTTCCTTTGATTTCATTTGTCTTGTTGAAACTTTCGTTGACAATTTTCAGTGTTCCATGTTTTCTGATCATAACATGTTTGTGAAGCCTGCAGTTAAATTCACTCAGCGTGGAAGAAGATCGGGGGGAGTAATATGTCTGATAAGAAATGATCTCATGAAATATGTGTCAAAAGTGAGTACTGAGTGTGATAATGTCTTGTTGTTTGTTATTGATAAAAAATTGTTTCATTTGACGAATGATATTCTATATGTATGTTCGTATGTTCCCCCAGAAAAGTCTCCATACTATTCTGTGTTTAATATTGATAATGGTATCAATCAACTGGAGGATTGTGTAATAGATAATTTGTATCACAAGAACAAAATGTCAATATTGATGTGTGGTGATTTTAACGGCCGAACGGCCGATGTTTCACCGCAACTTGATGAACAAACAAAAAACATTTTCATGGTTTGATAAGTCTGGTATTGTTGAAATGAGACGTCACTCTGAAGATACAGTGTTAAATTCCTATGGCAAAAGTTTACTAAACATGTGTAACGCGCTAGATTTATATTTTAAACGGTATATGTCCTGGTGATGACAATTTCTGTTTTACTTATATCAGCGAATCTGGTAGTAGTGTGAACGATTTTTTTGTTGCTTCTTCTGACCTTTTTGATTTCATACAATCTTCTTGTAGCCTTCATGTGAAAGAACGGATGGAATCAGACCACATGCCTCTTGAATTTCATGTGAGTGCATCTGGTTCTGATGATTGTGAAAATATATAAAGCAAGAAACAAAGGAGTATATAATGAAATTTGTTTGGAATAATAATTGCGCCACGGACTTCGTTAATATGATGCACTCGGATGAAATTAAATTAAAGTTTTTGCATGCTGTTATTTGATAGATATTAATGTAAATGATGCTCTTGATTTGTTTATCAAAAACTGTTAAAGAAGCTGGTAAATGTATGGAAAGACGAGTATGTGTGAACAAGACAAAAAGACAGAATGACTGGTTCGATTTCGAGTGTTTACAAGCTAAAAGGGATGTCAGGAGGTTACTTAGGGTATGGAAGAGAACCTTAGACAAAAATGACCGACACTTATACTGTGTATCACGATCAGAGTATAAAAATTTATTGTATAGGAAGCAAAAGTCACACAATGATAAGATGTTCAAAGAAATAGTCACTAATATGGACAACCAAGAGGATTTTTGGAAAAGTGTCAAGCAAGCGTTTAAAACACGAACACAGAAGCAGAATAGAATCCCAATGGAGCAATGGTATTACCATTTTAAGAACGTGTTGGAAAAGGATATCAGCGTTGATACAGACACTGGTGAAAGTGAAACATTATCAGATGATGAATATTCTGAATTTTTCGATCGACCAATTTACAAAGCAAGCATGAAGTACAATTTGTAATAAGGAAACTGAAAAATGGTAAAGCAGCAGGGCCTGATGGACTTGTTGGTGAATTTTTTAAAAACTTAGGGGACTTTGCAATCGATTTTCTTGTAAAATTATTTAATGTTCTTTTCGAAAAAGGAATGTATCCCGAGAATTGGACAAGATCGATCATCTTACCTCTGTTTAAAAAGGGTGACGCAAATAATCCTAATAATTATAGAGGAATCTCCTTGTGTGATATTGCTAGTAAACTTTATGGTTCTATAATAAACAAGAGATTATCTGAATGGATCGAATTAAAAAATATAACCGGTGAATACCAAGCAGGTTTTAAGAAGGGTTATAGTACAATCGATCACTTGTTCACTCTACTGGCTGCTGTTCAGAAGCAGTTGTTAAATAATCGTAAGTTATATGTTGCATTTATAGACTTCGAAAAGGCCTTTGATTCTATTTCTAGAAAGCTTCTGTGGCCAATACTGGCAAAACACTGTGAAAAGGTAAACTATTTAAATGTGTTAAATGTATGTATGATGATGTTAAAGCTAATATAAGGTGTGGTGCAAAATTTAGTGAGTACATTAGATGTACACAGGGTGTTAAGCAGGGTGATGTTTGTAGTCCTGTTTTATTCTCTTTGTTTATTAACGAATTAGCTTTGGAAATTATCGAGAAGGGAAAACATGGTGTTTCATTTGATTTGACTGAAATATTCATTCTACTTTTTGCAGATGATATCGTTTTAATGTCTGAAACTGTTATAGGGCTTCAAAACCAGTTGAACAATTTGTGCTCAGTGGCGCAGAGATTACATCTCAAAAAGTAAACATGGATAAAACAAACATTATAGTTTTTCGAAAGGGTGGATATTTGTCGTCGCGTGAAAAAATGGTTTTATGGAAATTCTAAAATTGCGATTGTGAACGCCTACAAAATATCTGGGTTTATATTTTTCTACAAAACTAAGTTTTTCGTTTGCCTGCCAAGATCTTGTGGGTAAAGGGAAGCGTGCTGTTATGGCCATTTTAAGCGTCTTGTATAAGTTTGAAAACGAGTCAGCAAAACTGTTTTTCAGAATGTTTGATACCCAGGTCCAGCCTATAGTCCAATATGGCGCTGAGATTGGGGGTTTGGAGAAAGGACACGACATAGAGAAATTGCACTTATTTGCTATGAAACGGTTTTTTGAATGTCGATAGGCGTACCCAAATGACTTGACTTATGGAGAACTTGGTAGATTCCCTATTTATTTGAATTCATATATAAAATGTGTAAGATATTGGCTTAAATTGATACGTATGGGGCAACACAGACTGCCAGCCAAAGCTTTAAAACATTGTTTGACCTAGATATGAGAGGGAAAACTACGTGGGCATCAGGAATTCGTAAATGTTTATGTAATTATGGTTTTTTCGTTTGTATGGTTAGAACAAGGGGTTGGCTGTGTCAGCAGTTTCTTGGCTTGTTTCAAGCAACGAACAATAGATTGTAGGTGGCAGGACTGGGATAGCCATATTCAAAACAGTGAACGATTTTCATTATTTAGACTGCTGAAAAGTAATCATTTAGTAGAAGCAGAAGTTTATTTGTCTCTGAACTTGAATAGATTTATCAGATCTGAACTAACAAAATTTAGGTTTGGTGTATCAGATATTGCTGTACATCGTCAACGATATAATATCCATGCAAAAAATGATTTTTGTTGTGTCCATTGTGTAAATCTGGTAGGGAAGATGAACTTCATTTTGTATTCTTATGTCCTGTTCTGGCAGATCTACGACAAAAACTTATTCCGTTAAAATATCATAGACGCCCAGCACTGTTCAAGTTAGTCTGTCTTTTGTCGTCAAAAAATTACAATGTTGCAAGAAACCTTGCTTTATATCTGTACAAAGCGTTTAAAAGAAGGAGTGATTTTTTAACTGTGTTCTTTATTACTTACCCCCTTCAAATGGGGCTGTGGCCTTTCTGAATAAATTTCGTTATCGTTATCGTTATCGTTATCAGAGAGAGAGAGAGAGAGAGAGAGAGAGAGAGAGAGAGAGAGAGAGAGACAACAGTACAAGATGACTAGTGCAAGTGGTACAGAAAAGAATACTTAATTATCTGAGCTGTGAAGCGAAGGATAAGAAGAAAGGGCGAAAGGGGGTGGGGGAAGGGGGAAGAAAAAGGAGCAGAAATTAAATTAACACAAGAAGAATGAAAAGATATAAATACCGAAATAAAAGAACAGAGGAGGGGGGAGGAGGAGGAAGAGGAGGAATCGAAGAAGAACCGGAGAGCGAAAAAAAAAAAAAAACAAAAAAAAACAACAACAGAAAAATAAAGAAAAGAAAATGAGGAGGAAGAGGAGATGAAAGGGACAGGAAAAAAAGGGAAAAAATCAAAGAAGGAAAATGAAAACGAAAGATAGAAGAAACGAAGAAAGAAAGAAAGACAGAAAGAACTAATAAAAGAAAGAAGAAGAAGGACTAAAAAGAAGAAGCGGAAGAAGGAAAAGAAGAAAGAAGAAGAAAAAATGAAAAGGAGAGGTAAACGAAGAAGAAGCAGCAGCGGCAGCAGAAGAAGAAGAACTATGAAGAAGGAGAAGGAGGAGGAGGAGAAAGAAGAAGAAGACGAAGGAGGAGGGGGCAGAGGAGGAGGAGAAAAAGAAGGGGGAGGACGAAGAGGAGGAGAAGGAGAAGAAAGAAGAAGAAAAAGGTGGAGGAGGAGGAGAATAAGAAGAAGAACTATGGACAAGGAGAAGAAGAAGAAGAAGAAGGCGAAGGAGAAGAAGAAAAAAGGAGGAGGAGGAGGAGAAGGAGGAGGAGAAGAAGAAGAAGAAGAAGAAAAAGAAAAAGAAAGTGGAGGAGGAGGAGGAGGAGGACGAGGAGAAGAAGAAGAAGAAGTAGATGAAGTAAAAGTAAAAGAAGTAAAAGAAGAAGAAGAAGAAGAACTATGTCTCTGTCTCTCTCACCATCTCTCTCTTGCTCTCATCATCATCATCATCATCATCTCTCTCTCTCTCTCTGTCTGTCTATCTCTTTCTCT